>CAMTDV010000019.1:65255003-65750522 GCA_947069175.1 Scalesia atractyloides
GCGTTGAATGCTGTTTGAATCTTTGTGTAACAACTCGAAAATTCGTTATTATCTTTTTCCTTGTTTATCGCTGTACTTCTTTTGTAATCCTGAGATTCGGTTAATAATAAAGTTCATGTTAATTACTTATGGTTTTGTATGTTATTATCTCGCTCATGCGCATATATCTCATCGCAATCGCATCGCAATTACTTACTGGTTTATTGGAAATTATGTGGTAATATTAGTTATGTGTTTTACATGTGTTATGTGTGTTTGGTTATGGTTACAATCGTTATCACATCGCTCTCGCACTCTCGAATCGCTAAGTCATGCTATTATATCAACTATAACGCTTAACGTTTTAATTTAACGCTTAATATAACTATCTAATGCGAACCGAGTAACCAAACGAAATCTTAATGCGAAATCGGCAAACGAAACTTGGTCACCAGGCCAAGTTCGGCCGAACTTGCCTACCACAAGTTCGCCCAACTTCCCTGATAACCAGAAATCCCTTTTTTCTATCAAGTTCGCGCGAACTTGCATATACATATGCAAGTTCGGCCGAACTTACCCTGTCCCTCTTGAAAACTCCCCAAGTTCGCGCGAACTTGTACACTTTTGTACAAGTTCGGCCGAACTTGTTGCCAGCTCTTGAGATTCTTGCCTCACCTATAAATACCCATGCTCCTCACTCATGCTCCCCTTGCTGACCAAGTTCGCTCAGAGCTCTCTCAACCTGAAACCTTCATGTTTAAGTAAGAATTCAACCCGATTTCACTGCAACAACGTTTATCAACGATTTACAAAGGTTTACAACGATTTTGGCATAACGCGTAGCCTTCGTTTTCATCAAAACTCATTCTTTTACGAATACCTTCATCTTTTTCTTCAAAAACTTTTGTTTTAAGCTTTGATCTACACAATACGAGTTCGTTTGGCGATAGTAGAGACTTCCCAAACACGAGATCTGCAAGATCTCCACTTGTAAGTGATACATCTGAGAAAAACCTTTGAAAACCATTGATTTCTACACAAGATACGGACTTTTGATGATGTTTTGTTCATTTTTTTGGTATGAAACGAAGCATCTATCATTCAAGATCCCAGAACTGGAAGCACAAGGACGTTTATGTTGGTTTACACGAGCCGGACTAATCCGAACAAACCCCGAGTTCGCCCGGATTAGCCCACGCTTTTGTAAAACGGCTAAAACAGCTCTAAAAGACCTCTCCGATCTAAGTTTCTTAGTAACACCGGGTTGGAGGGATGAACACTCGATTTTCCTCAGCAAACGACGTGAAAACGTAAGATTTTAGACCCGAAAACATCAATTTCGCTAGAGAATCACCAGCTCATCAGGTCAAGTTCGATCCAACTTGTACCCATTTGGGTCAAGTTCGACCGAACTTGAGTGTTTCTTCACCAAAATTCTTGCAAGTTCGCCCGGACTTGCCTGGTTTCTTAGGAAACCATACAAGTTCGACCGAACTTGCCTTAACAGTAAGGTTTTCCTACAAGTTCCCCCGAACTTGACAAGTTTCTTAGGAAACTCATCAAGTTCGACCGAACTTGGCTATAAACTCACTAAATCCATACAAGTTAGCTCAAACTTGTGTGTTTACACACAAGTTCGCCCGAACTTGGCTACTGCCCAACCAAGACTTAACCGTTTCAGCTTTTCAGAGACTGATGCACTTCCGTTCGCGTATGCAGGCTGATCCGGTGCTCTTCGCGACTCTCCTCATAATCTCTAAGCTAACCAAACCGCACCCACCGTGAGTATACTTGACCCGTTTTCACTTTAACGCACTTTTTGGGTGTTACATACGTTCCCCTATCAAAATCACTTCACAAATCAAACTGTTTATCACATGCGAATAATCTGATTATATACGTGATACCAGAAGCATGTGACTAGGACTTATTTTCGTTAACTTGCCTCCTTAGCTAGTATGGTACTATAGTGTGGCTTACATCCGACGGGGTCTAGTTAGGATGGACGCGCAAGCCTTCTCACGGTAGTTAGCATGAGAAATGACCCTATGTTATGTTAAGTGTTTTGGTGTATCATGATATGTAATTAGATTGTTTCGCAAACGCTTTCTCGACTATGCTAGTATTATTCAAACTCGTATGCTCACCTTTACTTAATTGTATTGACTTGTATTTTAACGTATGTAACAGGATGAGGATTTTGTAGCTTTGATGCTTGGATGTGGCTTGCGTAGTTTAGTTTAGTTTTATTTTGTTTAGTTCCAAGTGTAATAAATCTAGGGGATATCGAACCTTATTGTTATTGTGGGAGAACTCAGATTCTGTAATGATTGTTTAAAATGTTATGTTAATGGTAGGGGACGTTAATGTTTGAATGATATTGTTAAATGATTGTTATGGAATTCTCACGAGACAATCTGGTCGCCTACTGCCACTACCCCGATGATTCCGCCATCGGTTGGGGTGTGACAGATTGGTATCAGAGCACCATAACTTTAGGATAATAGGTAGAATTGCCATGATCGACCTAGTAGCATGTTTAAGTACCCGATTGACCTATCTTTGACTTAAATGTTAAACTACTTGCCATAAATGCTTAAATGTGCCTTTCCTAAGGCTAATACAACAATACACGCTTGGAAACGCTCGCATCACACCAAACGAGTGATCAAGTCAAGAATAGGTGTGAAAACCGAGAACTCTCGACGAGATCATTCACTCCGCGCATTCTCTCACACGAGATACCTTCGTTGAGATAGGAGTGACATCCAAACCTCGACGAAAATCTCCATTTCTATCTAAGAATAAAGTTGCTAAGTTAGGGGTGAAACCCGCATCTTAGTAACTAATTCCGCAATTCGATTTTCAATCTCACCAAAGTCTCGGTTATTCCGATGGTTTGGAACACGTATTAATTGGAAGGGTGAACGTCGTTAGCCGCTTGCGGTGAGAACGTTTATCTATTAGGCAAAGCGTGGGTCCAAATGCAAAGGGTAGTCGAATCACTTTGGCGTGTCAAATGTCTCAAAACCCCGGACACTCCCAATTGATTTAAGCCTATATCGTCGATTTACACATCATCGAGTTTATTACTATTTACGTGTTTAAAATTTTGAGAATTTTCGCTTTATTCGATTTCTGGCTTTGATGATTTATCATATCATCGATTTCTCGATTTATCGCATTTACGCTCCATCGAATGTATGCACAACTCGCACAGCTCTCGAAATCTAAAACGCTAAATTAATACACCAACCAAACTAATCGCTTAACTCACTTACCCTATGGGGACGTGTGCCTCATACGCGGTATTATCTTGCTATTATATATATCGCTTATATCTCGCATCCCATATCGCACATCGCAAGAATAATGGAAGGCACAGAATCGTGCAAAACGTACCCTTACATGAATTATCTTATTATGTGCTTGCGTGAATTATGTGCTTATGTGCTTACGTGCTTATGTGCTTATTTGCCTACGTGTTACTTGCCTATGTGTTATGTGCCTCGATGAATTATAATAATAATAAATATTTAAACATAACTCTATTATAATCGAATCTCATCTAATCTAAATCCTTCGTGTAGATGTCTTCTATGGGATCGCACACCCGTAGGAACCGCCAGCGTAGCAACGCCGACAAGTGTATCGCTACAATGGTAGCCAAGTAGATAGCTAAAGTCATCCCGCAAATTGTCTCCGAAATTCATGCCGTAAGCAGCAATTCATCTGTGGACTCCAAGGGAGATGCCCCGAAACCCCATTTCAGCTTTAAGCAATTCAAAGCATGTGAACCGCTTACTTTCTCAGGAACCGAAGGGCCGAGTGCCATGTTCCACTGGTTTGACTCTATCGAGGTCACATTCCGCCAGAGTGGATGTCCCGAGGCTCTGCGCACCATCAACGCTACCGGCGTGTTTCAATCAAGGGCTCTCTACTGGTGGACAGCCGAGCGTAACAGGCGTGGGAACGACGAAGCTTACGGACTCACATGGGAGGAACTTAAGGAAATTATGATCAAGGAATTCTGTCTCCCTACGCGATCCAGAAGTTAGAGAACGAATTCTGGATTATCAAGCAAGATGGTCCCGATAACGCTGGTCTCACTGCTCGCTTCAAACAGTTGAGCATCAACTGTCCCGGTCAAGTGGATACGACCGAGAAGGCAATCAAGAAGTACCTCAATGCTCTCCCCGATTACGTCGCTGACTTTGTTCAAGCAGCACGCCTTACTACTATCGAGGAGACCTACCAGTTAGCCACGGAGATTAATGACAAACGAGTTCAGTCTGGTTACTTTAAAAGCAGCAAGGTTGAAAATCAGGCAGTCACTGAATCAGCAGCTCCTACTACCGAACAGCCCCGAGAACAAAAGAACAGTCGCCGTGGTCGCAAAAGGGAAAACCCGAGCAAGAACTTTGCTCTTACTGCTCCAGCGAACCCTCAGCCACTTCAGTCAGCCGCTCCGAACGCACCTCCAGCTAAGCATGCGTATACCGGAACTCACCCTATGTGCCCTAAGTGCACATATCATCATGCCTTTGGAGGCAACTGCCGTTTTTGCACAAACTGCAACATCTATGGCCACTTTACTGTGAGTTGACGTACCGGCCCTCGTCAGCCAGCTCCTCAGGCTCCAGCAGCTCCAGCTTTACCCGCTCCCCCTCAAGTCAATCAGCAGCAAGCTCCAAAAGCACGTGTGTGCTATGTGTGTGGTGATCCGAATCATTTCGCCAATGTCTGCCTGAATCGTCCTGTCAAGCAAGAGCAGCCACCACCGCAGCCTCAGCAGAAACAACAAGCTGCGCGTGGAAGAGCCTTGAATCTCAATCACCGCCAGGCCCAGAATGACAACAATGTTTTCAATGGTATGTTTCTCGTTAATGGTATTTATGCTTCATGTTTATTTGATACAGGTGCCGATAATTGTTTTGTATCGTTAGAATTCGAAAAGGTTTTAAAATGTAAGCGCGCTAAACTCCCAAAGACCTTCGATGTGGAAGTCACCTCCGGAAAAACCGTTACCGTTAACTCCGTTTTATGTGGTTGTAATCTCGATCTCAACAACCATGTCTTCTCGATCAATCTCATACCTATGCAGTCAGGTAGTTTCGATATCATAGTAGGCATGGATTTTCTTCGTAAAATCATGTTGAAGTTGTATGCTTTGATAAAATGATTCGTTTTCCTCTCCCTAACGGAGATCAACTCCATGTTTATCGTGAAACTCCCTCAAAGAAGTTGATGCTTTTGTCATGTACTCGAGCACACAAATGCTTGCAAAAGCGATGTGTTGCTTTCCTCGCTCATATCGTGAACCCGGAGAAAGAAAAGAAGACTCATAAATATGTTCCCGTTGTTTGTGAATTTCCTAAAGTCTTTCCCGACGACTTACCCGGTTTACCCCTTACTGGAGATGTTGAATTCCGTATCGATTTGATTCCAGGCGCTACTCCTGTTGCTAAAGCTCCTTATCGCCTCGCACCCTCATAAATGCGCGAGCTATCAAGCCAACTTCAAGAGCTTCTTGATAAAGGTTTCATACGCCCGAGCACTTTGCCATGGGGCGCACCTGTCCTTTTCGTGAAAAAGAAGGACGGATCGTTCCGAATGTGCATCGATTATCGTTAACTTAACAAACTCAGGATAAAGAATCGCTACCCTCTTCCTCGAATTGACGACTTATTTGATCAACTTCAAGGTGCTATTTATTTTTCTAAGGTCGATTTACGTTCCGGTTATCATCAATTACGCGTGTTGGAAGAAGACATTCCTAAAACCGCCTTTCGTACTCGTTATGGCCATTTCGAATTCGTGGTCATGCCTTTTGGTCTTACGAATGCACCCGCGGTTTTCATGGATTTGATGAACCGTGTGTGTAAAGCTTTCATAGATCGTTTCATCATTGTTTTCATCGATGGTATCCTTATCTATTCGAAGTCGAGAGACGAACACGCGCGTCATCTCCGTTTAGTCCTCGAACTTCTTCAAGGAAATCGCCTTTATGCTAAGTTCTCTAAATGTGAATTCAAGCTCGAAGAAGTCCAATTTCTCGGCCACATCGTTAATAGTCAAGGAATTCACGTCGACCCTACAAAGATTGAAGCCGTCAAGAGTTGGATTACGCTGAAGAATGCTTCCGAAATCCGTTCATTCCTTGGATTGGCAGGTTACTACCGTCGATTCATCGCCGATTTTTCTAAAATTGCCGTTCTGCTTACCGCTTTGACTCATAAAGACAAACTTTTGTTTGGGATTCCAAGCAAGAGGAAGCTTTTCAGACTCTCAAGCATACGCTATGCAACGCTCCCGTTCTCGCTTTACTCGACGGAAACGACGATTTCATTGTCTACTGCTATGCCTCTAATCTTGGTCTTGGTTGTGTTCTCATGCAACGAGACAAGGTTATCGCGTATGCGTCTCGACAACTCAAGATCCACGAGAAGAACTACACAACCCACGATCTCGAACTCGGTGCAGTGGTTTTTGCATTGAAGATATGGCGACACTACCTTTACGATACAAAGTGTACGGTCTTCACTGACCATAAGAGCTTACAACATATCTTCAATCAAAAAGAACTAAAATGTGACAACGTCGATGGGTTGAACTTCTCAACGACTACGATTGTGAGATACGTTACCACCCCGGCAAGGCAAACGTCATCGCCGATGCTCTAAGTCGACGAAGCTATGTATATGGTATTCGTGACTCTCAAGCTTGTGCTAAACTTGAAACCCTCATCCGTGCCGCTCAATTCGCCTGTTTTAACGAGAATACCCTTCAAGACGAAATGAAATGTGGTGCCAAAACTCAGCTTGTATCTAAATCTGATGGTATTTATTACTATCTCGATCGTATTTGGATTCCTACTCGTGATAATCTCCGTGAATTGCTAATGACTGAAGCTCATAAATCTCGATACTCCATTCACCCCAGTGCCGACAAGATGTACCAGGACCTTCATCCTAAGTACTGGTGGCCGGGCATGAAAAAGGATATCGCCTTGTAAGTCTCAAAATGCTTAACTTGTTCGAAAGTTAAAGCCGAACACCAAAGGCCCTCTGGTCTACTCGAACAACCCGAAATCCCGATGTGGAAGTGGGAGAGTATAGCTATAGACTTCGTTACTAAACTCCCGCGTACTTCCTCTAGTCACAATAGCATTTGGGTTATCGTTGATTGTCTTACTAAATCGGCGCACTTTATTGCTATACGAGAAGATTTTAAGGTCGAACGGTTAGCCCGAATCTATACCGACGAAGTTATATGTCGACACGGGACGCCTCGTGACATCATCTCTGACCGAGACAGTCGTTTTACCTTGCGTCTCTGGGAGACTTTTCAATCCGCTCTCGGTACTACTCTCAATCTCAGTACCGCTTTTCACCCTCAGACCAACGGTCAGACTGAGCGTACGATCCGCACCCTCGAAGACATGCTTCGTGCGTGCATCATAGATTTTGGTGGTATTGGGATACGCATTTACCTTTAATTGAATTCTTGTACAATAATAGTTATCATACCAGCATTCAAATGGCTCCTTTTGAGGCACTGTATGGAAGAAAATGTCGATCGCTTATTGCATGGCACGAGATTGGAGAAGCACAAATCACCGGTCCCGAGCTAATTCAAGAAACAACCGACAAGATCCTCCAAATCAGAGACAACCTCTTGAAAGCTCGGAGTCGTCAAAAGAGTTACGCCGATAAACGCCGCAAGCCCCTGCAGTTCGAAGTGGGTGATCACGTTCTCCTAAAGGTTGCACCTTGGAAGGGAATGGTCCGCTTTGGCAAGAAAGGAAAGCTAGCGCCTCCGTACGTAGGACCCTTTAAGATTCTAGAAAGAATCGGTAAAGTAGCCTATCGTCTCGAATTACCAGAGGAACTTAACAACGTATATCTGACTTTCCACGTGTCTAACCTCAAGAAATGCTTAGCCGAAGAGAATCTCCATGTACCTCTCGAAGATCTGCAAATCAACGAGACTCTCCATTTCATGGAAAAGCTTGTGGAAATCATGGACCGAGAGACTAAGAAACTACGGTGCTCTCGCATCCCTATCGTGAAGGTCTGATGGGAGGGCAAACGCGGCGCCGAGTTTACTTGGGAATTGGAAAGTGATATGAAAGCCAAGTACCTGCATCTATTTGTTACGGCCACTACCTAATTTCGGGACGAAATTCCATAAAGTATGGGAGACTGTAACAACTCGAAAATTCGTTGTTATATTTTTCCTTGTTTATCGTTGTACTTCTTTTGTAATCCCGAGATTCGGTTAATAATAAAGTTTATGTTAATTACTTATGTTTTGTATGTTATTATCTCGCTTATTGAATCGCATCGCATATCTCATCGCAATCGCATCGCAATTACTTACTGGTTTATTGGAAATTATGTGGTAATATGAGTTATGTGTTTTACATGTGTTATGTGTGTTTGGTTATGGTTACAATCGTTATCACATCGCTCTCGCACTCTCGAATCGCTAAATCGCGCTATTATATCAACTATAACGCTTAACGTTTTAATTTAACGCTTAATATAACTATCTAATGCGAACTGAATAACCAAACGAACTCTTAACGCGAAATCGGCAAACGAAACTTGGTCATCAGGCCAAGTTCGGCCGAACTTGCCTACCACAAGTTCGCCTGAACTTGCCTGATAACCAGAAATCCCTTGTTTCTATAAAGTTCGCGCGAACTTGCATATACATATGCAAGTTCCGCCGACTTACCCTTTTCCCTCTTGAAAACTCCCCAAGTTCGCGCGAACTTGTACACTTTTGTACAATTTTGGCCGAACTTGTTGCCAGCTCTTGAGATTCTTGCCTCACCTATAAATACCCATGCTCCTCACTCATGCTCCCCTTGCTGACCAAGTTCGCTCAGAGCTCTCGCAACCCGAAACCTTCGTGTTCTAAGTAAGAATTCAACCTGATTTCATTGCGACAATGTTTATCAACGATTTACAAATGTTTACAACGATTTTGGCACAAGGCGTAGCCTTCGTTTTCATCAAAACTCATTCTTTTACGAAAGCCTTCGTCTTTTTCTTCAAAAACTTCTGTTTTAAGCTTTGATCTACACAATACGAGTTCGTTTGGCGATAGTAGAGACTTTCCAAACACGAGATCTGCAAGATCTCCGCTTGTAAGTGATAGATCTGAGAAAAACCTTTGAAAACCATTGATTTCTACACAAGATACGGACTTTTGATGATGTTTTGTTCATTTTCCGGTATGAAACGAAGCATCTATCATTCAAGATCCCAGAACTGGAAGCACAAGGACGTTTATGTTGGTTTACACAAGCCGGACTAATCCGAACGAACCCCGAGTTCGCCCGTATTAACCCACGCTTTTGTAAAACGGCTAAAACAGCTCTAAAAGACCTCTCCGACCTAAGTTTGCTCAGTAACACAGGGTTGGAGGGATGAACACTCGATTTTCCTCAGCAAACAACGCGAAAACGCAAGATTTTGGACCCGAAAACATCAAGTTCGCTCGAGAATCACCAGCTCACCAGGTCAAGTTCGACCGAACTTGTACCCATTTGGGTCAAGTTCGACCGAACTTGAGTGTTTCTTCACCAAAACTCTTGCAAGTTCGCCCGGACTTGCCTCGTTTCTTAGGAAACCATACAAGTTCGACCGAACTTGCCTTATCAGTAAGGTTTTCCTACAAGTTCGCCCGAACTTGGCTATAAACTCACTAAATCCATACAAGTTCGCTCAAACTTGTGTGTTTACACACAAGTTCGCACGAATTTGGCTACTGCCCAACCAAGACTTAACCGTTTCAGCTTTTCAGAGACTGATGCACTTCCGTTCACGTATGCAGGCTGATCCGGCGCTCTTCTCGACTCTCCTCAGAATCTCTAAGCTAACCAAAATGCACCCACCGTTAGTATACTTGACCCATTTTCACTTTAACGCACTTTTTGGGTGTTACATACGTCCCATATCAAAATCACTTCACAAATCAAACTGTTTATCACACGTGAATAATCTGATTATATATGCTCAATACGTGATACTAGAAGCATGTGACTAGGACTTATTTTCGTTAACTTGCCTCCTTAGCTAGTATGGTACTATAGTGTGGCTTACATCCGACGGGTCTAGTTAGGAAGGACGCGCAAGCCTTCTCAGGGTAGTTAGCATTAGAAATGAGCCTATGTTATGTTAAGTGTTTTGGTGGATCATGATATGTAATTAGATTGTTACGCAAACGCTTTTCGACTATGCTAGTATATTCAAACTCGTATGCTCACCTTTACTTAATTGTATTGACTTGTATTTAACGTATATAACAGGATGAGGATTTTGTAGCTTGGGTGCTTGGATGTGGCTTGCGTAGTTTAGTTTTGTTTTATTTTGTTTAGTTCCAAGTGTAATAAATCTAAGGGATATTGAACCTTATTGTTATTGTGGGAGAACTCAGATTCTGTAATGATTGTTTAAAATGTTATGTTAATGGTATGGGATGTTAATGTTTGAATGATATTGTTAAATGATTGTTATGGAATTCTCAGAGACAATCTGGTCGCCTAGTGCCACTACACCGATGATTCCGCCATCGGTTGGGGGTGTGACACTTTGGGCTTGAAATGTTATCTTGCATTCCACTCTTGTAATACAGACCAACGTCTTGAACAACCTTAGCGTTCTTTGACTTTGCAATCTTCAAGAGTTCCATTTCATGGCCTTCGAGTTTATCAATAAATGTTGACAGCTTGAAGAATTCCCATTTTTCGCTTTCCTTCAGAACCATTAGGTAAGTAGTCCATTCTCTATCTGGTAGAGTGTCAGCAAGCTTGTCGATGTACTCTTGTTCCGTCTTCTCAAGACCGTGTCTTCACATTTGGACTTTAAGATGACAAAAGTGTTCAATCATCTGCTTCATGGTCTCACCCTTTAGCATGTTGAAGATATCGAACTCTTTCATAATGAGAGCTTTCTTGCTCTTGATCATCTCCGCGCTTCCTTGGTACTTCTTTTGAAGTGAGAGCCAGAGATCTCTTGTAGTTGTGTATTCCGCTAGCAAGACGAGAATATATTCCTTAACAGATTGTTGGATAAGACTGATCATCTTTTTCTCAGCAATATATTCTTCTTTCTGTGTCGTGGAGTACTTGTATTTCTCCAGAACTTGCTGATGTTCGTCCAACGGAACTGTATAACCTCTTTCGATTGACACCCAGCCTAGGAAATGCATGGCTTGAACCCAATATGTAAACTTCTCCTTCCATCCTTCATACTCGTCCATGCTCATTAGCTTCGGCGGTTTAACAGTCGTGCCCATCTTGTTGTCAAGATTGACTTGTTGGATCACGTTGGCATTTGATGAGCTAGCTCCGGACATATAAGCTCTTTGAATATCATCCATTGTGAATAACGAGACGTGTACACTGAAAACACTCAAAAACTTTTTGAAAATGTTAGTTCTACTACAAGTTCGGTCGAACTTGTAGCTCAAATGAAGAATTCTTGAAATTTATCAAGTGTTCGGTCGAACTTGTGATTTCAGATTTGAAAAGATTTTTCTTGAACTTCGGTCGAACTTGTTGAATAAGATTTGATAACAATCTTGTAAGTTCGGGCGAACTTATCTTGAATTTCCTTTATATTACCCAAGTTCGGTCGAACTTGATGTAAAATCAATGAAAAACTGGTAATTTTGAGCAAACTTGACAAAGATTTCTTCAAAAACACCTCAAGTTCGTGCGAACTTGGTAAAAATCACTGAAAAAATGAGTTTTTAGCACAAGTTCGGGCGAACTTGGTTAACAAGTTCGATGAACATGGTTTGTCAACATGTTTGTCAAACATGGTTTTTTCAAAATTTTGACATCAATTCGGTTGATTTTGGTCTCCAATCTTTCAAGGGTTTATCTTTATTGTATTTTACATGATATATAAGATTTTGACCGTGAATTCTTCATCTTTTATGAAAAAGTAATGTAAAATAGAAGAATTGAGATGAAATAGAAGTGTTCTTGTCTTGATTACTATCAAATCAGGCTGTTCTAGCTCTGATACCACTTGTAGGACCGATCCTTGATGCTAAGGAACCTAAATTTGATATCTAAGGTCCATAATAGCGGAAATATTACGTCGTGTTTACCAATAGACAAGAGTTAATCAGTTTAACATCAGTTTTATTGATCAAACGTCAAGAGTTAAAACTGACAGAGCTTCACCTCCAAAATGCCAAAGTTACAAATGAGAGAGGCTAGCTAGGTATATATAGGAGTTCAAGTTCGCCCGTGGGAGACCTAAGTTCGCCCGAACTTCACTTAGCAAGTTCGGCCGAACTTGTCTTTACATGACAATCAAGAGCGAACTTATCTCAACTTTACATAAATACTCCGTACCACTAGCCTATTCTGCTCTATTCTATACAGACTCGATATAAGACTAAGACATAGACATTATGCACCAACACTCTCTTCTTTCTCTTAGGGTTTATTCCTTGTTTATAGATCTTGTTGTTTGTTCTTGATCTCGTGTTGAGATCTAGTAGTTCTTCCGTAGATCTGAGTTCGAGAGTTGCAAATCATCATGTTGACTATCTGCTAGTGAGGAAGGTCTTGATTGTTTGTTATTTTGTTCATTTGGTCTGTGTTTTTGGTAAATAAAGTTGAGTTTGAGGATACCTGTTATTTTGACAACTTCATCAAGAAGATTATCGGTAATGGTCAATGCCCTTCAAGGGACATTTTCCATTACATCAGCATTATAACGCTCATTTAAAAAACTTGTGATAGTTACGCCTTTTAATACCCTTTCAATTATTACTTTAGGTTTTGTTTTCTCTCTATTAGGCATTATACTAGAAATGTCTCTCTCGCTCTTCATGCCTCTATAACACCCAGGGGGTGGCGTTAGGGGCGTTATCAAGCCTGTTCACCCCATTATATTTTTTTGTTTAACAAACCAGGAGACCATTTTTATTCAAAACCAAAAGCATCCTGCCAGCAAGACACTAACCAGGAGTGCATACACCAGAAAGTTTAACAGCTAAAACAGATTTACATCATATTTTTTTCCACCTATCAATTGTTAAACTCATCCAACGTGCTTTGTGTTTCATCCAAAGATACATTGTTTCTTTGATTTCGTCCACTATATGTTGATTTGGAATACTCTTATTATCAAAAACATTACGATCCTGCTTCCCCAAATCACCCATAAAGTCATCATTGCAACTCCAAGGATTGCCTTCTTCTTTTCTCTATTCTAGGTTGGTCCATCACTGTTTTAATAACCTCCTTTACAAAGGTATATGGCTTTTGTAACGGGCAGCGGGTTAAACCAATCATGTTCTTGAACACGATACAAACTTAAAAATACATTGGACGCATGAACCCAAACACGGCACGAGTTTTCATGGATTGACCCAAATCACTTTTTGTCCATTTTTTATATAATATAAGTATTCAGTTTTGACTATAGCAGTTATCATTTCAATAAGACCAGGTAAGTTTTTAAATAAAATAATTTAGGAGGTGTTATGCTTTAAAAATGCACCTTGAGCTATTTCCAACCCATTTCACCTACTTTCCTGTAAGCTAATTTTTTTCATTCGTTAGAGATAAAACATAACTCAAAGCAGCTCATTTATAAGTAAACGGGTCGAAATTGCTACTTCTACCCACCTACCTATAGAAAACCCAGGATGCTCGTCATGCGTCATCTTTATACGCTTATAGTAGTTTCCATTTGAAGGGAAAAATATTGTTATGGTCCGTTGTTACTTTAGCTCACATGATCATTTTGATTCATCGGTGTTTTGGGATGATCATATTTTTTTACCTCTAGCGTATCAAGCAACGACACATCGTGGGATTACTAGGGGAGATGACAATTCATGGCATCAACATCAGATTGTGGGGCGTGGAAATTGTGGAATAAATTGATTCCTCCTAAAGTTTGGTTATTCTAATGGAGAGCTACGCTAAATCGATTCCTTCGAAAGTGAATCTAGCGATTAGAGGGGTCCTTATGATCGACCAATTGTGTCCTTGATGTGGCTTACGTGACCACATCCTTTGGGATTTTTGGGTGGCAAAGGCTATTTGGTGGTCAATCTTGGCATAGATTAAATTCCTTTCCCAAGTTATGTGTCCAACATCAACCAGCCAGCTGCTTGGTATGGCCTTAAAGATGAGAGGATCATAAGAATGGAAAAGGATTATCGGAGAAAATTTCTTGGGGACGGCGTGGGAGATTTGGAAGACGAGAAATAAAAAGAATTTCAATTCACTACACATGGACGACGCAACTTATCATAGAGAACTCGCTCCTTTGGATGATAAGTAGATCGATATATGTAAACTTTCATAGGGAGAGGTGGCGTGATTTTAATATTCGTGATGTATTCTGTAATTTTGTTTGTTTGTTTTGGTTGTATGTTTTCGGGTCCAGTTTCCTAATGGGTAATTAATCAAGAACCCAAGCCAAAATCATAACGGACCTTTCGATATATAAGTTATTTAATCAACTTTACTTATATGTCCTATACAAAATGGTTCTAAACTATGCAGAATGACTAAAGAAACAAGAATATGGTACGTGCATGATATAAAACGATATAAACACGTAAAATGTAAAAGGGTATAAACCATATTTATAATTATATATTAACATATAAACAATAAGATATTCTAGCATAAATTTTGTTAAAACTGGATGGGTACCCGAAATCAATTTTTTTTATGGTATGCTATATCGAGTGCTGATACTGTGATGGACGAAATCGATACCGACCAAATGACCAATGTTTGTATCGGTATCGATATATGTATTCATGGATTTTAATTGATATAACTCAAGATTTTTTTGTTATATAAGACAACTTTTTTGTAAGGAAAGCGTTGTATTTTTCTGTATCGTAAACAATACCAAGTATCAATGTCATAATGAACCAAGTAGTGTGCAGGATAATGTATTTTTGTATCGTAAAGTATACCAATCGTTGGTACTGTACTGAACCAATACCGACCGAACATCGGTATTGGTATCAGTATTGTCGGAACCGGTCTCGTTTTCAAATGTTTTCAATCGGTGTAACATATTTGTTCGTTTTTGTGCTTTTTGATAGATGTAGAACATATCTCCTTCAATTGATGTATCAAATGCCATTATCATATCGAGCTGAAACCTAAAGCCCACTCTAAAACGCGAGTAATCCCACTTGTAACTATAAAAATATTTTCAGTGCTTTTTTTATGATAATATCCATAATCTATAACTATATATATGATCTATAATACCACAATACTGTATAATATATTTGAGGAGCGGAAAGTGATAATTTACTCTTTGCCATGATATTCATTTTGCTACGTGTGTAACAAGTGATTTATGAAAGAGTTCCTGATTTGCCATATTTTAATATTGAAAAATGGAGTTCCTGAATTTGCCATATTTTAATATTGAAAACTACATATCTCAATTGATTTTACTTTTTTTTTTAAATGTAACATAAGATAGCATTAGTTTCCAAACATGTTATAAATTAAAAATGATGTAAGGGTTTTTCGAATTCGTTTTGAATTCTAAAAATTGGAAATTGATTTAATTGGATTCGATTACAAAGAATTCGAATTTGATTCAATTCAAGTCCAGTAAATCGAATACGAATTTATAATTTTAACTTCAATTCGATTCGAAACTCGATTGAAATTATACATATTTATTTATTATTTTTATATATAATACATATATAACTTTTATTGTGCTATAGTATAAATTAATCTCTAAATTTATTCTAAGTATTAAAATAGTCCTTTACAAACCTATTACAAAGCCCATAACTTAAACGAATTTATTACATATTTTCACTAAAATTAAATCAAAACGAACTCGATTCATATTCAATTTTTTAATCAAATTTTGAATCGAATTCGGATTGGGGTTTTAATTCGAATAAGAATTCGAATCGAATTTGTTGATTCTTAATCGAATACGAACTCAAGCTAAAAGATAAATTATTCAAAAATTCGATTCGAGGAATTCGATATACGATTCGATGAACACCCCTGTTAATTAATATTGTATCAATTTTAATTAATAGAGTTATACTCTTAACTCTAAAAAATCCTTTTTTATAGATGATTCCATTTTATCCTCCTAAACTTTATAAGATTGATCATACGACAATTTAATAATAATTCTTTTTCTATAAACAACTTACATTTTAATCCCCCCAAACTTTAATATACTTATCATACGGCCGTGAAGTTTAATAAAGTTAATTTTTTTATATTTATAACAAATATTTGTTCTTTTATCTTATTTTATAAGTTTAATTCTTTTTTTCATTTTACTTATTATCTATTTAACGTATCATAGTTAAAGCCATCTTTGAACTCTATACAGGTTTACTTAATCGTGTTGCTTGCTTATTTTTACCATCATCTAAATTAGCCTACATGGTCTATATTAACCCTTCAATATACAAGGTAACAAATTCAATTATTTCTTTACTTACCTTATTATAGTTCAAACTAACTTTTAACTCTAGACATATTTATTTAAGTGTGTTGATTGCTTATTTTACCATCATTTAAATTAAATTTTGTATGGTCTATAATAACCACCGATGTATCATGTAATAAATACATCATCGCAAGCACCCTCCTATGACCCCGCCGCGAAGCACAAGCTCCAATACTAGTTTTTAACACATATTAATCTATGAATAGAATCGGGTCTTTTAAAGGTCATGGTTTAGTGAATACGATGTTGAAGGCATATGTACCTTCTTATGTATGTGAGCTACACCTTATTAAATACGCATGTACCTTCCTCTTAAACTTATGGAAGTTGGGTTGCCCGCATTCGCCTTATCTTCATCTTCTTTTTTCATTTGAACTTTATGGTAACCTTTATAGCAGTCTAAAAACACTTCCAGCGAAAAGAGGCTAAAGAATCTACCTTCTTGTCAATCTCTCGAAGAGAATAACAGTCTTTTGGGCATGCTTTGTTAAGGTCTTTGAAGTTGACACACTTGCGCCATCCGCCATTATGATTTTGGACTATCAATGGGTTGGCGACCCATGTTTGATATCGAACTTCACGTAAAATTCCGCTTGAAGTAATTCAGATACTTGTTCATTCATCGCGCGAGTTTTTTCTGGGCCTAAATTGCGCTTTGCCTAAACAACTGGCTCTACTGAAGGAAAAATATTTAACCAATGTTCAACTACATCTCATGGTACACCAGTCATGTACTTGGTGACCATGCAAAAATATCCATATTTTGAAATAAAAGTTGTTTAAGCTTTGCGCGGACCGTTGGTGACATTGCGTGTCACACCCCAACCGATGACGGAAACATCGGGATGAGACGAAAACGCGATTGCAAGAGACTTCATAACACTAACTGTGACAAGTATTTAATAATTACTTTTTACGTTGCTTGAACTAGGAACACCGCAAGTTTAAAACGAATAATATACATAAGTATTCAAATAAATAAATTTCATTTCATTATAATGATTTTTGTACGAGTATTGGAATCGAGATACAACATGGATTGAAAATAAATTACAATACAACGAACATTAAAATTTAAATGCGTTTCTAGGCAATCCTACTAGATTCATCTGTCACAATCCTGCAACATTTAATAAAAGCATGGATCAGTACAAAAGCACTGGCGAGCATACAAGTTTGAATATAAGTATATGTATAAAAGTTTGTCTCAAAACCACATGGCATTTTATATTCAAGTTGAAACGAGCATACATAAATAACTTACGCATAGCAAATAGTATATAATTAAAATCTTTAACTAGCATGCATAACAACCTAAGCATAACAATATCATGAGATTACAAGTTGAAACTAACAATCATAATCTACCTAATGCATAACAATGAACGTGTTCGATGGCTTGAGTATTTAATTATAATCGATTGTGTAAAGTGGATTTTTTAAACATGTTGCACCCAAAAATGCGTTAAAGCGTAAATAGGGTCGAGTATGCTCACGGTTTTGCAAAGCTTCATTTGGTGATTCCGTGAAGAGTTGGAGGTTCGAGTTTTAAGCTTCCTTTAAAACACTTAGTATTTTCTTTTAGAACTCTTAGAGTTCTCTTCCTTGCTTGGAAGATTTCAAAGTAGAGAGGTTGAGAGAAGAATGGTTGGAACACTTAGTGTCCTTTTAGAATTCTTAGAATTCTTGATTTAGAGAGATTGAGAGAATTAGACAGATGGAGAGAAGAATAGTGTGAAGAAAATGGTAGAAGGAGGTTGGTATTTATAGGTAGAGAAAGTGGAAAATGGTGAAATATTATTGGTTAAAGAGGGTGGAAGATGATTGAAAAGATGATTGGTGGAGAAAGGAGATGGAAAAATGGTGAAATATGATTAGTTAAAAAGGTGGAAGATGATTGAAAAGATGATTGGTGGAGAAAGGAGGTGGAAAAGGGTTAAATATGATTGGTTAAAGAAGGTAAAGAGGATTGATGAGGTGGAAGATGATTGGTATATTTCTTAGTATTTCTTGAGTATATATTATTTGAGTATATAAAAAGTATAAAAGTATAATTCAAGTATTGAGGATGTGCGTATAAGTATTTATACGTATAATTGTGTCAGTTTGCATATAAATACGTATTTAAATGAATGGTTGTGTGAATAAAAATAATATGTATAAAATATGAATTTTATTATGATTAACGCCTCAAATTGTGAGATTGAAATTAAAATATGAATGTAATACGAATACGGACATTTTTAAAATATAAATACGAAGATACGAGGCGTTACATGACGGAACCCAACAAGACTGTTTGCTCTGGATATTTGCTATTAAGTACCCATTTCTCTGGTTCATCAGATGAAGATGGCTTTGCTACTTTTACTGGTGGCTCATCATCAATGGACATGACTTCCTTTCCTGGATACATAATTGTCACACCGGTTTCTGTTGGAAAACCATAAGCGGCGTGTGGAATTGATGTGATCATACTGAAATTCCTCTGCGCGCGCTGACCAAGTAATACATCATGACGGGATCTAGCGGGCATAACCATAAAATTAACCGGGACAGTGCGTGTGTGCCTTCCGTCAGAAAGTGTAACTGGGAAAGAATTTTGGCCCAGCAGAAAGACGGCTTCATTGCAGAAACCAGTTAACGGAAAGTCAACCGGTTCTAAGCGCGCCTTATCTTCTGGCTCTAATTGTTTGAAACACTGTTCATAAATGATGTCCATAGAACTTCCCGGGTCGATATGTCACACCCCAATTTCCACGTGTAACCCGGTGGGGAATATCGAGACGTATGTTGATATCATCATAACCAAACAACACAGAACAGCACAGCGGAAGCCTTGGCTTAAATATTATTACAAACCGGAATATTCAAAGTTCAAATACAATGGCTTGTATTAAAGATCAACAGGCGGATCAAAATAAATACAAAAGATGTTCAACCGACTTTGGGCACATCTAAGGACTTGCAAAATCCTCTTATGTTGCTACTAAGCAGCTTCCAGCCTATTTACGTATTTGTACCTGTAACTTAATTATTTTGAAAATACGTCAGTTTACACTGGTAAATACAATCAACCGACACATTTTGAAAACATTTTCAAAAATTGATTTAGGTGCACAAGGCACGAAAAATCTTTTTATACTTGGGATAAACTATATCTCATGTTATCAGTTTTACATAACTCGACAATACATACGGGGACCGAAAACTATGCCGGTTCATGATTAACTGACACACCACTTATTCCTTTATTGGGAAAACCCATATTGGGTTATAAAATTACTTTATTGAACCGTATCGCATCTGTCAGGTGTATGCCTACACCCCGTGCTTAGGTCGTGGCCACTTACAATTAAATGAGTCAAGGATATCCAGGACACGATCGCATTAACCCCCAATGTTTAAGTCAAGCAATACGAATCAAAACGGGTTATTTGAATTTCCCGATACATAGGTCTTCGAATCCCATACCCGACCATGCAGGAAATATTTTACCGTATCTCAAGCCCGTATAGGGAAAATAGGTTAAGAGTATTTACCTGAGCTTAGCAGTCCTTTTAAAATAAGAAATATAATAAGCACAGCCGTATCCAATTTAAGTAAGCGTAGGTACAATTTACCAGAAGGCTCTAGTCTGGAATGATGGGAAAATAACCAATTAGAATGCTAGCGGATCTTATTAAGTCATAGACTTAGATCGGCTAGCTTAAAGTATTAATAACGGTACGATATGCTTGATTAAGCGATGACTGGAAAGAATGTAGTTTAAACCGACAAGTACAATGACTTTTATAATATGGGTAAACATATAACATTCTGATTTTGAAATAGAAATGATAAGGGTAAACCCGTTTCGGCTAAATTACGTAAGTTAGCCTCGCATGCTTAACTGTACGCATATAAGCGATCCCGGGTAATCGGATGAGTCATGAACGAGTTCCATATGCCAATATACTTTAAACAAGTTATAATATCAGTAGGATATCAACTTGTATGCCCATTATGGTTTTAAAATATAACTATGCCTCATAAGGGCGTTTTGGTCATTTAGTGACGTATAAAAGGATCTGATGTTACGACCATAAATATTTGTGAAAATACTTTATTTATGATATAATATCAGTAGGATATCAAATATATGCGTGTTTTATAATTTAAGACAAAACTATGCTCCGTATGGGCATTTTGGTAATTTCACACATAGTTTCGAAAGCATACTTGGGATTCTGAGTTTATAACATGGACCCACTGTAAAAATATTTTAAATGAATTATAAAATCAGCGGGTAACAAGTCTTGGTCAGTAAATATGGTTTAAAACCAAACTACGCGCCGAAAAGGCGTTAAAGTCGTGACGATATTTGCGATGTTTTATAAAAACTGATGTTTTGAACAGGCTTAAATGGTTAGAATATGTTATTTAATATAACACATCATTATGAAAAAGGTTTTGTATGAAATTCATGATTAAAAAACATTTTAAGTGCCGTAAGTGCGTTATCGTCATTTAAGAGCGTAATACAAGATCTTGTGTATAAACTCAGTTTATAAACTGAAATGATATCCCAATATATCCAAGTCATGATACTACATCAGTAGGTAACGAGTTAGGTGTAACATCCGTCAAAAAACGGGTTTTCAAAACCCGCTTCGTTTATTAATCGAATAGTCAGTTTCAAATTTTCGTTGCTTATTTAATGCTCATTTTAATTTTAAACAATACATAACTAATAAACATTTTAGATTATGGAAACTAAAACTGTTAAAAAGTAAAAATAAAGTAAATAAAAAAGAAAATAGGCTGCCGGGTTTCGAACCCGGGTCAGCCGGAAGACACAACCAACACACAACTTAACCACTCCGCCACTTGGTTCTTATGTGTAAACAAGGAAACAAATAAAACTTAAGTTCCCCGTGAATTTATCTGTTGCGCCAAAACTGAAACCGATCATTGGCTTTCAACCATCCAGAGACGTTTGAGTGATCGCTAATTACTGATTATAACCGATAAATCCATTACAACCCACGTTCTTAATCAATTCGGTCTTCATTGCCTCGGTTCATATGATTTTGGGAGTTAAAAACCGAAATCATTTACTTCCTGATTTACACTAACAATATCATCGTCTCATAATTCGGAAACACTCACAGAACCTTCAATTTCACTTTCGCTCTAATTTCTGTTCGTCGGAAACGTTATCTGATATCGCCGGACTTTCGCCAGAAAACCGTGACATTCATCAAATCGGTAATTTTCTCGATTCTTTCACTTTCAATCCATTGTTAGACTTTTACTAACTCAAATCCTTCAATCAGAATCGGTCCCAGACGACGTTACCGGATATTCAGCACTCGCCGGAAAATCTCTGGACATTTCCGAAAACACGCTGTGAATTGGTACAAACATCTAAACCCTCTGATGATCATTGTTTAGTAACTTAATTTCGCAACTAATTGATCAAAACTGTAAATTAATCCGATCAGACGGAATTCACAAAACAGAGCCGACGACCTTTGCCGGAGTTCCAAGAAAATCATCTTTCCGGTACATTCATTCCCAAAACCTTCTTTATCCATTACATTTTAATCATTTATATGTCCGTTAATCGAATTAAACAAGAACAGTCGAATAATCGTTGTTCTGTGTCTTTGAATGAAGAAGATGAAGTCTGATCAGTCTATGAATATAATTAAAATCGGTGTTTTAAACGAGTTAGACACACAGTCCAGCGGTGGACTGTGTGCATTTCATGCTATTGATACCGAGTTCGATTCTTACACATAAACGGTTCCTGCGATAGATCCCAATTTTTTTGAAAGGCCCCAGAACACCTTCCAGTTAGTATATAAGATTAATAAAAACAAGTATTTTAACCAGGTTAGACACACAGTCTAGCGGTGGACTGTGTGCAAAGTTAAACCACAGGTCACGCGTTCGAAACACATCATGCGCACCAGTTCGACTAGTTTAAAAACCTTTTTAATTAAATAAAATTCTGAATAATCTAAGTAGTATATAAATATAATTAAAAACAGAAATATTTCGGGTTAGACACGTAGCTCAGTTGGTATAGCTACGTGCACGTATACGGGAGGTCACGAGTTCGAACCTCGCTCAGCGCAAACAAACACAAAGTCCGAACCGGTCAACATTCAAAGTCAATGGTCAACGGTCAACCCAAAAAGTCAACATTTTTTTTATATTTTTATTTATTTATTTAATTTAAAAATCAATTAAAAATACTTAAAAATAATATTTTAAAAGTTAGAAAATGACCTTAAACTCACAAAAATAAATCTAAAAACCCTATTAAAATTGTTAATAAAATCCACTTATTTACCGTACCTTTTCGTTATTATTTAGGTTAGTTATTCCTCGTCGATCAACCCTCTAAACTCGTGCGCATTCAACATCATCAAACGAACGCATCCAATGTGAGTGAATCTCTACAAATTCCCCGTTTTAATCACATTTTGGGGTGTATCATGTGTCATTTATTATTTATTACATTTAAACACTTGTGCATCCATCATATCCATGATCAAATGTGTATCCAATATGTATCAATTGCTTGTGTGGTTAATGTTTAGATTTAATTTATCATTTTCAGTACATACATCATCATAGGCTCGTCTGTTCCCCATTACCTATGAGCGGGACCGTTCCCCATTACCTATGAGCGGAACGTGGCATTGCCAACATACGATCGGCTCCGTTTGATTGAGCCTTGATCGCACATACATCATCATAGGCCGTCCGTTCCCCATTACCTATGAGCGGAACGTCACGTTGCCAACATATACATTATCATTCATGTCATATACTCATGCAAGGTGGTTTGTTATTATATGTTTATTTACGTTTGCTCACATATGATTATTGCACAATTTTTTTCATATTAAATACAACAAGAAATCAATAATAAATGTTTTCTAACAAGGTTCACTCGCCAACTTTTGTTGACCCAAAAACCCCCATTTTTACACATGATACAGGTGATCCAGTTGAAGCAAGAAACATATAGGACGGCCTAGAAGAATAAATCAGTTTAGATTTTGGATTGTTTATTTAATTTTCCTTTCCTTGTATTGTATGAATTTGACTTGAACATTTGAGATGTAATTTGAATTTAATAAATATGAAACATATTAGTAAACATCATGAGCTTTGGTGATAACCCAATTATGCCCCGACTCTTATTCCGCTGCGGGTCGGGGTGTGACATTTGGTATGATAGATTATGTTTAAAATCGTTCTATGCGTCGAAAGGGCTTTTCGATCACTTTAAAACGTATCTTGCGATATTATACGAAAACTCGGTTTGTGGTCAGATTTGTAACATCAAAATATGTTAAACATGTTAACATGTCAGCACCCAATTCATTTGCAAGTCCATTGATGTTTAAAACCTCATTTTAAATATAGTGGCAAAATAGTTAAAGTCGCATAGAGGACTTAACCTCCCATGTATACTAGGGATCTTTACAAGCGTCCCTCTTGGCCTTTATAATAGGTACATGCTTCCTTAGAAGCTTGTTAACCTGTCGATCTTCGATCGATACTGGTTTTCCAACAAAACCCCAGGTTTTCATTAATTTGCACACTTTATGTGACTTAGCTAGCAACTCATTTGCTAGCCTTTCCTTTAAATTGCATTCGTGGAACACCTTGTAAATTCCACTGAGTTTCTCAAGTAAACTAGCTTGAAGCTAGAGATTCGACACATTCAATTATCTTGAATGGTCCCTCATACCTAGGACTTAACTTGCCTTCCTAATTGAGGCATACCACACCTTTCCATGGTGACGTCTTCAATAGAATCTTTATCCCGTATTGGGAACTTAAGAGATTTGCTCCTCTAGTCGGTGTAACTCTTCTGCCTATCATGGGCAGCTTTGAGGTGATCACGGATTTGTCTGATTTTATCCGTCGTTTTTATGACAATTTCAGGTTCTGCTAGTTGGGCCCCCCAACTTGTTTTCAACAAACATTTGACACTTTTCCCCCAAACAAGGTCTCCAAATGAGCAGCCTTGATGCTCACATAGAATATTATAACTAGGTTCAAATGGTAATTCCAACCACTACCCAAATTGATCTTAAAGTGGTACTTAACCCTTGTAATTGGTCGAACAAATTCTCGATCCTGGGCTGCAGATAACGATTCTTGATCGTTACTTTGTTAAGCTTGCAGTAATCAACGCATAACCGCATCGAACTATGTTTCTTAATAATCAATATCAGAACTCCTAAAGGAAGAGCTAGACTGTACAAGACTTTCTTCCAGAAACTTATCAGGATAATTAGAGATTGCAAGGATAGTCTAAATCCCAGCTTTTGGTTTATCTAACGTCACTTGTGCCATGAAAATGACATTTTCGCCTTTCGAATACTTGGATGCCTTGAGTAGAGACACCTACTCAAGCATCTTGGTACGGAATATCTCCTTGAATACCGTTTGTTGATTTTAGTGTAATATGACTGTTGGGAGATTCTAGTGGTTCCATGCATTAAACCTTCATGTTGATCAGGCATGAAAGCAATCTATGGAACACACTAAGGTACTGCCAATTATCATATGGCGCTTTTATCATACTAGTTTGGTATTCGCAGCCGATAGAAATCAATGAGACAAATAAATAAAATAAGTTATAGATAAATGACAATAATAAATAAGAATTTGACGTACTTCAACAGAAGGAAGAGAATGACTGATTTTTATGTATAAGAACATCCATCAAGAATAGGAAGAAGTGATTTCTATGGTTTCCTCGATAGGTTCTACCTTCTACTTAATATCTGGAGTTCTCATGAATATATGTAAAAGTTTTCTGGACTTATGGTTTATGAAAGACTTATTAGTGCCTGAATTAAAACAGGACTCTTAGCAAACATATCCTTGAGTAATGATAAGGAATGTACCTGATGACACTATGACATATGCTGCTTACGACATTCCTCAGGTAACTTCAGGCATTTACTTTCTTAGCCTCTCTCGGCTTAGTTGCACCTTCTTTGGCAGCTTTAGGGCAATTGGTACTAATGTGGCCTTTCTCGCCACAACTAAAGCAGACTGCATTCTTAATGTCCCTACATTCATGGGCCTGATGACAAGTTCTTTTGCAGATTCCACACTTCTTAGGCTTTTGGTCATTTCGACACTGTCCCCAGTGCCTTCTATTGCAGGTCTCGCACATAGGCTTTTTATCAGATTCTTGCTGGTTTTTATTGGATCCAGACTTGCCCTTTTTCTTAGATTTCTGGGAGTTGTCCTCCCCCCCGTTTCCTTTTGCCATCCTTGTCGGCCTCGACTCTCATTTGCCTCACATAATCTTGAGTCAGGGAAAGAGATAGCTCAACAGCTGATTTGTAAGTGTTAGGCTGAACAGCCTTAACTAAGCTCCTTATCTCCCGAGCCAACCCATTAATAAACGCGCAATGCGTTTGGGTTCCGGGGTAACTAGATATGGCACCAGTCTAGAGTATGAGTCGTAGTCGGTAACAAACTTCCGACAATCAAGGTTTCTCATCGACAGAGCTAGGAAATCCATTTCTATCTTTTCCACCTCATGAGGTGGGCAATACGTGTCCTTAACTAGGTCCACGAACTTGGACTATCCAAGGTTATACAAGTGTGCCTTTCCTGATGATTGAATTAAAGCCTTCCACCAAATTAGGGCACTACCCTTAAAGGACTGGGATACGAACTTTACAATATCCTTATCAGCACAACCGCTGATATCAACAACCTTCTCTATTTCGTCAAGCCATCTTAGGGTCTCAATAGCCCCTTTTTCTCCATTAAAATCTCGTGGCTTACATGAGATGAAAGACTTATATGAGCAACCATCCTTGAAATAATTGGTTTTATCCAGAATTTCTTGCTTTTTAGCTTCATTCCTCACATTAGAGGAATGTATAGAACTTTCCTTCTTATCAGAGGGAGATGGCTTAGAGATTGGATTAGATACAGATTTAGAGCGAGTAGCACTCGACTCTTTAAACTTTTCAAAGGCTTTTTCCATAGCCTTTCCTACGGCTACATCTATGCGAGCCTGAAAGTCGTCCTCATTGATGACTATGTTCGCATTATTCTTATCGTTATCGCTTTCGTGGTGATGACTACTTGCACCAACGGAGTGAGCCATTCTAAAGCTTCAATACCATTGGAATATATATTTCATATGTTAGCCATGGTATTATCCAACCATTTAGGCTTATAAACTTGGATATATAAATCCTTCGCCTTTGTCCAAATTACCACCCAGACGGCTAGTGTGGTTCCTCAAGTCACACTGCCAGGAGTATTAACATTACTTGAATGCTAATAAAGAATAATTGTCTTAAAATGGTTTATCAATGTAGCCATGATCATATTGACCATAAAAGCTTGGAGGCTTGAACATAGTCCACCACCTTTGGATAGAAGGCATGATCTTCCTTAACTATCATGGTAGAAGGCTTTACTTCTTAACTACCATTTTATATTTGCCAATTAATGTGAACTTGTCACTTGGCTTGGGTAAACCATCAAGAAGATCTTTATGGAATCATTTAGCGGATCGATAAAGTTAGAATTAAAATCGAGACGATTGCTTGAACAAGGATGTAATGAAATACATATATTATAGTGAAAATAACTTCAAAATTCCTTCCGTTAATTATTAGGAAATTACAATAGGGCCTTAAACAGGACTATTAATAACTAACTTGTCCACGCAGGGACTTAAAAGCAACTTAAGTCCACACAGGGACTGAAATGAATATATAAGTCCATATATAGGGATTAAAAAAATAACATGTCCACAAGGGACTTATAATGAGATAATATGTTCACGAATGAACTGTTTGAAACAAATGTCCACACAAGGACTTAAATCGAAGGATAGGTCCATGTAAGGACTATAATAAACAAATGTTCACGCAGGGACTAAACAAAAGAGACATGTCAACATAAGGACTCAAAGGAAAATAAAATACAATTGAAAGAAGGATTTTCCAAAATCTCCTTTAATTCATTCCTTATTGTTTCTCTTCTTGGCTTGCCACATATGGCATTAACACAAAGGTTTTTAATAAAAAGTGTAATAACTCCGAATCGGGATTTGTTGTAAAAGTAGAATCCAAGGATTCAATGGTTAAAGAATAAAATGGATCACGGATTGGAGTTTGATAAGTATAGAGTTTTGGAATTTTATGAATTCGGATATAAGAAATATAGATTATAAGTACCCACTGGTATTTTCCTTGATGTCAGAGACTCAGAGACCTCTGGTATGGACTCCACAAATATAGACTTCAAAATTTGAGCCTCAGGGACCTCCGGTATGGACTCTGAAGTCTAGTTTAAGGTTTCCATAGGTTTGGGTTTAGGAATAAGTTTTAAAAGGTCTTTCCTCCAAACCAGTCGCATGCTTAAGTTAGTCGCGCTACAAAGCATAGCATTCCGCGGCTTCAGGTGAGAAGAATTTTCACCAATGGCTTCTTTGCTTGGCGACTTATTTTTGAATTAAATAAAATCAAAGCAAGATTTATTTAACAGGGATGAGAGCATTCCTATGTCAAGTCTAGACTCGGAAGGTATAAGGAATATGCTACTGTGTCATTTGAGATTAAACACAAAAGGCTAGTGTTTAATTCACTCAAACGTTGGCTCTGATACCAACCTGTCACACCACAATTTCGACGTGTAACCCGGTGGGGAATATCGTGACGGGTATGTTGATATCATCATAACCAAACAATACAGAATAGCACAACGGAAGTCTTGGCTTAAATATTATTACAACCGGAATATTCAAAGTTCAAATACAATGGCTTGTATTAAAGATCCACAGGCGGATCAAAATAAATACAAAAGATGTTCAACAGACTTTGGGCACATCTAAGGACTTGCAAGATCCTCTTATGTTGCTACTGAGCAGCTTCCAGCCTATTTACGTATATTATTTTGAAAATACGTCAGTTTACACTGGTAAATACAATCAACCGACACATGTTGAAAACCTTTTCAAAATTGATTTAGGTGCACAAGGCACGGAAAATATTTTTATACATGGGATAAACTATATCTCATGTTATCAGTTTTACATAACTCAACAATACATACGGGGACCGGAAATTATGTCGGTTCACGATTAACTGACACACCACTTATTCCCTTATTGGGTTATAAAATTATTTATTTGAACCGTATCGCATCTGTCAGGTGTATGCCTACACCCCGTGCTTAGGTCGTGGCCACTTACAATTAAATGAGTCAAGGATATCCATGACACGGTCGCATTAACCCCCAATGTTTAAGTCAAGCAATACGAATCAAAACGGGTTATTTGAATTTCCCGATACATAGGTCTTCGAATCCCATACCCGACCATGCAGGAAATATTTTACCGTATCTCAAGCCCGTATAGGGAAAATAGGTTAAGAGTATTTACCTGAGCTTAGCAGTCCTTTTAAAATAAGAAATATAATAAGCACAGCCGTATCCAATTTAAGTAAGCGTAGGTACAATTTACCAGAAGGCTCTAGTCTGGAATGATGGGAAAAATAACCAATTAGAATGCTAGCGGATCTTATTAAGTCATAGACTTAGATCGGCTAGCTTAAAGTATTAATAACGGTACGATATGCTTGATTAAGCGATGACTGGAAAGAATGTATTTTAAACCCGACAAGTACAATGACTTTTATAATATGGGTAAACATATAACATTCTGGATTTTGAAATAGAAATGATAAGGGTAAACCCGTTTCGGCTAAATTACGTAAGTTAGCCTCGCGGGCTTAACTGTATGCATATAAGCAATCCCGGGTAACGGATGAGTCATGAACGAGTTCCATATGACAATATACTTTAAACAAGTTATAATATCACTAGGATATCAACTTGTATGCCCATTATAGTTTTAAAATATAACTATGCCTCATAAGGGCGTTTTGGTCATTTAGTGACGTATAAAAGGAACTTGCGTATAATCTGATGTTATGACCATAAATATTTTGTGAAAATGCTTTATTTATGATATAATATCAGTAGGATATCAAATATATGTGTGTTTTATAATTTAAGACAAAACTATGCTCCGTATGGGCATTTTGGTAATTTCATACATAGTTTCGAAATCGTACTTGGGATTCTGAGTTTATAACATGGACCCACTGTAAAAATATTTTAAATGAGTTATAAAATCAGTGGGTAACAAGTCTTGGTCGGTAAATATGGTTTAAAACCATACTACGCGCCGAAAAGGCGTTAAAGTCGTTAAATGACGATATTTGCGATGTTTTATAAAAAATGATGTTTTGAACAGGCTTAAATGGTTAGAATATGTTATTTAATATAAACATCAGTATGTAAAAGGTTTTGTATGAAATTCATGATTAAAAACCATTTCAAGTGCCGTAAGGGCGTTATCGTCATTTAAGAGCGTAATACAAGATCTTGTGTATAAACTCAGTTATAAACTGAAATGATATCCCAATATATCCCAGTCATGATACTACATCAGTAGGTAATGAGTTTGGTATGATAGATTATGTTTAAAATCGTTCTATGTACCGAAAGGGCTTTTCGATCACTTTAAAACGTATCTGACGATATTATACGAAAACTCGGTTTATGGTCAGATTTGTAACATCAAAATACATTAAACATGTTAACATATCAGTACCCAATTCATTTGCAAGTCCATTGATGTTTAAAACCTCATTTTAAATATAATGGCAAAATAGTTAAAGTACGGCATATTTGCGGAAACTTGCATAAAACTCGGATTACTATCATGATCATGTAATATAACCTCAGAGGGTTATGCTACATCATAATATGATCATAACGGGACCTTAAATCAGTAGAATACTAATCTAATTCGGTTCATAATCGAAATTCAACGCAGAAGTCAAACTTCGTGACTTTCGGTTGCGAACTGACCCTAAAACTAAAATTGACGAGCGAACATGTTTACACATGTTCTAATAATTATTACCAAGATGTTTAAGTGTTAAAACATATTTTAGAACACCTTTAAACTCAGTTTAAGAATATTTCGAAATCTGACCTTTTGACTTTTTAAAACATTAATTCATTGACTCATCAATTGACCAAGCAAACGTGGTAATCAGGAGGTGCTCTCTTGAGGGATTAACACCTACCTAATTACGATCAGTAGCCACGTTCGTCGCAAAACAATGGCTGGACCATTAAGGTCTAAACTGAAAGTCAAAGCGTTTATCGAAAACGCTTGACTTTTAGCTTTAAAAGCTAAATAAAAGAACTAGCCATGGAAGGAACACTTACTTGTGGTCCTAGTGACTGATGAAAACTCAAAGGAAGTTCCCAATTGCTCAGGAACCTCCAGATGAGAGTTATAGAAAGATTATGAGAAAAGGTGCAAATTTGAACATGAAGTTCATCACCTAGTTATAGTGATTAAGGATCAAAGAGATCATGCGATGTGTTTAGGGGCTTATTAGGATGATTACAAGTGTTTAGGAGGTGTCAAGACCAGGTGAATTGGTGGCAAAACGAGCTAGGTGGCGAGTGGAGAGAGCTATGCTTGATGAACAAGAAATGCTGAGCTTCAGATGGGCTTACGGACTGCAAGGGTCCACCCATACTATCTGTATGGACCCAGCTCAGCATCCCCAACTTTCGCTTTTTGACATGTTTGGCCCCTGGACTTTGTTTCCTCGCGTTTCGTCACCCGTAACCCCTTTTAACCTGATTTCTAAGCTCTATAAAGGCGTTAAGGTATATGTGACTTGGATTATGTCTGGAAATATCCCGGATGTCAGTTCGTTCGGTTGTACGGTCGCGTGTTTGCAGAAATGCGTAAAACGCTTAAACGAATACGAAAACGATCGAAATTTCGCAAAGATGGACATCCTTGTATTCTTATCAATAAAATTCAACATTTTATTGAATATACGTGTTTGAATTTATATACGGAGTCCGTATTCAAAATACGAGTATCGGAAAGTTTCCGCAGTTTGTCAGGAATAGCACCTGGACTTCCAATCTTGCGTGAAACGTTATAATTAGTGCATAAAGCTATCTTAGGCCCATATTAGGCACACAAAAGAGTATGACTAACATCATAAGACTCTCGGTTCGTTAAAAGGTCACTCAAAGGCTTAGTTTTAGCATGTTGACACTTTTGGTCCCTTAACTATTAACTTGTCAGTCAGAGGTTATAAAATAACATAACGACGCATTTGGTCCTTCTCGTATTAGCACGTGGAATATGAGGATCAATAGGACACGTGTCGGAATTTTATAGAATGGGTTTTTGCGAGGTGTTACACGATAAACATGTAATCAGTGCGATAATGACCAAAAATGCCGGTTATCACAACCGATCGTTCCTCTTGTGGTCCCCCAGGAACAATTGGAAAATCACTTGTTGCTCTCGTCAATTTTCACTATGACCCCGCTTTTGACTGCGCTTGCGCGGTTGATCGCCTTGAACCAAAGAAACCTGCTTCATCTTCTTAGTACTAGGACCTTCATCACCACGAGTAATTTGCCGAACTTCTTTGTGCACATTTTGGAGAAAATGAGTGAGTTTCCCACTCTTTAATGCTTTTTCAATATCCGTGCGCAAACTGATGCAGTTTTCTGTGGTGTGTCCAATATCCCTATGATAATCACAACAAAGGTTAGGATAATAACCTTTTTTTTTTTCATCGGTTGTGGCTGCTTAAACTGATGATTCTCAGTGCTAAGCACCTCTGCCGGAGACTTTGTCAGAGGTGTCCACTGCCTTTCTCGATTTTCCTGTTTAATCGCCTTTTGAGTGGTGATTTTGTTGATTGTTGCGCGAGCATCAACTGGCGAATAAGGGGAAAAAGAAGTCTGGTTTGATTCTTTCTAATTTTTCTTATTCTTCGACCGTTATTCCTACTCATATCCTGTGGACGATAGTGATGTAAAGGAGGTCTATTAGAACTCAACCGCTCAGTTTGAGCGTAAACTTTGGCTGCCGCCATAAATTTTTCCCAACTCTTCGGGAGACCTACACTCTCTGACAAAACTTTTATCATTTCATCACACCGGATATCGTATTTGAACTGTGCGCGAATCAAATCTCGGGCACATCATAGATCTCAATGACTTCCTTGTTATAACGAGTAATAAAATCCTCCAAACTTTCATTATCTCTCCGCCAGATGCTCATAACATCTGTGGAGTCTCTGGCATATCGTCGTTGCTGGCTAAAGTGAGTTAGGAATTTATCCTTGAGATCATTCCAGGAAGTAAGTTTACCTGTTGGTAGGTTGTCAAACCATAACGCGCAGCACCCGTAATAGTCTGAACAAACAAATGACACCACATAGGGAGCGTCCAACCCCCAATAAGACCTGCGCTGGTAAATAAGTGCATATGATCATCTGGATCTGACATGCCATTGAACTTTCCCATATTGGATGGTAACTTTGCGCGCTCAAGCGGAACTAACGCAATTTCTTTCACAAACTTGGATTGTTCAGCAGCTTCTGCTGGTCTATATACCAGATTATAATCATGCTCTGCCTCTGGATTATACACCAAGTGAGACTTTGGTTTATAATCAGCATGATCCTTCATCATAAATTTTATCATATTCTTAGCGGTTAGTATCCCGCCCCTGAGATGGATGTGGTCCCAACGTGAATGTACCGATGCCCGCTTTTGAGAATTTTGTTCTTCTTGATATTCGCGGCGTCTGGTGCCGGAATGTGTAGATTCAAGCCTTGCTCTAGATTGAGGATACATTTCGGTTTCTGCAGAGATGTGCGATGGTGTACGCTCTCTGACTGGCGAATCATAGCTCAACACTCGAGGTGCAGGTGAAGCATGCACCTGATTCGTTGGGAACTGAGCTTACGAAACTGATGTGCCAGTATATGCACACAGCTGAGCATAAACAGCCTGTAAAGCGCTCTGAGATTTAATAAACCAGGACATTGGAGTCTCGTCGGGCGGTAACATTGAAGCAATTTGAATAGATGGATTTCATTAGGAATTCCCGGAGTTACTGGGATATTCACATGACCAGGGTCATGATGAGTATCAGCTTCGCCAGATAAATCTTCTTCCACTTGTCCGTCGACCCGAGAACCATGAACAACGTTCCTGATTTTAGATCGAGGACCTTGTGGACAATTCGACAGACCATCAGCCATGAAAACTGAAAGTCGCAGAAACAAAAACAAGAGATGAAGAATAAAAAATGAAAAATAGGTGGGCGCCAATGAAGAAACGCCAAATCGATATTGATCGGAATCAATCTACATCAGAGGACATGGTTTCTACATAAAAGGGTTAATCTCTTGCTTGATCGTCGATGAACTGAACTTCGCCGGAAATCACTGCAAAACAGGAAATGCCGTCAGCCTCGCCACGGGGAGAATGGGGTTCTCTCCATGACCACCCTCTGGCGTGAGAATAAGTACCAGATAATCAGAGAAGAATAAGTAGGAGTAATGTGAAGTGAGAGTGAATGAATTAGCTTGTACCTCAAGTCTTCTATTTATAGCCGAAAATTAGGCGCCAAGAGTTAAGGGAGAGATAACGGAATCTTTTCCATCGTTTGTAGTTACGTTCCCGTCCATGCACACGGATCATGAGTTGATCGATGACTGGGGAGCCGCCACGTGTAAAGTGATTTTATTCTAGATCTGCATGGAGATGGTGCTGGCATCGTGCAAATGATAGACGTTCCGGATGATGCCACATCACATTCGGTTGTAACCGAAAAGGGACTTGCACGATGGTCATTTAATGCTTCTAGAAGATTTACAGCTGTGGAGCCTTGATACGCTGCCACGTGTCCCATTTGTTATAACAGAAAAGATTCCCTCAGTTCTTATATTATCCCTGCGCGAAGATGTCTGTGTACAAGACTTTGAGAGTTGTTACAATCTTTCCTAACTCAAGCTTAACAATACCCTTGCGCGATTTAGCGCAAGGGGTTAAATGGAGTTATGATGCTTTTGCTCTCTTTGATATGTGCAGTTGATAAGAACTGTATTCTTGTGTTGCGCGGACTGCGAGAAATCTCATTAAGTGATTTGTAATATTTTGGTGGTATGGTCTCCCGCACCTGCGTAGGGTTTTTGAGACCATACCCCTTCACTTGTCGTGAAATGTTTGTTGACAGTTTTTGTCAACGTTGTTAGATCTTTCATTCATTGTTATTCTGTGCACAGGACATCATTGACCTGATTGTTCAATGGTTCTTATTTTAGACTCATCTTTCGATCCTGTCTTTGTCATAAAGAAGATTAGTCGATGCCTTTCCACACCCTACTGCCTTACACACCCGCCATAAATATAAATGTATTAAAAAGAAAACTTTAAACTATAGTCTTTTCTTTATTTTAGAAAACTTATTTACAATCTTGATAAATCATCATGCAGCTAATCTTAAGTTTTAAAAACACAATTAGTTTATTGATCAAATCTAAATTTCTATCTCCAATGAATATTTATTAATTAAATAAGGTGATATACTCTTGTTAGGGGTTTATTTCTCTCCAATGAATATTTTTTAATTAAATAAGGTGATCTACTCTTTTGAGGGGTTTGATTTTAAATAAGACCCGGAGGGCTCCTTTTCTTGGAGCATTCAACGACTTGGATTTCTTGGATCACAACCCCCTTTGGGACTGGAATCGGTGTCTAGATATAATCCACATTATTAAAATAATCCAAATATAATAATCACTTCATAAACATGTTAACTTTATTTCTAATTTTTGTTGTAAGCTTGGTAAAACACATAGCACATAGTACATAATAAATAATATTATATGTATGATACTTATCTAAATGATGAATTTTTTTGTTGTTATATCTCTCTATTTTTATAAATATAATACTTAAATATAGATAATAAACAAGATAACAAATTAGTCATAGGTAGGAGCTTGAACTCGACTGAAATTGTTTACACGTCTCTCTAAATAAAATGTGTGGACAAATATACTTTAGCATAATTGTTGGTTGTTCACTTGTAACAAGCGTCTTTAACTTAAATTTTGTTATTAGATTAGGATAGATGTGTCTGGGATTATACATTATACAATATTGTATTCCAATTTCAAGACATTTTAATATTTAAGGGAAAATTGGTATTGATGGAAGGAAGTCGTCCCATCTAGAGGTGCACAAAAAACCTGAATCCAGACCTGAATCTGCAAACAGGGTATTTTAGTATCTAACTCTAACCCAAACCCGCTACACCAGGTATGGTTTTCCTAACCAACACCCAGACCTGAACTAGGTATTGCCAATACCCGAAAAACCAATACCCGTACCTGAGTATATACCTGAACTCGAGTATTCAAAAAACCCGGTTATGTGCACCTCTAATTCCATCCCAACCCATCAAATTGGATTCCACTCTTCCTCATTTTGATGCTCACAAACATGTGGCTCCAACTCATCAGTATTCCCTAACATGACAAAATACCTTTTTCCAACAAAATACATTTATACCATGGTTGCTAAAATATATTTTTATTATAATCAAAAGCATATATTTCTAACAAAAATGAAATAAAACAAAAATCATCATTTCCCTCCATTTTAACCTTTTTACGAACATTGAAATTTTGAACTTTTTTGGAATAGGTACTTACAGTTACCTAATTTTAACGATTTTTGAGATCGACACTTTCAATACAAGTACCGAACTCATCCCTACATTGAAGAATTAACGGACTATTTAGAACCCTTTTAGTTCCGCCCATGAGCAGCATTTTTTTGGTCAACATTTATAGATTTTGTGTGATGATGAGTGTCCAATGTCACCTATGCTAATATTCAAACTTATGACTAACAACATTACATCATTAAAAAAGGTAGAAACTTTATGTATACTATATATATATATATATATATATATATATATATATATACTCAAAAGAACTTGATGTTACATGCCCAAATCCTCTTATATCCATTTCAACATATGGACATGATGCATTTGGTGCAAGAAGTTGTATATACTGTAAGTATACAATCAGACATATCTTCAACTATCAGAGTAAGAATCTGTGGTAGATATCATGTCATGTTAATCTTTTCATAAATCCAAACACTCATACGGGTTTGCGTAGAAATATTCCTCTTCTTTCGGTCTATCAGCGATCATCACTCGTCGCTTTGGCCGACCCATTCGGTCAACATGGACTTCTTTGACCGTGTTTGAAAACTCATCCCAGTTTAACGACCCTTCGTTGTATCGGTCTATCAAGTCAATCAAGACTTTTCGGTCAAACCGAATGGTTTTCTTGAACCCTAAGTATCTGGTACATTTTTCTCAAGTTAGATGGTTTCAAGAAAATGATGAGCGTTAACTAAACAGGCTGCTTGGATAAAGGGTCGGGCTGGTTTAGAACCACTTTCAACCCGTTTGACCGTATAACACAACCCAAATTGACCCGTTAATGAGTTAAAATTAATAAACGGGTTAATGAAATACCTTCGATGACCCTCAACGACTCTAGCCATGTTTCCGTCATACGTTGGAACAAAGATATCACTTTCTAAAGAAACAAAGTAATCAAGTGCAGCCATCTGTGACGAATGGTTTTGAAAGAACCCGAGCTCCATAGGGTCCAACAGCATCTCTTTCCGCACCTGTTCATAACAATGGTTAGCCCGTTTACTAGCTTATGCGCACTTAGATAATCAGTTTACTAACCAGATTCGGGAACTCTGCGGCTAAACTAGCCATTCGTCGTTCACCTCCATAGATTTCACCAGCGGCAATATAAATTTGAATATTTCGATCGGTTCTCAAAGCGCGTAATATCAAAGCCGTTTCTTCTGGTGTCATAGGACACAACCCTTCTTTTCTCTTTAGATCCGAATTGATTTCTTTCTCTTTCCACCATGGATACGCGTATCTAACAATTTTAAACACGACCTGATTGAGGAACAAGATTAAAACGAAACGGGTTAAAATAAAATACGAATCTTGTTTCGAAAATCACCTCATTCTTGTCAATTCTTCAACTTCTTCACTGTTGCAGCCTTGTGTGCATCCAGAGAATGCCAACATATCCATTTCGTATCGAAGATGAAGAACTAAAAATGGCCCCTTTTTTCTAAGGATATTCACAACTTTTCGACCCAATTCCTCGATCTGTGAAGTGAACTTTAAGCCACTGAAATTTACTCGACACCGAAGTTTTTGAATCTCGAGAGGGAGCCCGTTGTTGGCAAGTCGTGCATCGGTTCTGTTTAAATGTACAACTTTATACCTTCGGATAAGAGGAAGAATCTGCGGGTCAATAACACAATAAATATGAATTAGTGTTCATGTTACAAAGATAAAACTTAGGGATGCCAAACGGGTCGTGTTCGTGGGTTGGCGGGTTAACCCAACTCGAACTCGAAAATCGTGTCATACATATGAACCCGAACACGACCTGAATATTCGCGGGTTGACCCGAACACGACCCGTTCAACCCGGTTTTTTTTTTGTTCCCAACATAATATATTAAAATTAAAAATATTACAACAAAAAACACAAATGTACATAATATAATAACATTTCAATTATAAAATCTTATGTCAATTTCTCTTTTAAGTTATAATTATGGCATTAAACATATTGTAAGTATTTATAAAAATATAAGTGGGTTAAACGGGTTAATTCGCCAACCGGACCGGGTTGACATGAACCTAACACGTTTACCTAAACGGGTTCAACCTGAAACTGAACTGAACCCATTTAGACTAAACCCAAACCCGCGAATATCGTGTTACGTTCTTGTCTGAAATTCACACCCCTAATAAAACTAACAAGATTTATGAACAAAAAAACAAACCTGATTATGATAATAAGAAATATCAGACCAACTAATCGGAGCTAAAGATCGAAATTTCCCAAGCTCAACGCGTCTTTTAAGCCTCGGGGGAAGTTGTTTCAATATCCGAACCTCGTCCCGCAAGGATCTGATGAAGTGATCAACATCAAAGATGTCTTCAAAGTCACTGCAGATCTCAAAATCTTGAATCGGATTCGCGTAATCTTATGCTAATTTAGTTGCGAATAACGCTGAACTTACCTAGGATCAGCCCAGAATGATGATTTATCCAATTCTGGAACAATAAGTGTGACATTTAAGTATCTTGCTACTGCAACCATGTCACAGATCTGCATAACCAAATAAGTTGTTAAACGAATTATCTAACGAAAGTAAAATAGATTACATTCAAGATTATAAGTTTATAACAAACTCACAGTGCCTCGCATTTGATTAAGTCCACCATTGCAAGAAACCATCAGATAACCATTGTTCTTGTAAGCCCCTAAATATGAACAGATTACAATTTTCATTAATTCAACAACAAATTCATTAAATACAACAAAAAAAATCTGTTTTCGACATTTTAACCGAAATTATCACCAATTCGACTGCAAATTCATTAAAATACAACAAAAGGCACAATCTGTTTTTAAACTTTTTATAACAAGATTATCACCGATTCGACGACAAGTTCACTAAAAAACAACAAAAAAACAATCTGTTTTCCACATTTTTAACAAAAAAATGTCACCAATAGGAAAAAAGCAATCTACTTTTAACAATCTTGAACACTCAAAAACATACTTTTAGGGGGAGAAAAACTTTGGGCTCCAAAGAAACATGAATGTTAGTCTGTGCAGGTGTATAACAAGCAGGCCAAGTTTTCAACAATCTTGGACCCCAAACCTCCCCAACAGTCAACAACTGAACAACACAGATCCACAACAACAATGTTGTCATCCACAAAATCATTTTAGCTTGTGACAACACCATCAAACTACTGGATTTGTCCCCTTTACTACCACCCTCTCCACCACCTGTAAATGCAACACAACCACCCATTACAACTGCTCCACCACTTCACACTTCAACTAATCTACAACACCCTTGAATAACTCATCTAATTACACAAATGGGAAATGGGTTTGGTATTTGGTGATGTGGGTATTTGTTTTTTTGTAAAAATCTTGAATCTTGATTTTTATGCCTAAAAATCAAGAAACTATGAGATTGATCAATGTGATGAATTGATGAACAAAATGATGAATTTACTGGATACCCTTTTGAATATGTGATCTGGGTATGGGTTTTCCGGCAAGATACCGGCGAGTTTCGCCGGAGAAGTGGGAGAGATTGTGATCCGGTGAATATTTGTTGAGAAATGTGGTGAGATGAGAAGTGGGTTTTGTTTGTTTGTAGTAAATTTTGTTGAGTTGTTAGAAAATGAGTTGAAACTGAAATTTTTCTGGCCCTGTGATTACGGAACCGATTTTTGCTGTTTTATTACTCTTTCTTGTTAGAAAAGTTGAAAAAATTTAATGGTTTTTAAGATTTCGTATTAAATTAAATTTTAAGATCTGGTATTAAATTAAGTTTAGAAATATCTATCATCAACATTCATTTTGTGTTTCATCTATTTGGTAATTCATCATTTTGTTATTGGCCCTTTTACGAATTTTGAGTTACTTGAGATAATCGAATTAAGCTTTTCGAATTTTAAAATTTTGAAGTTGAATTTGATTCGAATTAGATTTGTAAAAACGGACTTGTAAGAATAACTTTTTTTTACAAACAATAGTAATCAATAGATAATTACAAGAATCTTATAAACATATATAGATATCGTTTTAACAATGATGGATAAGTTGTATGTTTTCTTGTATCTATCTGGTTAACATTATATAAATATACATATCGGATTTTTCATGATCCAATATAAAACGGGGTGACATCTGATACAAATAGACTTTAGTGTGTAAAGTTTGTGAAAAGCTAGAGTAATTATGCTATTAAAAATTGAATTTGAGTAATTAGTATTACATTAAAGATTTCAAGTAAAGAATAATAATTATTTGAGTCCAATTTTGTTCTAACATAATTACACTATTTATAAAAATGATATCGTGTTTTTTCTCTTTTATTCAATTTGTATGTTTCGCACCGTAAAACCTTGTTTAATTTTATAGTGACACATATAAAACTTGTTACGCACTAAACTATTATTTTCGTCACATACATGATACATGTGGTATATGCATGAAACACATGTTCATACACCAATGCATAATCTTACTGCATGTTATTATATTAAAATGGGGCAGAAGCTATTTTCTGGGAAAATACAATGTTTATTGACTAATATAATTGTTAATATATAGTTTTGTATTCATTGTTGTCAGCATATTATATTTTGTTCACAATATTGATTTCTATTAAACATGTATTTTCCTATATTATGTAATAATAAAATAGTTATGTTTCTCTGAATTTGTACCCCCTTCCTTATTTATTTTGAGATTTCTATAATGTTGAATGAAAATAATTAAAAAGCCCTCACAAAATTACAATATAAATTTTTTGGTTGACTTTTAATCTTACTTTTAGGGAGCAAAAGTGTTTCTTTATTGTAGTTAAAAGTTTCATTTCCAACACTTAAATATTTGAATTTTTATTACCATTTCTAACTCTATAGTATTTCATGAATTTTCTAAAACTATCAATGTAATAATTGCATTGATTGTACTTTATCCTACAAACTTTCAAAAGTTAGTAATCAAATTTAATTTAACTAGGAAGGCAAGTAGATAGAAAATCTAACATAAAAATGGACATAACAATTCAACACTTGTGTCTAGTGGTTGGAGAGGCTTAGGTTCTCTTCAGAGACTCAAGTTCAATCCTTACTAGTGTCACATTTGGTGGATTAAGACAATGAAGACTAGTTCTACCAGATCCTAAGTCAAGAGTTCGAGCCCGAGCCACCCCGGTTTTAGTCCACCGTGTGTTACGCTAGAGAGATTCTCTCTTGTCGTGACGCAAGCCCCTGCCATTGGCAGTGGGTGGTATGGTTTCCCGGGGAACGACGTTAGCCAAACTCTAACGCCAGCGTGGACCCGGTTAAGACAACATAGTCCGGCCAGAGTAAGATTAGGGCCCTTTATTTAGAAGGGTGTGAGATCTTTCTCACAACAAGTTATAGAATCTCACCATTAAAAAAATGGACATACCTATATAAAGTTATGCATCTATAGGTCAGGGACGAAAACTATCTAAGGACATGACACTTGGGCAAACCTTAATTTCGAATGCCATATTTTCAGATGAAGTTTTGATTTCGAATCTAGCAACTTTCTTTCCTAAATTTTGCATTTTGAGTTGTTTATTTTGATTGTAAAAATGCATTTAACTAAATAATCGGATAAGCATCCTGGGATGCCCTCAATCGAGCAAATGCATCCCCTTCTCCATAAAGGTCTAGTCCTAAACTTCATTGCCACCACCAATGTCCTTCAGAGTGATGCTAGTGGGACTTGAACTCGTGACCTCAAAGAGAGAAATCAAGTGACTAACCACTAGACCAACTTGTCAGGACGATTGTAAAAATGCATTAATCAGGAATTACATTAATTCACACATTTATGCAATCATTTAATCTCATTCATGCTGAGTGTATTAATTTCTTCGATTTTAACCAAATTCAATATCTTATCAAGAGTATTATCGTATTTTGTGGTCACCTATGTGTCGATTATGCCACTCTGGATGAATGCATTCACATGGCTAGTCTTCTCGGGTGTAAATATGGCTCACTACCCTTCATGTACATCGGGCTTAAGGTAGGAGGGAATATGAATCGTTAAAACAATTGGAGCCCGGTCATCGAGTCCTTTGAAGCCCGACTTTCACTTTGGAAAGCATCCACTTTGTCCATTGGCGGAAGAACAACACTTATAAAAGTTGTGCTTGATTCTTTACCCGTGTACTATTTATCGCTTTATCAAGCACCCGGGTTAGTAATCAACAAACTCGTAAAAATAAGAAGAAAGTTTCTTTGGGGTGATACGAACGTGAAAAAGAGGATGCATTGGGTTCGTTGGGAGATTGTAACGCAATCAGTTAAAAATGGGGGGGGGGGGGGTTAGGAATGGGGTCGTTAGAAAGCATGAATTATAGTCTTTTGATGAAGTGCGCATGGAGGTATAAAACAGAATTGAATATGCTTTGGAGAATGGTTGTCAATTGTCTTCACTTTAATTCAAAACAAGTAAATTTTCTACCATCAAAGAAAGGGCTCTCGGGTGTGTGGAACAATATAATCCAAAAGGAAGAAGCACTGTGAAACAAAAACATCCACCTATATCAACTCATAAACAGTAAAGTGGGGAATGGTGCCGATATGCAGTTTTGGACCGACACTTGGGTCATAGATACACCACTTAAATCTCGTTTTCCTGCACTTTACAGGTTGGAAAAACACAAAGGTTGCAGCATTCACGACAGGATCCAAAGAATGAGCGGTAGCAGCGGGAGTACTGTTACGTGGCACTGGTTAGAGAGCCCAGTTCACAGTAGGAAAAAGATGAACTTGCAGATATCATTACTATTATCTCGCAGTCGATTTTGTCAGATTCCAAAGATAAATGGAAGTGGGCGATGGATCCTTCAGGGGAATTTTCGGTGAAATCGATAAAAAATCTTCTGCACAACTCTACACAGCCACAATCAATGGAGAAATTCGAATGGAACGGCTGGGTTCCACACAAAGTTAACATCTTTGGATGGACTTAACTTGGACTGCCTTCCTACTAGAGTTGCATTAGTTAGAAGGAACGTATCTGTGTCATCCACCTCATGCCCTTTCTCCGATGACCACGAAGAAACTACGAAACATATCTTCACCTCGTGTATGGTCAGTTCGGTTGTGTGGCAAACGATATCAGGATGGATTAAAATACCGCCCATTTTTGCTTTTACAGTGGCAAACTTACTACGAACTCATCATCATATCAACGGCTCGAATCCAATAAAGAAAATTGTCCATGCCATCGTGTTAATCTCCTGCTGGAGCATATGGGAATTGAGAAATGATGTGATCTTCTCGGGTAATCGGGTGGATGTCTCCAAACTGTCAGCCGGAATCAAGACCCTAGCTTCCTTTGGTGAAAAATCAAGGGAAAATGCACTCTCTAGTTTGGTCGGATTGGTGATCGTTCAATTTGTTGTAATTTCATGTATATCTTGTAGCTCCTCTTTGTGTTTTTTTTCTAATAAAATCAGCAGTTCAACAAAAAATAAAAATATTTTATAAATTAAAACACTATAAGAAGCAATATGTTTACACATACATGTGTTGTAATTTTGGTTTTGGGGGTTTTCCAAAAAAATTGTTTTTTTCTTACTTTTCACCCAAAAGTATTTCATAAATTACTTTTAACCCAAAACTCTTTGTTTTTTTACTTTTAGCCCACAACCTTTTATCTTTTGCAATCTATCATCACAACTTTCTTCCTTTAAACTTTGGTCCTTTATAGTTTTTATTTTCCGTAAAATTTCGCTTTATGCTTCGTTCTAAATTTTGTGACTTAACACATCGCAACGTGCGTCTTCGTTTAACGTTTTTACGTTTCGTTCTAAATTTTATGAGTTAACACGACGCAATGTGTGTGTGGGTGAATGTTTTTACATCGTCTATTTTTCCCATTTGACAGGTTCAACATAACGTGCGGTCCTAAATCGACTTAGTTATAACTAAAGAATCCCCGTCGCATTGTAGCGGGTCGTAATTCTAGTTATTTTCTAAAAGTTACATTATACTATTGGTCTTAATAGGATCAAAATGACTCCAAAGGAAAAAATTAATTAAGTTACAAGTTTAGTATTATAAGTTTTCATATTATATATAGGCCGGGTTAGGTTCATTTGTGAACAACCCTTTGATTGTAAACACTAGTGAACTAATCTTAACCCTTGATTATCAATACACAAGTGTAAATCAACGGTCAGGATTTGATGATAAAAATACACTAGCGTATTTTATGATTTGATGATACAAACCAATGGCTAAGATTTGTTTACTCGGTTCACGACACAAATACACTAGTGTTCACTCTAAAACTCCACCCTATATATATATATATATATATATATATATATATATATATATATATATATATTATCAAACTAAGTTATTTTTTGTGTTTTGTAATCTATATAATTATAGTTATGCTTCTCTAATATTGTTGTCCAATTTTAATGTCTTTTGGAATTTCAGTATAATGTTAGTTGAACAATGCTCAACAAGTTGCATTATGTTTGTTTTGACTTTCCATCGCACTTTAATTTTTGTTTACAAAGTTTATTTTCAACGCTTAAATAGTTAACTTTTTAATGGTGCCGCTTTTTAGAATATAAGGCATGGCTCTTGGCGCATGCGACAGTTGACAAATACTTCTTTTTTTTAACTGAATCTCGGTCAGGGCTATATATGATCAAAGCTTGGTTGAAGTGGGATTCGAACCTGAGCACTTCTAGGCAGGAACACACTAGGTAGTAAATCTTTCCACCTCCATTGCAACGCCTATGCTACAACATCATTGGCCGACAAATACTACTACAATATATTTAAGGAAATTGATATAAACTGAGGAACACAAGTCTTTTAAGTAAAATACTTAAGTATGTTTAAGAAAATTATACAGACTTAATATAAACTATTAAGTTGTTAAATTTATGATTTTACTATAGAAATATTGTCTCCGAACGTAAACAAAATAAGACATCACTTAATTGAAATACTGATATTTTTTTTGAACGACAATCATACTTTTATATCTACATTATTGTCCATCACGGGACTCAAACCCTCAACCTTATGGGGCAAGTCACCATTTTACTCACCTTGATACGACTAAGGCAAAAGGCTCTTTTGGTAAATATTGATAGATAACTACAAACTAAAACACTAGCATGTGAGAAATATCTTTCTCGTAAGACCATGTGTTATACTCGGGGAAGGAATAACGAGATGGAAGAATGGACGACTTGACGCCACACCAACCTGGTTCTGATGTGGGAAGAATTCCCCGCATGAGGAGAATGTACAACGAAGGGGAGAAGGCTTGTGTGGACGTAGTTGCACCGCGAGCTAATGTGGAGGTTGGAGGATTTCGTCGGTGTAGAGATGAAGCATGGAAACATAACACAAGCCATAACACAAAGCCTAACAAGTAAGGGTTCTATTACTTTTTATCACAATTATGCTATATCATCTTGCCTTTGAACGGGTTATATCTTCTATAATTTGAACTTAGAGTAAAGAACAAATTTAAAACATATGCCATGATAGCTTTACATGTAGAATGTATTTTACAAAATAAACATGGTGTATCCCAATTTAAGAAAATCCAAACTTACATGATTTTGAGTTAGGGTTTAATTATTTGCCAACAAAACTTCCTATAATTTTTATTAAATATCATCATTATTTTTGATTTTTTAACGACAAACTAACATACTTCTAAATACTTTATATCTACACTAGAAAAAAGACACCTTATTATAACACCATATCCGTTAGGGACATATTATTGATATCCAGATAAGATTTTTGGTTTATAGGTTGAGTGTTTCTTAAGTACCATAAATACTTTACATTAAAAACTTCTTAAAATGCTTTTAATTAATAACACCAATATTGTCAAGAAATAGTAATTATGATATACATCTTTAGTCACATCCATATAAGATAAAGCAAGATGGTGGTGGACGTCTGATGTAGCGGTAACATCAATGTGTTAAAAGTAAAGAGAAATATATTAAGTTGTTGCGGCTTCATAAACCTACAATAAAAGAAATACGTCGAAACAATGATAAAAATAAACACGTCGTAACGACAAATTCGAAAATAAGGGGTAATAGGAAAAAATCCTTAAAAACAAAATATTGAAGTAGTTTTGAGAGCTTGCACATTTGTGCTCCAATAACTTGTACATTATTACGTTGTAACGATATATTTGGAATTTTATAAAACATCATATTTCAAAAGTAATAAAAAGAAAAGAAATATTGGATTTCAATAATCACAACTATTCGTCTTTATTCTTCGGTCGCCGAAAAACTCATTTTTGGCCAGAAACTCAACATTTTCGTCCCAAACCTCTTTGTAACCTTATTACAGACCTTTAGAAATCTTTTTTTAAGAAACCCCAATTATTGAAGTCGCCGGAAAACTCCTTTTTACGCCGGAAAAATTATTTGGCAGGAAAACTCAACTTTTTGGCCGGAAAACTTAACATCTTCATCCCAAACCTTTTTGTAACCTTAGATTGGACCTTTAGAAACCTTTTTCTTCCCAAAAATGGTTTTCCGGCGACCGAAGACTAATGACGTTAAGGTTCTGTTAGTCATAGTCTATTGGTGGCCAACATGTTAATAGGTGGGACTGCCAATGATTACTTTTGAAGTTGGGACTGTTTGCTACCAACGACGAATAGTTGAGATTATTAAAATTCAATATTCCAAAAGAAAAAAAACATAAAAAATAAAAAGGGCAGGTGACAAATTCTGGTCGGACTAAAAAATTGAAAAGTATCAAACTTAAATGGTAAGTCCACTTAAAATTGAGAACATCCACAGTGGTCGTCTGTTGGGTGAATTCTGGTTGATGTGGTCGGAGTTTGTGGCTGAAGTTCGGCGTGAGGTCCGGGATAGTAGACCTGGAAACGGACAACACAAAGATTAAGTAAAAAACAAATTTGAAAAAAAAAACAATTCTTAATCGATGGTAAATTTAAAAATTATATATATTAACCCAATAATTTCCTCGACCTCTTCTCAATATATATCAAACAAACTTTCTTAAAAACCCACTATACAAAAATCCTTCTTTTAACCTCTTTCGGTTTTAAGAGCCACAAACAATTCGAATTACCGACATGGTAATACGTTCCTGATTTGAAAAACGCCTCCACAAGATGTACTGGAAAATGTTTTGGTAGTCGAAACAGACAACGTTCCGAAATTTGAAGAGGAAAACGCTATGCTGGTCGAAGCGGACAACGCTCTGGTGGTCTAACCGAACAATGCCCCGGTGGTCTGTTACATACCAAACGAGAGAACTCAACCCAAAAGACTAGCCTGGTGAGTGAGAGAGCCCATTTGGTATATAAACCCCACATTGATTGCCATACAACCGATGTGGGACAAGTCTCATACCTTGCAATGGTTTCGGTCCATAACATGGTCCAACTGGACAACACACCAGTGGTCCAACTGGATAACGCTCTGGTTGTAGAAGGTTGTCAAGGCTATGGTCCATAAGAAGAAGAGATTTTGAATTCCGAATTATCTAATATTGATGGTTGTGTACGATATCATAACAAAGCCGATATAGACAATTGGTGGCATTATAGTAAACATGATCATCCTCGCTTTGATCTATATGACGAGGAGTATGATATGGATTCAAATATTTTAAGTGACAAATGTGATTGAAACTAGCATACGTGTACTTTTATTTAGTTATGTATGTTTTCATTTTTATTCTTTGAATATTTTTAGCAATAACTTATTTATGTATTTAGTTTTTATGTTTCCTGAAATTCATTTTTTTTTCATTTTAAACAATATTCTTTTATTTATATATAAACGAACATAAAATCAGGTATTAGAAAAATACTTTGATTTATATAATAACTATAAAAGTAGATGATTAGAAAAAATAATTTGATTTATATAATAACTACTTGTAGATGATGATATGGAGGTTGAGGTGGAGTTTTGTTGATATAGAAAAAGTGAAGATTTTTAAAGAAGTTTGTAATATGATGTGGCCTGAAGTGAGAGTTTGTAAAAGTCTACATTATGGATACTCTAAGAGAGACATATTACAACTTCATTAGAAAGCTATATGTAAAAATAATAACACAAGCTCTAATAGCTAGTACATTAACAGACAAATGTTTAATCTTCAATGATATAAGAGCGTTTAAAAACCAATAAAATTGATAAAACAGTCTAAACTAAGTTGGTCGGTCTGAGATTCAAACAGTTCGTTTACAACTTGGAATCGGCTTGTTTAATCTAAACGGTCAATTATCATTTTTATTTATAATAATGAACGGTCTTTATTATTTTAAAATTCGATACAAGGTTCAACTTGGAAAACCAGCAAACCGACCAATCCAATAGACCCTCCCAACCGGTCGGTTAACTTGTCATATCTCAAAATGAGTTAGCGGTTCGGTGTTTAGTATCGTCAAAAGTCGAAACTAATTGTACTATACCGATAACATCTACATTCCAAATACATAAAATTTGTAAATGCCAATGTAACTGCTACTATATTCATTATTTATATAGGAAAATATATATAATTTCTTTACATTACAAAATGATTTAATTTCGTGGCTAAATCCCTCACCCCATTATTCAAAAATTAATTATTTATAGGAAAAATTATACGTTTTGTCCTTTATCTTGATACCATATTTCAGACGGTGTCATTTTCAATGAATTTTGACAGATTTTGTCCTTTATAGAGAATTTTATTGCACGTTTTGTCCTTTAACCCTAACCTAGTTAGATTTTCTTGTTAAATCAGGTCACGTGCAAGTCACATGAGGGTTTTTAGTCTTTATACATATATAAAGGACAATTTTTGTAAATAATCATATATGTATAAAGGCCCAACCCCTCAACCTCTTCTACCTCCTAACACCACCACCTGCAACCACATTTCAGACCATCATCTTCTTTCCGATCGGAAATTCCGACAACGCAAAACGACCAATCTAATCATTCTTATCCCCTTCTTTCAGTGATCCCGTAAATCGAAGTCTTTTCTTGTAGTTGGCCTTAAAACAAGCTTGTCTCAGTCTGTATTGTTTTCAAGTTTCAAATCTGGGATCTCTCCATCTTTTTCCTCTCTTTCTCCGGTAACATTACTGTTTCCCTCATCTTACTCTTTTTCCATATCACCAGAATCTTCCCCCAATTGTTGTCACCAGAACCCATTGTTGTTTCCATAGACATTCAAGAGGTCATCACCGGTGTATATGTCATAGAATCTACAAATAACCTATATAATTTATTATTATTAACTAATTTAGCAATATACATACTCTATAAAAACTAGTTAACGATACAACCTGGAAGAAAAACATTGATGGTAGCTTGGTACAATGTCTAAAGATGAATAGAGTGGATCCTTTGAGATGATATCCATCAGAGAAAAAGGTTCTAATCCACTCGGATGTTGGAACAAAGACATGGATTGGACGGTGGCAGGTGGTTGTGGAAGATGAGGATGTTGGTTTCAGTGGTTGGATGGACGGTGATGGTTGGGTGTTTGGTTAGGGTTGGGGCGGCGATGGCTGGACAGTGGTGGTTGGGTGTTTGGTTAGGGTTGGGTGGTGGTTCTGTGTAGATCAGTTATCAGTGAAGATTGAGGTGACGGTGGATGGTTGTGGTGGTGGGAGATGGTGGTGGTGTTAGATGAAGGTTGAGAGAGAGGGAGAAAGAGTTCTCTCTCTGTGTGTGTTTATGGAGAGAGAAAGATATTTTTTATTTTAGAAAACATGTTATTAGTTATTTAAATTTTCTTTTGTTTTATTTATTAAAAGATTTTCAAATAAATGGGTATAAAGACTAAACTACCCATGTTTGATTAGAGTTAAAAAAAACTAACAGGGTTAAGGTCAAAGGATAAAACGTGCAACAAAATTCCCTATAAAGGACAAAACCTGTCAAAATTCGTTGAAAAGGACACCGCCTGAAATATGGTATCAAGATAAAGGACAAAACGTGTAATTTTTCCTTATTTATACGAAAATATAATTTCATAACATTACAGAATGATTTAATTTCGTGGTTAAGGGGTTGTTTGTTTACCTCTTAATGATGCTCTTAATGGTTCAGACCTCTTACTGGTTCAACACTTAATGGTTCAGACTATTTGTTTCGTGTGCATATATCTGAATGGTTCAGACATTTGCCTCTGAATGATTAAGTATTATACGGAGTCTAAATGGTTAAGACCTCTAATCTGAATTGGTCAGAATTTGTCTTTGAACGGTTAAGCATTATATTTGCTCTTAATGGTTCAGACCTCTTACTGGTTCAGCACTTAACTATTCAGAAGTTGCCAAACAGCCCCTAAATCCCTCACATAATTAAAACTTAAAATGCTAGCTTTCTCGCAACTTTGTTTTCATTAACCTTGACGTTGTACAATAACTAGTTGATGCTCCGCCCGTGTTGCGGGGCGATGGCCGAACAATTCTGAACCAATTAACAAAATTGCTAAAAAAGCTAAAAGGATGACAAAACTGTAATTTTGAGCTCATGGTAAAACTGTAATTTATCAGGACTAATAAGCGAGTGTTAGACAGCTCCTTGACACGGAAAATTAAATCAAGTAAACCAATTAAAATAAAACACTTTTATAGTATTGCTAAAAAAACTAAAACGATGACAATATTGTCATTTTGAACTAAGGGCAAAGTTACATTTTTGGATTTGGGTAAAATCGTAATTTGGCAAAAGCTAAAGTGACAGCAATACTGTAAATTTGAACCGGAGCAAAATCGTAATATAAATTTGAACTGAGGCCGAAATCGTAAATTTAAGTTGGGGGCAAAACCATAATTCATAATTTTAAACTGGGGCAAAATCAAAATTTTGAACTGAAGTTGGGGACAAAAACATAATTTTATTTTGAACTAGGGCAAAATCATAATTTTGAACTAAGGGTGAACTAAGGGTGAAATCATAAATTATAATTGTGAACTAAGGGCAAAATAGTAATTTTTAGGTGGTGGCAAGTGTGAAATTTTATTTTGAAATGGGGTAAAATTGTAATTTTAAACCTGGGATAAAATTATAATTTTGAACCGAGGACAAAATAGTAATTTGTAGCTAGGGGCAAAATCAGATTTTATTTTAAACTAAGGGTGAAAACGCAATTTTGAGATGAGGGCGAAACCGTAATTTTAAATCAAAGAAAAAATATCGTAAATTAATTGGACAAATAGGGCACTATTCCCTTAACTTATGTTTGTAAATAATATAATATAATATAATATAATATAATATAATATAATATAATATATATAATATAATATAATACGGAGTCTAAATGGTTAAGACCTCTAATCTGAATTGGTCAGAATTTGCCTTTGAACGGCTAAGCATTATATTTGCTCTTAATGGTTCAGACCTCTTACTGGTTCAGCACTTAACTATTCAGAAGTTGCCAAACAGCCCCTAAATCCCTCACACAATTAAAACTTAAAATGCTAGCTTTCTCGCAACTTTGTTTTCATTAACCTTGACGTTGTACAATAACTAGTTGATGCTCCGCCCGCGTTGCGGGGCGATGGCCGAACAATTCTCAACCAATTAACAAAATTGCTAAAAAAACTAAAAGGATGACAAGACTGTAATTTTGAGCTCATGGTAAAACTGTAATTTATCAGGACTAATAAGCGAGTGTTAGACAGCTCATTGACACGGAAAATTAAATCAAGTCAACCAACTAAAATAAAACACTTTTATAGTATTGCTAAAAAAACTAAAACGATGACAATATTGTCATTTTGAACTAAGGGCAAAGTTACATTTTTGGATTTGGGTAAAATCGTAATTTGGCAAAAGCTAAAGTGACAGCAATACTGTGAATTTGAACCGGGGCAAAATCGTAATATAAATTTGAACTGATGCCGAAATCGTAAATTTAAGTTGGGGGCAAAACCATAATTCATAATTTTAAACTGGGGCAAAATCAAAATTTTGAACTGAAGTTGGGGACAAAAGCATAAGTTTTTTTGAACTAGGGCAAAATCATAATTTTGAACTAAGGGTGAACTAAGGGTGAAATCATAAATTATAATTGTGAACTAAGGGCAAAATAGTAATTTTTAGGTGGTGGCAAGTGTGAAATTTTATTTTGAAATGGGGTAAAATTGTAATTTTAAACCTGGGATAAAATTATAATTTTGAACCGAGGACAAAATAGTAATTTGTAGCTAGGGGCAAAATCAGATTTTATTTTAAACTAAGGTGAAAACGCAATTTTGAGATGAGGGCGAAACCGTAATTTTAAATCAAAGAAAAAATATCGTAAATTAATTGGACAAATAGGGCACTATTCCCTTAACTTATGTTTGTAAATAAAAAATATAAATATAAATATAAATATAAATATAAATATAATATAATATAATATAATAAATATAATATAATATAAATATAAAATATAAAATATAATATATAATATAATATAATATAATATAATATAATATAAAATATAAAATATAATAATATAATTAATATAATATAATATAAGTATTATACGGAGTTTAAATGGTTAAGACCTCTAATCTGAATTGGTCAGAATTTCCCTTTGAACGGCTAAGCATTATATTTGCTCTTAATGGTTCAGACCTCTTACTGGTTCAGCATTTAACTATTCAGAAGTTGCCAAACAGCCCCTAAATCCCTCACATAATTAAAACTTAAAATGCTTGCTTTCTCGCAACTTTGTTTTCATTAACCTTGACGTTGTACAATAACTAGTTGATGCTCCGCCCGCGTTGCGGGGCGATGGCCGAACAATTCTCAACCAATTAACAAAATTGCTAAAAAAAACTAAAAGGATGACAAAACTGTAATTTTGAGCTCATGGTAAAACTGTAATTTATCAGGACTAATAAGCGAGTGTTAGACAGCTCCTTGACACGGAAAATTAAATCAAGTCAACCAATTAAAATAAAACTTTTATAGTATTGCTAAAAAAACTAAAACGATGACAATATTGTCATTTTGAACTAAGGGCAAAGTTACATTTTTGGATTTGAGTAAAATCGTAATTTGGCAAAAGCTAAAGTGACAGCAATAATGTAAATTTGAACCGGGGCAAAATCGTAATATAAATTTGAACTGAGGCCGAAATCGTAAATTTAAGTTGGGGGCAAAACCATAATTCATAATTTTAAACTGGGGCAAAATCAAAATTTTGAACTGAAGTTGGGGACAAAAGCATAAGTTTATTTTGAACTAGAGCAAAATCATAATTTTGAACTAGGGTGAACTAAGGGTGAAATCATAAATTATAATTGTGAACTAAGGGCAAAATGGTAATTTTTAGGTGGTGGCAAGTGTGAAATTTTATTTTGAAATGGGGTAAAATTGTAATTTGAAACCTGGGATAAAATTATAATTTTGAACCGAGGACAAAATAGTAATTTGTAGCTAGGGGCAAAAACAGATTTTATTTTAAACTAAGGGTGAAAACGCAATTTTGAGATGAGGACGAAACCGTAATTTTAAATCAAAAAAAAAATATCGTAAATTAATTGGACAAATAGGGCACTATTCCCTTAACTTATGTTTGTAAATAAAAATATAATATAATATAATATAATATAATATAATATAATATAATATAAAATATAAAAATAATAATATAATATATATAATATAATATAATATAATATAATATAATATATAATATAATATAATATATATAATAATATATTAATATAAAATATATAATATAATATAATATAATATAATAATAATATAATATAATATAATATAAATTAATATAATATAATATAATATAATATAATATAATATAATATAATATAATATAATATATAATATAATATATATATAATATAATATAAATATAAATGTATTATTTTTTTAGTATGTTTTCTAAATAAAAATAGGAATATAAAGTGAGGGGTTTCTTGAGAATTACTACTGGTGGTGGCACCGGGCGGTGGACTTGACGGTGCATTGATTGGGCACAGACTCACACTTGTCACACCTCATCTTTCTCTTTGTTTATTTATTTATTTTTTTATAAGAAAGGATAACAATTATATTATATTCAGATTAAAAAGGGCTTATCACTAAGACAAGCCTTGACAAGTTTAGTTAACAAAAGTTAATGCAATCAATAAATTTTGTAAGTCGTCATGAGTGGAAGAAGAAAAAAAAAGTGTTTTAATTGAAGATAAATGGGTTTGATAGATAATATTAATAACAAAACGTAAATTATAGTTAGCATGTTGCAATTACATATTCAAAAATTTTTAACAAGTTATACTATATCACTAAAATAAAATAAAAAAGTAACGACAACACTTTATATTAAGAATAAATAAATCATGAGACATTTTTGATGACATGTTTGTTTATGCCTTAATCATTTGTACATTACTATTTACAACTCGGTTTTAAGTAAAATTTATATGGAGAAGTTGATAAAATAAGCTCGTCAAGATGATATACTCGAATTTATATAACGCATTGTATTTTAAAGGTTATAAAGAAAATAAAATATGTTTAAAGTTAGTTATAATAGCAAAATATTAAAAACTAGAAATAAAATTCAACAGGTTATGGATTATATACAAAATTTAAAATAAATGAAAAACAAAGTACGAAAAAGAAACATTCATAAATTATTTGTACTGTGCTTCTTGAGTTCATGTATTTGTATTCTACTAATTATCATAAATGATAATTGCTATACAATACTTCTTAATTTTGACACCACATGCTTCAAAAATGTTTTTTATTACGTTTTGTGTAATTAAATCATAATAAATACATTTTTATTTTACTTTGTGACTGCACTATGCAAGGAAATTTTCACTAATACATGATACAAAAGCTAAATAACGATCTCTAATTTCAAGTTATTATTATTATTTTTTTAGTAAAGCTCATTTGAACCTCCCTGTATAAGCTCTTCTTAACAACATAAAAATATTTTCTTAACTTATAAAAATGTTTTACATGACTAAATATCTATGCACAAAAATGTTTTTTTTTAACATTAAAAGAGCTATGATGGTGTTTGTTTGGTAGCAGACCGGCCCATTTACAAAAACTAAAGCTTTTGGTTCGGCCGCCTAAACTAGGGCCCAATCTTGAGAACAAAATATTTTCCATATTGAGCCAATTTTTTCTTAGGATTTCCATGGGCTGATAAGCTAAGAAAAAGTGATTAGCGACAATTTTTTTTTCCAGTGGATGCAAGTCATTTGGCTTCGTAATTTCTTTTGATAATTCTTCTTTCGAAGCGACAACGATGGGCAACTATAGTTCGTTCAACAGTGTATCAATGAAATTACTGAAGTATCTTCGCATCAACATTTATATTCAAACTCACTTAAGGTATCAATTGAATACACAATATAATTTAACATACGATTTCAGGTAAAATTTATTTCAAATGATACAATTCATATCATAACGAGTTGATGCCACCTGCGTGTTGCGGGGATGTTGATTATAAAAGCCTTTAATATCATTATATGAGATGCAAAATTTTTTAGTTCAAGCAAAATAAGTTTTTACATTTTTATCTATTCCAAATCTACGCCATTTTGCACTAAATCATTTTTATACAGCAGGTGATGTGAAATCCATGGGTTTGAAGTTTCCAAGCACGTTGATTAAACAGACCATGTTGGTTTATATTTTTCTTTTCAGTCTGAAACGAACTTTGTGTTTTTTCAAGAGTGATATTTTTACCACTTGGTTCCGTGATCTTGATCCCACTTGAGTTGGTTTCACTTCAACCATTTGAGATTCAGTGTGAGTGTTGTTTGTGAAAGATTGGTCATTTTCATGTATTTTGAACCCAACTCCAAACTTTACATTACTCTTGATTTGTTTTTCAAGAAGCATCTCATAACCAGTACATGACTCTACCCATCTTTCACAGGTGATTTGGATAGATTCAAGCTCCTTTATGCAATTTTGATATTTTTCTATCATAGTTTGGAGCTGGTCCTTAATTATAGCTGCTTCATGTTTAAGACTGCTGATCTTTTGGGAATTTTCAGTTAGTCTTGTTTTAAAATATCTTTTAGTTTTTCAAGAACAATTTCACTAACTTGAACATTTTCATAAAGGTTTTCATTCACCTCTTTGATGTTTGCAAATTCGATGATGCATTTGTTTTAACATAGTTCTTTAAGAATGTGAGGTGATATGTTAGCAGCAACTTCTTCTAATCAAACATGAGGACAATCAATGGAACTTTTAAGATGATCTTCTTCCATTCTTTCTGTATAGCTTTCTTCACAAACAATTGTTTGCTCTAGGCTTTCTGCACTTTCACCAATAGAGCTTTCATCAACAACCTTTCCCATCTCTTGATCAACTTCATCTGAAATACATTCAAGTGTCATAAAGCAAAAGCTTTCATGTTCATGGCTTTCTTCACTTTCACCAATAGAGCTTTCATCAACAACCTTTTCCATCTCTTGATCAACTTCATCTAAATACATTCAAGTGTCATAATGCAAAAGCTTTCATGTTCATCATTTTCTTTTGCCATAAGAGCAAAATTTCATCAATTAAGTTCCTCTGGTAAGCTACTCTGATCTACAAAGCCTTGTGTGAAGAAGCTTTGCTATTTGGCTTCTGTAGGTGCAGGAGCAGCAGTAGCTAGAGGTGCTTGAACATGAAAAAGAAAATTAAGAGGAAAGGTGTGGGCTTCGATATTGTGCTAAATATTTATAGTCCATATAAAACTAAAATTATTGAAGCCAGTTCATAACTCAAAATTTATACATATCAAACCAACTTGATATCCAGTGTTTTCCTAAATGAGCCACGAGTCATGACCTATTTGAACAACCTTAACAAACCTTAATATGGAGAACACTTAAGGAATCTTGTGGATGAATGCATCTTTGAACATCTAAATCACCATTATTTTTATACTCAACAAACGGCTAGAGAAAGCGTAGCATGAATTTATGGTATATATAACCACAAGGTTTAAACAAATCATCAATACAAATTAAATCCAATAATTATCATACTTCTAAAACCGGAAATAAACAAAACTAACTTAAGAGGGCTTCCATTGAAGGTTAATCTTGAATAATTAGTAAGTTAATGGTTTACTTCAATATGTTTTATTAGAGTTCGATTTATTTTAGGTAATTGGTATTGTAATAGTTTTAGGAAATGTTTAATGTCTTGGAGAGGAAGTTTAGTAAAGTTATAAATAGGGGTCTAGGTTATTGTTATATTTGTCCCATTTTCTTGTAAGTTTGTAAGTTCTTATGGTTGAATAGAAAAGTTGCGGGTTTGTCTCCCCAAATATCTCTTTTTCGTGTTTGATACGATTGTTTAAAACGTCTGGACCAACAATTAGTATCAGAGCCGTAGACTCGTACCGAAGATCACAAGACTATTCGCTTGGTATTTTGGCTGATAAGAGAACAGGAATGCCGTAAGCAAAAAAGTGAAAGAAAACCGGGGTTAGGTACTGTATTTTGAAGAAGAAAAGAATTGGTGATCTTTTTCGAGGTGTATAATCATTGGCTTGAATTAATTCAAGAGGTGCAAGTTTCACTTTTATCATAACTTGCTAAAAGAAAAAAAAGGAGTATTGCATATGGCTGTTGATATCGACCAAGTCAAAAAAGGGCATAAAGCAAATATATTTTTTGCTATCACTGTTGGTTAACTAATGTAGGGTGAGGTTTTAGAGTGAATACTAGTATTTTATGAACTGAGTAAATAAATTCTGATCATTGATTTATATAATCAAATCATAAAATACATAGTGTATTTTTATCATCAAATCTTGGCCATTGATTTACACTTGTGTATTGATAATCAAGAGCCGGATTAGTTCACTAGTGTTCCCAATCAAAGGGGTTATTCACTAAAGAACCTAACCTGTAAGACCCTAATTATATAAATCGAAAATTTTATAAGAATTTCGCAAATAAAAGAATTTATATGCGATTACACGTCCATTCTATATTTCGAGTTTCTCCGAAACTCTAAGTTAATTTGAACTTCACAAGTATTTCAAAATGTTTTAATATAATAACATAGTTCGATTTGATAAACGTTTTATTTGAAATGCGGAAGCTTCATCTTTAATCGTGTTCGGTTCTTCATTGAGCTTGATCATCATCCGGTACTTCAAACATCACCTGTATTTCATAAAACATGAAATACGTTAGTTATAACAAGTTTATAACATGTCTAAATAAGCCCAATTGTCAAAAATGACAAAAATCAAACAAAATGAGATTTAGTTGTTACCCGCCGTAAGCTACGGTCCTGTACCGTAGCTTACGGTACAACATATCTGTTGTTACAACAGTTGCCTACCGTAGGCTACGGTAGGCCACCGTAGCTTACGGTGGGCTGCTGCAACCTATGTCAAGTTTGCCGTTTTTGTTACGAAAACTTCTGTAACTTATTCAATTTTCATCCGTTTCACTCGAAATTTGTTTCTAAATGTCCGTAAAATGTTTACCTACATATTTAACTAGAAATCCTTAACCCGGATCATAACTTTTATAAATTACGCAACCATTACCCGGTTTATGTATGTATTCATTTTGACCCGTTAAGGGATTTAAGCACTTAAGCTTAAATCTCACTTTTTTTCTTTCCTTATCTCCTATTTCCTCCTTAAGACTTCTTTTTATCTTCAACCACAACTATATTATGGTGGATTTGATATGGTAAAATCATATATTTCGAATTATACCCTTCGGTTCGCAATTTACGAAAAAGACTCATTACGAGGCATTAAGACCAAAAAGACTTATACCTTTCACTTTTACCCTGCCAAAAAGATTTACTCAATTATAAAACTCATTTTCAAATCACCCTTAAGGGTCGTTTGCCCGTTTACAACTTACAGGGCATTTTGGTCAACTTTAGTTCTATCTACGACGAAGGACTTTTAAAAGCATATTTTGACAAGTGAGCACCTCTAATCAATGTTCTATTTAAAATTCATTAAGCTCCTAAGAACAAAATAACTAAAATTAAATTATTAGATATACCTTACTTTAGGTAACTCAATGTCCAAATGTCCACTGATGTGTGGTAAATTATACATATTTGTCTCGTTAAAGTGTATAATTATGTATAGTTTTTTTTGTTTTTATTTGTTTTTAGTGTATATTATATTATTTTGTGTTTTGTCAGGTCCTGGTGCGAAGACGAAAACGAGTAATAAGAAATAACCAGCAAATTGGGTAGAGCAGGGCGCCAATAACCGAATAAAAATTGCCGCTATTTTTCTCGAATGGACCGAAGCCCTATCTCTATCTTATAAATTAGTTAGGTCAAGGCTAATATCGAATAAATAAGCATTTTCTTTTAATGGTGGACTTTTGTTAGATGGAAAAAAAATACAAGAAAAGATCATAGGAGAGTGGGGCGGCTGGACAAGGATTATATAATATTCATTTATACATACGCTGCACACATTTGAAAGTCCAATTTTTTACATGCCACCGTCACCGTTTTAGTTGTTTTGTGGACTCTATCACGCCGCTAAGGCTGTTGGGCTTTTGGAGTCTCATCACAGGCCAGCCCACTAGACTACCCTACTGTTGACGGCAGAAAAGAAGCATATAACAGAAGGCAGAGGAAAAGCTAGCAAGGAGGCACGTCAAAAAGTATCGAAGAAGAAAAGAATCGTAAGCAGGCAAGCTGAGAAACGTCTCAAAAGTCAAAGATTTATTAAGCAGGCTACCAGGCACATAGATGAATTAACTTAAGCAAGCAGACAAGCTATTAGCTTAATTTTTATTTCTTTTTATGATGAACTGTGATTTTGTTGTGTTTTTATTTCGTTCTTGAACATGAGTAGCTAAACTTCTAAACTGCTTGGGTTGAGATGAACCAGATGTTTGTGACGTTATTTTGACATGATTTTGACTATTTGATGTGATTTATAAACTTTGCCTTGTGATTAATCTTGATATTGCATGTTGGTATATTTTGATTGATTTTTATTTGATGAACTCAGCGGTTTAGGCACATAGAAATATCCCCTAGGCTTAGAGTTTATTTTGAATCGTTAATCTTAGGGTTTTCGGTTTGAATGTTGAGTTGAGAAATTGACCAATTCGATTAATAATTAAAATCAAGATATTAAAACTTGCATCCTCATTTGATGACTCGAGAGACGATTTAGGTGAGCTAGGTTATTAGCTAATCATTGGTGGGTAGATTGGCTGACCGATAGCTCGGGCTCGTTTATTACATCGTGGTTAAGGTTTCCTAGGATTTCAAGTATCAAGTTTTGGTTTGCTTTGCGTTTTGAGGGTTTTGGGAGTCATAGATAATTTCTTTGCTCGATCTTCGTAGGATTTGGTATCGATAGGTCGAGCCGGTTCGTTCTAGCACTTCATATTTCGTCTTTATCTTTCGTTTGGTACATCTCTAGCGGGGGTCATTCGAGAGAGTAAGATATTTAGCCATTGTCACTGTCAGATTAGCGTTGCATGATTCTAGGAATTCGACACCAGGTAGTCCTTTTCTCATATATATATTTGATCACATTTTGCTCTCGCGTTCGTGTTTGTTTTACATTGTTTGTCGTGTTTGCCATTTTCGTAATCAATTAGGTTATTAGTTAAACACCAAAATTCAAATCAACTTTGACTTTGTATTCGATAGAGGTTTAGTATCTAAGGTTCGCATGTAGTGTCCACGGATTGATACTCGGTCTTGTTATCTACACTACGTCGCGACCGGTGCACTTGTCGATTGTGTGTGGTCTAGGTTGTGATTCCTTTTTAAAACTTGTTTGATTTTTACATACACATATCACATATCATCCACCCATGACTTGTTTAACTCTCATTGGACCTTAAGACTTTATTAAAAGTTTGACCCATTACACGTACCTGGCTCGTGTCATAGCATTGACCCGTTTTAATACCTTGCAATATAAATTTCTAATTAAAAGCAATGCAATCCATACGCTATTCTCCCTGTGAACACAAAACTCAACAAGCGATCATTAAACATTATTGTCAAATGGTGACAACATCACCATTTGACTCGTTTGACCTAAATGACCATTTTATTATTGTGAGATGGTATTTATTTTCCACCTCATCCATGTAACCCGTTTCGGTTTACACCATATAATCATATTACATAAAAAAATCATTTCTTAATTCGTTTGACCCATCATGGCTTACGCATAGAGTGTCTTTTTCAAATAGACTATTGCTTATCCATTAACTCGTAACCAAATTACCATTTACCCTTTTTGCCCATTGTGGTTTACACCATAAGACAGCTTTTCAAAACTCGTTATTTTATTCGTCATCACATGACCGAATTAATATTTTGCCCCTTTTACCATTAAATATGGTTTATCACCATTTTCACTTGTTCCGACCTGTATCATTCCACGTCGGACGTCATATTTCAATTACTAAATTACCATGTTCTTAACTAACACAAAAGTAGGTGTCCTACTTAAAAGATGTAAGCTTTACTTACCTTGGAATCCGTTTATGCTTTCTCCGCGTACTTGATCCGTTTGACCCGCTTCTTCCCAAGCTTCCACCTAGCTTGTCAAGCATCAAACTATCATTTGTCATTTGCAAGATGGTTAGATTAGTCATAATTTATCACGACTATTCCACCTTACGGATTTTGTACCAAAATGATCATTCGATCTCTAATAGGCCAGTTTGACTTTTAAAAGTCAACTGCCTATTAACATATGAAATGTACATTTCAATTCAATAAACTCATTTAGGCATTTCATCCATTACCCGGTAGGCTTTATTTCTAGGCCACCGTTTTAACTAAATATTCTCTACTAAGTTCATACAATTGTTACATCAATTTAACATAATTTTAATCATTGTATGCTAATCTATCAATCTCATACAAGAACTTGGGATTGTTTCATCACTATAAAACAACCCATTGCATCATATATATGGAATTTACCCAAACATTAAACTTAGCCAAATACTTTAAACATTCATGAACATATGATGATTTCAAACAACATTTAACATGAATATATCATCTATTTCATCATATCATACAAAACCCATGTCAAGTAATGTATGATCACTTACTCGAATCTCGAATTTGCTCAAGTATCTTATACATACATATAAGTATGATAATCAATAACACGCATATATTATCAATTTCATCATATAATCAAAAACCCACTTCACATAGTGTCGCAACCCCCGACCCCACCCCGGGAGCGGGAGATGTGAACCAATCAAGTGTACCGGTGTTTATTAATTTGGCAGCGGAAATTAAATGTAACATTTGTCAAAAACGGGTTTTCCAAACCCGCTCCGTTTGTAATCGAATATCAAGTTATAAATGTTTCGTTGCGTATTTATGTCAATTTTAATTTTTAATGATGCATAATTAATAAACAAACTAGAATATAAAAGTTTTAATTGATAAAAAGTAAAAATAAAATAAATAAAAAGAAAAATAGGCTGCTGGACTCGAACCCGGGTCAGCCGGAAAGAGTTCAAAGACTTATCACACACACATATAACCACTCCCCACTTGATGTTTTCTGTGAATTCTAGGAAACAATTAAATTTTATGGTCAATCATGAAGCGATCTGGTTACGCTAACTGTAATCCGAAATCGGTCACCAAACGTCCAAAAACGTTTGTTTATTCGCGGTTTACCGATTATAACCGATACACCGACACCTTCAATCAATTTGATCTTGAATGGACTTGAATTCATAAGTTGATCGGTTTTAATAACGAAAAATCTGCATTCCTGATTTACTCAAACCTTAGTCCTCTCTCGCGACTCAAACTCATCTGCAAACCTTCAATTTCATTTTCGCACAACTTTCAGTTCGTCGGAGCAGCTTTTTGAACTCGCCGGACTTTCACCGGAAAACCGTGTCTTCCATCAAATCAGTAAGTCTCTTAATTCTTTCATCGTCTATCAGTTGTTAAGCTATTGCTAACTCAAAACCTTCAATCGGAAACAGTTGCAGACGTCGATATCGAATAATTCACTCTCGCCGGAAAACTTCTGAAAATTCCTATTTTCCGCTGTAAAACGGTATAGTCATTCAAACCTGCTGATAACTCTTGTTTAGTACTTCAATTCCACAATTAGCTAATCAAAACTGTTAATTTGTTCGCTCAGTCGAAGTTCATAAAAACAGAGCCGACGACTTGCCGGAACTCTGAGATAAATCGTTTCTCCGGTATGTTTACTTCCAAAATCGTCTCTGCCATTTCATTTTAGTCTTTTGAATGTTTGTCAACCGAACTAAACAAGAAAACAATAGAGTAGCCGTAGGCTGTGATTCTGTAACGAAGAAGACGAAGTTAGGTTGATTATAAGTTTAATATAATTTGGATATTATCTCGGGTTAGACACACAGTCCAGCGGTGGACTGTGTGCACACATATATCACACGCCGCGAGTTCGATCCTTGATACACACACACTCTCTGTAATTAAAATGTTCTTTTTTTGACTGAACCAGATCCTTTCGCAATCAGATGTTAAGTATAATAAAAATCTGTATATTAACCAAGTTAGACACACAGTCCAGCGGTGGACTGTGTGTAACATTAAATCACAGGTCCCGGGTTCGAGACCTGTTGACGGCACCGGTTTGATAATTAAAATCCTTTTTAAAAATAAATGAATTTTGAATAAATTAAAACAGTATATAAATATAATTAAAAAAACAGAAATATTTCGGGTTAGACACGTAGCTCAGTTGGTAGAGCTGCGTGCACGCGTACGGGAGGTCTCGGGTTCGAGCCTCACCCAGCGCATACTTCACACAATAGAACCGGTCAAACAGTCAAACAGTCAATGGTCAATGGTCAATGCAAAAGTCAACATTTTTTTATATTTTTTATTTAATTTAATTTAATTTAAAAAATCAATTAAAAAATACTTAAAAATAATGTTTTTAAAGATAGGAAATAGCCTTAAACTCACAAAAATATATCTAAAAATCCTATTAGAATTATTAATAAAATCCACTCATTTACTATACCTTCCGTTATTATTTAGGTTAGTTAATCCTTTGTTGATCTATCCTTCAAACTCGTGCGCATCTCATCATCTCAACCGAACGCACCCAATGTGAGTGAATCTCTACAAATTCCCCGTTTTAATCACGTTTTTGGGGTGTATCATGTGTCTTACCATTTATTATATTTAAATCATTGTGCATACATCATATCATGAACAAATGTGTATTCAGCTTGTATCAACTGTTGTGTGGTTATTGTTTAGATTTAATTTATTATTTTCAGTACATGCAATTTCATAGGCCGCCGCTCCCCATTACATTATGAGCGTTGAGCAGTTCCCCATTACATTATGAGCTGAACCCGGCGTTGCCAACATACATCGGCTCCGTTGATTGAGCCTTGATTGCACAGACATTCATCATAGGCCGTCCGTTCCCCATTACATTATGAGCGTGAACGTGACGTTGCCAACATATATAATTTCTTCATGTTATATATTTATGCAAGTTCATATGTTATTGTATGTTATTGTTGTTATTGTTTATTGTTATTGTTGGATTATTTACATTTGCTCGCATATGACTATTGCACAATTTTTCCTTGATAAAAATAACAAGAAATCAATAATAAATGTTTAACTAACAAGGTTCACTCGCCAACTTATGTTGACCCAAAAACCCCCATTTTTACACATGATACAGGTGAACCAGCTGCAGCAAGAAACACATAGGATTGGCTTAGAAGAATAAACTGGTTTAGAGCTTGGATTGTCTAGTTGGTTATTTTTCTTTGTATTTGTATGGACATGTTTGGATTATTGAGAATGTAATTTTGACTTTAATAAATATGAAACATATTAGTAAATATCATGAGCTTTGGTGATAACCCAATTATGCCCCGACTCTTATTCCGCTGCGGGTCGGGGTGTGACAGATTGGTATCAGAGCCATGACTATAGGGATGCAGGATAGGTTATTATACCCTTAGAGCCTATACTATAGTTGATTAGAAATTTTTAAGATTTTTGTGTGTTACATGCAAAATTCATGATGTTTATATGTTTTACATTTAATGTTACATTCAATGTTATGCAAGCATGTTCATAAGTACATATTATTATATAATGCCTATCATGAATCATATTCTCATAACATATCATATCCATGAAAGCACACATCGCATCATTTTCATGATTGTTTTTACAATGATTTTTGTATTTTCAAATCACATCAAAGTGAGTTCTCATGACGGGCATGTAGTAACTGGAAGGGTATAAGTACCGGTAGTCGGAACATCCTGTCTAGGCTGGCATTCGTAAAAATCCAAAATAAAGGACCAGTTTGCCTACCTGGGGACTAACGATGAGAGTACAAAGTACCTATTAGGCCAAAGCATGCTATACCAAACGTCGTGTGAGCTAACCCCACTTTGAGTTGTCATTGTGTCTACACCTGGACACATTCCGACCATACATCTCGTAAACATATTTCGTGGTTTTCATTCGGGTGATGCGAGTGTTAAATCGCCAATACTAATGTGAATCCTACCAAGCCAATATGTCACACCCCGACCCGCAGCGGAAAAGGTGATCGGGGCATGATTGGGTTATCATCAAAGCTCATGACATTTATTATGCGTTTCATATTCATTTAATACAATTTAATGGAAATTTACAATAAATATTACAACATGTTCTAACTATCAATCTAAGCTTCTTTATTCTCTTCTAAGGCATTTCCTATGTTTTCCTTGCTTCAACCTGTTCACCTGTATCATGTGTAAAAAGGTTTTGGATCAACATAAAGTTGGCGAGTGAATCCTATGGAAAACATTTGAACAAGTTTATTTAATTGATTATGAAATAAGTGCACAACCAAACATGAGTAAAAATAGATGTAAACTTATTCAACAATTATTAGATATTAAATAAAGCACACATGAACAATAATGGAACATTTAGAGGCACGCGTTGCTCTACTCGTCTCTCACGAGGAACTGATGGGCCTAATGAATGAATTGCATAAACATGATAATATGAATGACACAACTACAAACAATATAAACTCAATGATACACACATGAACAATAATGGATTGGTTTTGAGGCACGTGTTGTTCAACTCGTCTCCCGCGAGGAACTGATGGGCTTAATGAATGAATTTCATATAATTTGACAAAATGAAATAAGTAATCACAACAATATAAACAATCTAAGTTTAGATCACGATATGGTATGGCACAAGTTTAAATAAACGAGTTAATTAATTTGTGACACATGACACACCCCAAAACGTGTAATTAAAAAGGGGGAGTTGTAAGATTCACTCACAGTGGGTGCGTTCGATTGATATGTTGAATGCACGCGAAGTGGTTTTAACCACGAGTGAGATTAACCTAGATAAATCGCATTATGGTTTGGTAAGTAAACGGATTTTATTAATCCATTTTAGTAGGATTGTTGGGTGTATTTTTGTGAGTTTAAGGCTATTTTCTAACCTTATAAATGTTATTTTTAAGTATTTTTAATTGATTTTTAATTAAAATAAATAAATAAAAATAATAAAAAAATTTGATTTTTTTGCTACAGTTGACCGTTGACCTTGACCGTTGACTGTTGACTTTGACCGGTTCGTTAGTATAATTGTGCGCTGACTGAGGCTCGAACCCGAGACCTCCCGTACGCGTGCACGCAGCTCTACCAACTGAGCTACGTGTCTAACCCGTCATATATCTGTTTTTAATTATATTTATATATTAATTAAGTTAAACAGAAAATCCTTTTATTTTAAAAACGATTTAATTGAATCGGACCGGTGCGCTCCACAGGTCTCGAACCCGGGACCTGTGGGTTGCGTAACACACAGTCCACCGCTGGACTGTGTGTTTAACATGTTATTTAATCCAATTTTTATTAACTTAAATACAAACTAAGTGTTTTTATTTCTGACTTATTTAAAAAGGTAAATAATTGTCCGGGTCGATGCAGAAGACCGGACTCGAACTCGTGCGCTGTGATTAAACATACACACAGTCCACCACTGGACTGTGCGTCTAACTTGGTTATTATTCCGATTATTAATATACTTAACATATACCTGTGGCGACTCCGGTTCGGTTAACAAAACAAAAAGGCATTTTATTAAGGCATCGTGTGTGGAACAAGATTCGAACTCGAGACCTTTGTGTGTTTAATGTGCACACAGTCCACCACTGGACTGTGTGTCTAACCCGAGTTATAACTTGATTTTAATTATATTTATATGTTACAGATACATCGTCTTCTTCGTCAGTTTTAACCAGCATCGGAAAACCGACTGGTTCAAAGTTTTAATCGGTTTCTTTAGCGTTTTTTAGTTAATTACAGATGAGATTAAGTAAAAAGAATGAAGATTTAAGCGTGAGTTATACCGACTAGATTCCTCTGTTATTCCGGCAGCACTCCGGTGACAGCAACCACTTACGGCGACGTGTGTCTTGCAGCAGCGAGTCTTCAGAAAGTTTGAAAAAGGTATGGGTGACTCCGGTATAAGCTTAGGAGGTTCAGTAAGGCTTAGAAATGAAGAACCCGGTTTTCCGGCGATTTGCAGGTGATTTCCAGCGAGTGAGTTTTCGCCGAGAAAGGGTGCGGTTTTGAGCGAAAAGGTTTGCAGAGGTTCGAGGGGGTATTTATAGGGCAAGTCGTCGATGGATTTGGTCCGATTTCCGACTGGATTCGTCGGTTTGAATTTATCCGGCGGTTATAGATGGTGTCGCGGACTCAGACGTCGGTTATAACCGATGTAGCGTTTAAGTTTTACGTTATAACTGAAGATGTCGTTAAAACTCGCGAGATTGCCGGGATTTCCGACGACTGAACTTTGGGCGCCGGTTTTGAATTCGGAAAGACACTTTATGAATTAAATGATCTTAATAATTAACAGATAATACAAGTGGCGCAGTGGTTCAAGTGTTGTGAGTTAAGTTTGTTGCTGGACCGGTTACTGACCCGGGTTCGAAACCCGGCAGAACCAAAGTATTTTTATTTTCTTATTTTTGACAGTTTTTCAAAAACTAATTACATATTCCCGTATAATAATTGATTATGTATCGTTTAAAATTATTTTGGGCATTTAATTCGCAACGAAATTTTTGACTGATTGTTCGGTTGATAAACGGAGCGGATTTGGTAAATCCGTTTTTGACGGATGTTACAGTATCCCCTGCTTTTTAGAAATTTCGTCCCGAAATTTAAATTGTGATATATTTGACTAAAAGAACGATGGTGTTTAGTTTGACAGTTATATGCTTAGAAAAAGTAAGGGTTTAAGTTTTTGTTTGAGGCGGTAACGTTCCTTGTAAGGGTTAAGTACCCTATTACAGGAATCGCTTTTTGTTGCCTACTGTAAAAGTATTGATAAGCAGAATTTATTAGCTAACTATGATATCATGCATAAAAGTTTGAATATGTTTGGAAATGTATGGTTATACCCTTAGGCAAAACTTCTAATACTACAACCTACATGGAACATAAATAAACACAAAAGCTAATATTTGAACATAAATAAACACAACAGCTAATATTTGAACATAAATAAACACAACAGCTAATATTTGAATCCACATTCTGATAGCATATATGTTTGAATGGTGGAAATTCCTCTCTCGTTTGTTATGATGGAGAGATTAGTTTATGTAGAAATGGAACACAATCCAATCTCTTTAAATAGCAAGTTGATATAAATGTAACACAAATTCCGACCAAGGCAATACTATATCCTACATGGAACTTCTCATAACCGCCTGATAATGTCTCTGATCCTTTGGCAAGAATACTTATATATAGGATGTACCAGCGGCGTATCCACCATATTCTTGCCAAATTTTCATTGGTTTTATCCACAAGTTATGATTAGTTACCAAGAAACTAATAAATCCTACACAGAACTTCTCATAACCGTCTGACAAAGCCTCTGATCCTTTGACAAGAATACTTATATATAGGAAGTACCAGCGGCGTATCCACCATATTCTTGTCAAATTTTCATTGGTTTTATCAGTGATTTATGATTAGTCCTATATAACTCTACAACCAATACAACAAACATAAAATACTGAAATGAAAAATGTCTGTGCGATCAAGGCTCAATCAAACGGAGCCGATCGTATTGCATGTACTGAAAATGAAATTGTCTGTGCGCTCAAGGCTCAATCAAACGGAGCCGAGCGTATTGCATGTACTGAAAATGAAAATGTCTGTGCGCTCAAGGCTCAATCAAACGGAGTCGAGCGTATTGCATGTACTGAAAATGAATAACTTAATCTAAACAACAATCACACAAACAGCCTATGCATGGAACCTCTCATAACCGCCTGATAATGCCTCCGATCGTTTGACAAGAATACTTATATATAGGAAGTACCAGCGGCGTATCCACCATATTTTTGTCAAATTCTCATTGACTTTATCCGCAAGTTATGATTAGTTCTATGCGACTCTACAACAAACACAACAACCACAAGATACTGATAATGAAAATGTCTGTGCGATCAAGGCTCAATCAAACGGAGCCGATCGTATTGCATGTACTGAAAATGAAATGTCTGTGCGCTCAAGGCTCAGTCAAACGGAGCCGAGCGTATTGCATGTACTGAAAATGAATAACTTAATCTAAACAACAATCACACAAACAGCCTATGCATGGAACCTCTCATAACCGCCTGATAATGCCTCCGATCATTTGACAAGAATACTTATATATAGGAAGTACCAGCGGCGTATCCACCATATTTTTGTCAAATTCTCATTGACTTTATCCGCAAGTTATGATTAGTTCTATGCGACTCTACTACAAACACATCAACCACAAATTACTGATAATGAAAATGTCTGTGCGATCAAGGCTCAATCAAACGGAGCCGATCGTATTGTATGTACTGAAAATGTAAAATGAACTGTGCGATCAAGGCTCAATCAAACGGAGCCGATCGTAGTGCATGTAATGAAAATGTAAAATGAACTGTGCGATCAAGGCTCAATCAAACGAAGCCGATCGTATGCGGGCACGCCAGGTTCAACCGCATAATAAAATGGGGAACAAGCTCAAACCTCATAAATGGGGAGCAGGCGGCCTCGGCAATTGCATATACTGAAAATAATAAACAATAATTACTCTAACAGTCTACACATGGAACCTCTCATAACCGCCAGATAATGCTTCTGATCCTTTGACAAGAATACTTATATATAGGAAGTACCAGCGGCGTATCCACCGTATTCTCGTCAAAGTTTCATTGGCTTTATCCTTAAGTTATGTTTGGTTCTATGTGATAAAGAAAAAAATAAAACTAAACGATAGGAGTTGAATCTAGATCTTCGGTGAAGAGGACTAGTTGGGTATCTTTGTTTGGGCCGTCATTATCTTCGACAGGATTGGCGTTGATATTGAAGACTCTTCCTCTTGCTGGTGACCTAGCGGTTGGGTTTTCTTGGTTTACTTGGTTAACTGGGTTTGATTGGGCTTGAGTGTTGATGACGTTAACCAATTGAGGGCATGTGTTTCTAAAGTGGGTAGGGTCGCCACAATTGAAACAAGCTCGAACATATGGGAACATGGGGTATTGGGGTTGTTGATAGGTTTGGGCCATGTTTTGAGTAGGGGAAAAGGTTTGGTTTTGGAAGGTGCGACAAACCTTGCTCAAATGACCATAGCGTCCACAAGTTGCACATAGTCGACAAGGTAAGGTAAGGGGATGGTGATAAAAACAGTTGTTGCATTGAGGGTGAGGTCCAAGATATGGTTTCTTATTTGGGTAGGTTGAGTTGGGTGCCGCTTGGGTGATTGGGATAGCTTGGATGGGTATGGCGTGTGAAATTGGTTGATTCCGTTGGATAGCAGCGAAAAGTTGCCCGTCTCTTTTCTCTTAAAATTGGGTTGAGAAGGGGGTTCGGTTTGGGTGGAGTCGGAGGTTTCAGTCGATTCTTTATCCTTCTTCTTCTCCTCCTTGAAGTCTTTGTTTCGGATTCTGTTCTCGGTAAGCTCTGTTGCTAGCTCCATTGCTGCTTCCAAAGTTGCAGGCTTGGTACTTATTACAGGGTCTTGAATCTTTGACGGAAGACCACGAATGTAGTGCTCGATCAAACGGTAGAGGGAGTGAACATGTTGGGAACCATTTGATGTAACTCGAGGAATCTTTTGTTGTAGGTGGTGTGGTCTCCTTCCTTTTGCTTCAACGAATAAAATTCATCTTCTAATTTCTTGATTTCGCTCCTTGGGCAAAATCGTCTGGTCATGATTTCCTTCAATTCGTTCCAAGTTAAAGTCATAGCATCGTCGACGCCTCGTTTGGCCTTCTCTGTATTCCACCAAGTAAATGCTATCCCATATAATCGACCGGTAGCATATCGTACTTTGCGATCGTCAGGGCAATCGCAATTTAGAAAAGTGTTCTCCATTTCTTCAAACCAATGGAGGAGAGCGGTGACACCTTCAGTCCCTTTGTATTTCGGAGGGTCGCATGATTTGAAATGCTTGTAGGTGCATTTAGTGGTATTTGGGGAAAAGTTGATAACGTTTTGGTTTGCTTGATTGACAGGATTATCGGTGAGTGCTTGTTGTACTTGGATTACAATGTTGGGTATTACGGCAGCCATTTGTTGAGCGATTAAGGCAGCCATGCGCTCGCGGGCTTTTCCTGCTCTCATCTTCCTACGGGCGAGGTTAGAAGACATCTACAAGGAATACATGTCAAGAGTATGAGTTGGATGTTTTGGGTTCATGGGTCGCATTAGGAATGAACGTTCATAAAATAATTATAGAAAAAATAAATCTACTACATCCATAGGATGTCTTGGGCTTGCTCGCCATTAGGCCCTACATGCCGCCATACTTCACCTTTGTAATCATGTAGGCCCCCATGAATACCGGTTCTTCATATGGTTCGCACGGGTTTTCCAGGTTGCGTACACTAAAACCCGGAGAAAATCGAGAAATATGTATACAACGTGTGATATTCGGAATGTGTCCAGGTGTAGACACGGTGACACCTCAAAGTGGGGTTAGTTCGAACGACGTTTGGTGTGGCATGCTTTGGCCTAATAGGTCCTTCGTACTCTCATCGTTGGTCCCCAGGTAGGCAAACTGGTCCGTTATATTGGATTTATACGAATGCCAACCTAGACAGGACGTTCCGACTACCGGTACTTGTACCCTTCCAGTTACTACATGCCCGTCGCAGAACTTACTTTGATGAGATTTGAAAATTGCAACAAAATCTTTGAATAATGAGAGTATGAAAATAAATTGAATACATGAACATCGATATATGTATAATGAATATGTATATAAGCATGTATGTTTGACTGTAAATGTAAACAAATATGAAACAAATAAATATCACAAGTTTGTATGTAACCACCTAATCAATTAAAATTTAGGCAGACTATAGTATAGGCTCTAAGGGTCTAATAACCTATCTTATATCCCTATAGTCATGGCTCTGATACCAATCTGTCACACCCCGACCCGCAGCGGAAAAGGTGATCGGGGCATGATTGGGTTATCATCAAAGCTCATGACATTTATTATGCGTTTCATATTCATTTAATACAATTTAATGGAAATTTACAATAAATATTACAACATGTTCTAACTATCAATCTAAGCTTTAAGGCATTTCCTATGTTTTCCTTGCTTCAACCTGTTCACCTGTATCATGTGTAAAAAGGTTTTTGGATCAACATAAAGTTGGCGAGTGAATCCTATGGAAAACATTTGAACAAGTTTATTTAATTGATTATGAAATAAGTGCACAACCAAACATGAGTAAAAATAGATGTAAACTTATTCAACAATCATTAGATATTAAATAAAGCACACATGAACAATAATGGAACATTTAGAGGCACGCGTTGCTCTACTCGTCTCCCACGAGGAACTGATGGGCCTAATGAATGAATTGCATAAACATGATAATATGAATGACACAACTACAAACAATATAAACTCAATGATACACACATGAACAATAATGGATTGGTTTTGAGGCACGTGTTGTTCAACTCGTCTCCCGCGAGGAACTGATGGGCTTAATGAATGAATTTCATATAATTTGACAAAATGAAATAAGTAATCACAACAATATAAACAATCTAAGTTTAGATCACGATATGGTATGGCACAAGTTTAAATAAACGAGTTAATTAATTTGTGACACATGACACACCCCAAAACGTGTAATTAAAAAGGGGGAGTTGTAAGATTCACTCACAGTGGGTGCGTTCGATTGATGATGTTGAATGCACGCGAAGTGGTTTTAACCACGAGTGAGATTAACCTAGATAAATCGCATTATGGTTTGGTAAGTAAACGGATTTTATTAATCCATTTTAGTAGGATTGTTGGGTGTATTTTTGTGAGTTTAAGGCTATTTTCTAACCTTATAAATGTTATTTTTAAGTATTTTTAATTGATTTTTAATTAAAATAAATAAATAAAAATAATAAAAAAATTTGATTTTTTTGCTACAGTTGACCGTTGACCTTGACCGTTGACTGTTGACTTTGACCGGTTCGTTAGTATAATTGTGCGCTGACTGAGGCTCGAACCCGAGACCTCCCGTACGCGTGCACGCAGCTCTACCAACTGAGCTACGTGTCTAACCCGTCATATATCTGTTTTTAATTATATTTATATATTAATTAAGTTAAACAGAAAATCCTTTTATTTTAAAAACGATTTAATTGAATCGGACCGGTGCGCTCCACAGGTCTCGAACAACCTGTGGGTTGCGTAACACACAGTCCACCGCTGGACTGTGTGTTTAACATGTTATATAATCCAATTTTTATTATACTTAAATACAAACTAAGTGTTTTTATTTCTGACTTAAGGTAAATAATTGTCCGGGTCGATGCAGAAGACCGGACTCGAACTCGTGCGCTGTGATTAAACATACACACAGTCCACCACTGGACTGTGTGTCTAACTTGGTTATTATTCCGATTATTAATATACTTAACATATACCAGTGGCGACTCCGGTTCGGTTAACAAAACAAAAAGGCATTTTATTAAGGCAGCGTGTGTGGAACAAGATTCGAACTCGAGACCTTTGTGTGTTTAATGTGCACACAGTCCACCACTGGACTGTGTGTCTAACCCGAGTTATAACTTGATTTTAATTATATTTATATGTTACAGCTACATCGTCTTCTTCGTCAGTTTTAACCAGCATCGGAAAACCGACTGGTTCAAAGTTTTAATCGGTTTCTTTAGCGTTTTTTAGTTAATTACAGATGAGATTAAGTAAAAAGAATGAAGATTTAAGCGTGAGTTATACCGACTAGATTCCTCTGTTATTCCGGCAGCACTCCGGCGACAGCAACCACTTCCGGCGACGTGTGTCTTGCAGCAGCGAGTCTTCAGAAAGTTTGAAAAAGGTATGGGTGACTCCGGTATAAGCTTAGGAGGTTCAGTAAGGCTCAGAAATGAAGAACCCGGTTTTCCGGCGATTTGCAGGTGATTTCCGGCGAGTGAGTTTTCGCCGAGAAAGGGTGCGGTTTTGAGCGAAAAGGTTTGCAGAGGTTCGAGGGGGTATTTATAGGGCAAGTCGTCGATGGATTTGGTCCGACTTCCGACTGGATTCGTCGGTTTGAATTTCTCCGGCGGTTATAGATGGTGTCGCGGACTCAGACGTCGGTTATAACCGATGTAGCGTTTAAGTTTTACGTTATAACTGAAGATGTCGTTAAAACTCGCGAGATTGCCGGGATTTCCGACGACTGAACTTTGGGCGCCGGTTTTGAATTCGGAAAGACACTTTATGAATTAAATGATCTTAATAATTAACAGATAATACAAGTGGCGCAGTGGTTCAAGTGTTGTGAGTTAAGTTTGTTGCTGGACCGGTTACTGACCCGGGTTCGAAACCCGACAGAACCAAAGTATTTTTATTTTCTTATTTTTGACAGTTTTTCAAAAACTAATTACATATTCCCGTATAATAATTGATTATGTATCGTTTAAAATTATTTTGGGCATTTAATTCGCAACGAAATTTTTGACTGATTGTTCGGTTGATAAACGGAGCGGGTTTGGTAAATCCGTTTTTGACGGATGTTACACAATAGACATGGGGGCCCACATGACTATACAGGTGAAGGTATGGGGGACATTTGAGGCCCAACATGAGCAAACCCAAGACATCCTATGGATGTAGTTGCATTATTGATATTTATGTTATTTTCATTTTCTTTAAGACACATGACACATAAAAAGACTCCATAAACTCACAATCTTCTTATGTATGTACCTGTAGATGTCGGCTAGACAACAACGAGGGGGTAGAAGATCAGGAAGGTCACATGAACGCTTGGCCACTCAAATCGCAAAACAAATGGCCGCGGTACTTCCTGACTTTGTGGTTCAAGTACAACAAGCTCTCGCCACAAATCCCACTAATCCTCCCCAGCAAGAAGACCAGAACATCGGCAACCCGCCTACCAAAAAGTGCTCATATAAACATTTCAAGTCTTGCGATCCTCCTAAATTTGAAGGGACCGAAGGTGTCACTGCTCTCCTCCACTGGTTTGAGGAAATGGAAAACACCTTCCTCAACTGCGATTGTCCCGAGGATCGCAAGGTACGATACGCAACCGGGAGACTATTTGGGGTAGCTCTTACTTGGTGGAATACTGAAAAGGGTAAGAGGGGAATCGAAGATGCTATGGCCTTAACGTGGGAGGAGTTAAGGGAAATCATGACGAGGCGATTCTATCCTAGAAGTGAGATCAAAAAGTTAGAGGACGAATTTCATTCTTTGAAGCAAAAGGAGGGAGATCATACTTCCTACAACAAGAGGTTCTTAGAGTTGAACCAAATGGTCCCTAACTTGTTCACCCCAGTTTACCGCTTAATCAAGCATTATATACGAGGTCTTCCCTCGAAAATTCAAGATTCAGTTCTCCGCACTTCGCCAGCAACACTCGAAGCTGCTATGGAACTAGCTACTGAGCTGACCGAGAATCGAATTCGCAACAGTAAATTTAAAGAGGAGAAAAAGAAAGCCCCCGTTGAGGGCCAAACTTCAAACCATTCCACCTCCTCCTCTAAGTTTGCTAACAAGAGGAAACGTAACACCAGAAACTTCGCTGTCACACAAACCAATTTCCCTACTCCTGCATTACCCAAGTTGCCCCCTCACCTGCACCATACAAAAGGCCATACTCTGGCCCATTACCAAAATGCAACCGTTGCCAATACCACCACTTTCCTGATCATCCCTGCCAACATTGCACCGGCTGTGGTCGCGTAGGTCATACTGTTCAAACTTGTCGCATACTTCAGCGAATGAACCGCCACCAGCCTTCAACCCAAACCCACCAACAAATAATGGGTCAAGCCCAACAACCCCTACTACTACCACCTACCCAACATTTAGCCCAATCATACTACCAACCCATGGTGCAACCTATGCGGGCTTGCTACAATTGTGGAGATCCAAGCCACTTTAGAAACACTTGTCCACGTTTGGTGAACATTATACATGCTCAAGCCCAAGCAAATCCGGTGAATCAAGCTAACCAAGCTCCTCCACCTGCAAGAGGAAGAGCTTTCAACATCAACGCTAATCAGGATAGAGCTGACAGCAATGTGGTTAACGGTACGTTTCTTATCAACGGTAGTTATGCATCCATGTTGTTTGATACTGGCGCGGACAAAAGTTTTGTCTTTAGAGTTTGAACCCATCCTAAACCAAATTCGTGATAAGCTCATGGAATCCATAACAGTAGAAGTTGCTGACGGAAAACCGGTCTCATTAAACTCTATTATACGCAATTGTACTCTCACCTTAAACGACCACGATTTTCCAGTTGACCTCATTCCTATGAAGTTGGGAAGCTTTGATATTATAATTGGTATGGACTGGCTCAGCCAACATCAGGCTGAAGTTGTATGCCGCGAAAAGTTTATACGCATTCCTCTTTCAAACGGTCAGACTCTACGAATCTTTGGAGAAACCCCATCGAAAGGGCTTAGATTAATGTCCTGTCTTCAAGCTCGAATATATCTCCGCAAGAATTATGTCGCATTTTTAACTCATGTCGTCAAAAAGGGAACCATGAAGAAGAAACTTGAAAACATCCCAGTAGTAAAAGATTTTCCGCAAGTTTTTCCTGACGACATTTCAGGACTTCCTCCCTTGAGAGAAGTCGAATTCCGCATTGATCTTATACCTGGTGCTACACCAGTTGCAAAGTCTCCTTATAGGTTAGCCCCCTCTGAAATGCAAGAGCTAGCCAGTCAATTGCAAGAGTTGACTGACAAAGGATTCATACGTCCTAGCTCCTCGCCTTGGGGTGCACCTGTCCTTTTTGTGAAGAAGAAAGATGGAACGTTTCACATGTGCATCGACTACAGAGAACTCAACAAGTTAACGATCAAGAATCGCTATCCATTACCTCGCATTGATGATCTTCTTGACCAACTTCAAGGCGCCAGCTGTTTTTCAAAAATCGACCTTCGTTCTGGTTATCATCAACTCAGAGTACATGAAGAAGACATCCCAAAGACCGCTTTCCGAACTCGTTATGGTCATTATGAATTCATGGTCATGCCATTTGGTTTAACCAACGCTCCAGCTGTCTTTATGGATCTAATGAACAGAGTCTGCAAACCCTATCTCGATCGTTTTGTTATAGTCTTCATCGACGACATCCTCATTTATTCAAAGTCTAAGTCTGATCATGAACGACATCTTCGACTCATCCTTACACTTCTAGAGAATGAAAAGCTTTACGCCAAATTCTCCAAATGCGAAATCTGGTTAAAAGAGGTACAATTCCTTGGACATGTAGTCAATGACAAGGGAATACATGTCGACCCCTCAAAGATCAAAGCGGTACAAGAATGGCAAGCGCCACGTACACCAACTGAAGTAAGATCATTCCTTGGTCTGGCTGGTTATTATCGCCGTTTCATTTCAAACTTCTCTCGCATTGCTGTACCACTCACGGCTTTAACTCATACGGGAAAACCTTTCATATGGGGACCCAAACAAGAAGAAGCCTTCCAAACCCTTAAACAAAAACTCTGTGATGCACCAATCCTCACTCTTCCTGAAGGTTGTTATGACTTCGTGGTTTATTGCGACGCGTCAGGGCAAGGACTAGGCTGTGTTCTAATGCAAAGAGGAAAGGTTATAGCTTATGCTTCGAGACAACTCAAAACTCATGAGAAGAACTACACCACCCATGACCTAGAACTTGGAGCCGTTGTGTTCGCTCTTAAGATATGGAGACATTATCTCTCGGTACTAAGTGTGAAATATACACTGACCATAAGAGTCTTCAACATATCTTCAATCAAAAGGAGTTAAACTTGAGGCAACGAAGATGGGTCGAACTTCTAAATGACTACGACTGTGAAATTCGGTACCACCCTGGCAAAGCAAATGTGGTGGCTGATGCACTCAGTCGAAAGGGTTATGCGAACTCCATTCATCTTCTATGTTCGCAAATCATAACTGACATTAAAGATCAAATTCGAGAAGCCCAACATGTTTCAGTAACGGAAGACGACGTACGAAAGGAGCTGTCCTGTGGAGCTGAACTTAAAATTGAAACTAAGTCTGACGGTATTCTGTACTATCTAGATCGCATATGGATTCCTGACCACAACAACCTTCGTGAATTTCTTATGAATGAGGCTCACAAAACACGATACTCTATACACCCAGGAGCCGATAAGATGTATCAAGACCTTCGATACACCTATTGGTGGCCTGGAATGAAAAAGGATATTGCTGTTTTTGTTTCCAAGTGCCTTACATGTTCCAAGGTGAAAGCTGAACACCAAAGACCCTCAGGACTTCTGGTCCAACCTGAAATACCTGTATGGAAGTAGGAAAACATAACCATGGACTTCATTACCGGGTTACCTCGCACTTCTGGTGGGTATGACACTATAAGGGTAATCATTGATCGTCTTACAAAATCAGCTCACTTTATTCCTATCCGCGAAGATTTCAAGAACGAGAAGCTAGCTCGTATTTACATCAGCGAAATCGTAAGCCGACATGGTGTACCGTTAAACATTATTTCAGATCGTGATGGTCGTTTCACTTCACGAACATGGCAAGCTGTACAAACCGCTTTGGGTACACGATTAGATCTCAGTACCGCTTATCATCCTCAAACTGATGGACAATCTGAACGCACCATTCAAACTCTTGAAGATATGCTTCGAGCATGTGTCATAGACTTCAAGGGAAATTGGGACGCTCATCTACCATTAGTTGAATTTTCGTACAACAACAGCTATCATTCAAGCATCGGCATGGCACCTTTTGAAGCTTTATATGGTCGTAAGTGCCGATCTCCAGTATGTTGGCACGAAATTGGGGAAGCTCAAATCACCGGTCCAGAATTGATTCAAGAAACCACAGACAAGATCCATCAAATTCGAAACAATCTTCTAGCGGCTCAAAGTCGTCAAAAGAGTTATGCAGATAAACGACAAAAGTCCTTGGAGTTTAACATTGGTGATCATGTACTTTTAAAAGTATCACTGTGGAAGGGAGTAGTTCGTTTTGGTCAAAAAGGCAAGCTAGCACCACGCTACGTAGGACCTTTCAAGATACTCGAAAGAGTAGGACCTGTAGCATACAAGCTTGATCTACCAGAAGAACTCAACAGAATTCATCTCACGTTCCACGTATCAAACTTGAAGAAGTGCCTCGCTGATGAGAACCTCCATATTCCTCTGGAAGATATTCAGATTGATGAATCTATGCATTTTATTGAAAGACCAGTAGAGATCATGGACTTCGGAGAAAAACGTCTACGACGAAGTCGCATTCCAATTGTTAGGGTACGCTGGGAGTCGAAACGGGGACCTGAGTTTACTTGGGAACGTGAAGACTCAATGCGCGAAAAATACCCCCATCTTTTTCCTACTACTACTACTTAAATTTCAGGACGAAATTCCTAAAAGTAGGGGATACTGTAACATTTGTCAAAAACGGGTTTTCCAAACCCGCTCCGTTTGTAATCGAATATCAAGTATGTCAATTTAATTTTTAATGATGCATAATTAATAAACAAACTAGAATATAAAAGTTTTAATTGATAAAAAGTAAAAATAAAATAAATAAAAAGAAAAATAGGCTGCCGGGACTCGAACCCGGGTCAGCCGGAAAGAGTTCAAAGACTTATCACACACACATATAACCACTCCGCCACTTGATGTTTTCTGTGAATTCTAGGAAACAATTAAATTTTATGGTCAATCATGAAGCGATCTGGTTACGCTAACTGTAACCGAAATCGGTCACCAAACGTCCAAAAACATTTGATTATTCGCGGTTTACCGATTATAACAGATACACCGACACCTTCAATCAATTTGATCTTGAATGGACTTGAATTCATAAGTTGACGGTTTTAATAACCGAAAAATCTGCACTTCCTGATTTACTCAAACCTTAGTCCTCTCTCGCGACTCAAACTGATCTGCAAACCTTCAATTTCATTTTCGCACAACTTTCAGTTCGTCGGAGCAGCTTTTTGAACTCGCCGGACTTTCACCGGAAAACCGTGTCTTCCATCAAATCAGTAAGTCTCTTAATTCTTTCATCGTCTATCAGTTGTTAAGCTATTGCTAACTCAAAACCTTCAATCGGAAACAGTTGCAGATGTCGATATCGAATAATTCACTCTCGCCGGAAAACTTCTGAAAATTCCTATTTTCCACTGTAAAACGGTATAGTCATTCAAACCTGCTGATAACTCTTGTTTAGTACTTCAATTCCACAATTAGCTAATCAAAACTGTTAATTTGTTCGCTCAGTTGAAGTTCATAAAAACAGAGCCGACGACTTGCCGGAACTCTGAGATAAATCGTTTCTCCGGTATGTTTACTTCCAAAATCGTCTCTGCCATTTCATTTTAGTCTTTTGAATGTTTGTCAACCGAATTAAACAAGAAAACAATAGAGTAGCCGTAGGCTGTGATTCTGTAACGAAGAAGACGAAGTTAGGTTGATTATAAGTTTAATATAATTTGGATATTATCTCGGGTTAGACACACAGTCCAGCGGTGGACTGTGTGCACACATATATCACACGCCGCGAGTTCGATCCTTGATACACACACGCTCTCTGTAATTAAAATGTTCTTTTTTTACTGAACAGGATCCTTTCGCAATCAGATGTTAAGTATAATAAAAATCTGTATGTTAACCAAGTTAGACACACAGTCCAGCGGTGGACTGTGTGTAACATTAAATCACAGGTCCCGGGTTCGAGACCTGTTGACGACACCGGTTTGATAATTAAAATCCTTTTTAAAAATAAATGAATTTTGAATAAATTAAAATAGTATATAAATATAATTAAAAACAGAAATATTTCGGGTTAGACACGTAGCTCAGTTGGTAGAGCTGCGTGCACGCGTACGGGAGGTCTCGGGTTCGAGCCTCACCCATCGCATACATTCACACAATAGAACCGGTCAAACAGTCAAACAGTCAATGGTCAATGGTCAACGCAAAAGTCAACATTTTTTTATATTTTTATTTTATTTAATTTAATTTAAAAAATCAATTAAAAATACTTAAAAATAATGTTTTTAAAGATAGGAAATAGCCTTAAACTCACAAAAATATATCTAAAAATCCTATTAGAATTATTAATAAAATCCACTCATTTACTATACCTTCCGTTATTATTTAGGTTAGTTAATCCTTGTTGATCCATCCTTTAAACTCGTGCGCATCTCATCATCTCCAACCGAACGCACCCAATGTGAGTGAATCTCTACAAATTCCCCGTTTTAATCACGTTTTTGGGGTGTATCATGTGTCTTACCATTTATTATATTTAAATCATTGTGCATACATCATATCATGAACAAATGTGTATTCAGCTTGTATCAACTGTTGTGTGGTTATTGTTTAGATTTAATTTATTATTTTCAGTATATGCAATTTCATAGGCCGTCCTCCCCATTACATTATGAGTGTTGAGCAGTTCCCCATTACATTATGAGCGTGAACCGGTGTTGCCAACATACGATCGGCTCCGTTTGATTGAGCCTTGATCGCACAGACATTCATCATAGGACCGTCCGTTCCCCATTACATTATGAGCGTGAACGTGACGTTGCCAACATATACAGTTTCATTCATGTTATATATTCATGCAAGTTCATATGTTATTGTATGTTATTGTATGTTATTGTTTGTGATTGTTATTGTTGGATTATTTACATTTGCTCGCATATGACTATTGCACAATTTTTCCTTGATAAAAATAACAAGAAATCAATAATAAATGTTTAACTAACAAGGTTCACTCGCCAACTTATGTTGACCCAAAAACCCCATTTTTACACATGATACAGGTGAACCAGCTGCAGCAAGAAACACATAGGATTGGCTTAGAAGAATAAACTGGTTTAGAGCTTGGATTGTCTAGTTGGTTATTTTTCTTTGTATTTGTATGGACATGTTTGGATTATTGAGAATGTAATTTTGACTTTAATAAATATGAAACATATTAGTAAATATCACGAGCTTTGGTGATAACCCAATTATGCCCCGACTCTTATTCCGCTGCGGGTCGGGGTGTGACATTAAACATCAGGATCGTAGTTAGGAAATATTATCAGAGTTTCAAAACACCAAACTTTTATAAATAACAAATGGGATAAAACCCATGTTTCTATTACAATACATTCGTAGAGGGGTAAATCCCAATTTATGAAAAGCATAAACTCCTTTTTATTTAGGTAACTTTTATAGCCACTTTTCTAATCCTTCAGTGCTCTCCAGCTGGCTTCTATTAGCTTCACATTAAGTTACCTGAAATGCGTTTTAGAAACATTTTATCAGCAAGAAATACTGGCGAGTGTATCCCAGTTTAATCAAAACAAGTGTTTACACTTTATAGTTATTGAGAGCATCCGTATTTACAATGTTTATATCTACACAATTACTCATTCAGTACTGTCACTCCTGACTTGTGGGTCATATTACTTTGGGCCCTGTCACCCAATAGTAACGGTTCATGTCACAATCCTGTGACTATGGACTAGTAATGTATACAAAACCCCAACATACCGGCAGTAATTGTAGACTACATATACTCAATTACTGTTAAGCATAATTAAAACATTTGAGGTTTTGGTAAAACAGTTTGACTCACAAAAAGATTTACAAAAAGAGAATGTACTCGCCTTGGAAACTTAGGTATTCATACAGGCTTCCTTGTAAGAATTCCTGATTACTTCCTGGAATTTCTATTTAAAACATACAATGCACATGTGTTAGTAAATTAACCCAAGTCACTTTAGCCATACAACACGAGACAGAACCCCAACGTAACTTAGTCAGGCAGAGCCTCGACATGCGTTGGTGGGTCATAAATCAATCGGGTAGGATGCCCATACAACGCGAGACAAAACCCCAACGAACTTAGTCTGGAGGAGCCTCGACATGCGTCGGTTGGTCCTAAATCAATAGGGTAGGGTAACGAATTAGTGATCGGGGGTTAAGATACTTACAGCGGGCAGCGCTTCGCAGGTTTAGGGGTTTAGGGGGTGTTGTTCAGAGAAATGGGGATACGAGAGTATACGATCAGAGAAATTCGATCGTAAATAAGCAACGAGCTCAGTCCCACGCTGCTCTATTTATACCCGAAATTGGCTTCTCCTGCGCGTCGCGCGGGATTCCTTGACCTCCCTCGTGTGGCGCCTGAGACACATAGCTAGGCTAGGTCAGCCTGGTCACAAGTGTAGGGTTGCCACATGGCGTGAAACGGTGACACGTCACCTGGACGTCTCCCACGCGTCGCGGGAGATGCCCGGTTTCTAGCGCGTGTCGCTTGAGACGCCCTGGTGGAACTTCTTCGTTTTTCACGTTGGGTCGCGTGGTGCGTGTCCGGTTTGTCGTTTACAGTCCGTTTTAGTGGGTTTATGGTTTGTTCCTAAGCAATTACACATGTCTTATCTTACTTTAATTTCTGAAATTCATACATGGATTGAAATCCACGAACTCTACCTACATTCATAATATCACCAAATTAAGATTTTTGACATACCTTATGAACCCCTCGTCTAGGTGATCGATAATTCATGCTCATGCATGAATTTGAAGCCCAATTTCTCCTTCAATTTAGTGGTTTTTGGTGAACAAGGGTTTTGCTTCCCCATTGTTCTTCTCTTGAGAGTTACACGCGCACACACTAACTTAGTGTGTGTGTGTGTTGCGTTTTATTTTTGTTTTATAAAACCCAAGTTTCCCTTTTACAACTTTGGTCCCTCAAGTTTAGTTTTGATTATAATATACTACAACTTATTGTTTTATTACCTATCTACTTGTTACTAACTAGGTTAATTATTCATAGTTATTTTGTTCACGGGTTCACTTTTACCATTAACGGTATTTTACCCGCTCTTTAATATTAACGTGGTTTGATTACCAAACCCATTTTTGGGGTGTTACAAGTCTACCCCCCTTAAAGAGGTTTCGTCCCCGAAACCTTTCTTACGTAGTTCATTGGTTTAAACCTAATGAACTTAGTTTCGGTGATCATTTGAGCATTTCTCACATTTAATTATTCATTAATCTTACCAGGAAGGTATGATAGTGTCCTATGAGCTCGAAAGTAGTGTCCGATTCTCTTCTTGTTCTTTTTCTTGGTTGACATCTTATCTCTCTGGTCAAGCCTTATCATAGGCCATATTGTATGCGCCTTTTATGTGTAAGGCCTCATGAGCCATTACCTTTATCTTGTATCATTCGCTTATCGTTACTGAATGAGTCGTCATTCGGCTACTCGGTCATATGAATTTGTCTACATGCTTATTCCATGCAAATTCTGTACAACAAGTTTTAAATTTAAATTTTTGATCTTGACCGATCTTATTGGTTAGACTTATCAGTCACCGGTTAACTTATACCCCATCGCTCAGTATACTAACATTGCCTTCTTGAGGCTTACAAGCATTTATGATCCCAGCCCCATAGCTTGTTTTACAAAGTAATGATATACCATGTTACTTTATTGTTCGTGATTACATCACGTCATATTTAAATTTATATCCACTTTTCATTTTCGTAAATTTTCTTTTCGAATTTACCGTCTTGCACCTATTGGTGTCAAGACTTGTTTATTTTAATATTAACTGTTTTCCAATTATCTCATACTATTTATATTTGTTAAACGTTGTTTCCAATTAAAACCGAGTTTTAGTTCAACGTTTTCTCTTTAACTTGTGTCAATTACTCGCATTAAGAAATCGACAAGCTAGTGTTTCTTCTCTTATTGTTTTATTTTATTTTATTTTTATTTTTTTTACACTAGGAATCGTAACCGGTTCCCTCGATTTGCCTATGTAACCCATAAACCCCTTTCACTTGGCCTCGTAGGCTATTTCTTTAGGCGTTCACCTTAGGGTGAGACCTCTTAAGGTTCTTATTTCTCTCGATTCATGACCCGAAGGTCATTTTGGTCCGTAAACCTTTACATTATTTATGACCTGAAGGTCGTGGTGATCCGGCAATCATCCCTTTACCCGTATCATTCTTTAAATGTATTTGGTGTCAATGCACCCCTTTTGATGTTTGAAAGAAGAATAATTTATTTATCTTTCTTTTATGCACCAAATCAAGACTCTTTTGACCATGAAGGCTAATTAATTTCTATTTGAACTATGGCCCTTAGACCATGTTTGATTGGCGTTGGCAATATTTATATTTTCTATTTACATGTCACATTCACTTGTCGGGTCTATTAGTCAGTTTCATCCCATTTGCGTGATGATCACTTGCGCCAAATTCTGGCGTAAGGGTCAAATGACACTGACCGCTCGTCACACCGAGTCACAACTACCATCTTTAGTAGAAACCACCGCATTCTTGTATGTTGCCCAAAATACATATTCTCATACACAGATGAGACATCGTCTGATGGTATCCGCACGTGTGCCCGCACAATCATAGTCCATGACTAGATTATTATCATTTTTTGTGCGTACAACTTTTCTGCTTCTATGACATCGTACATCATTTATGCATCGGGTTGTTTCACGCTTCCCGTTACCCGATTTGATATAAAAGACCGTAAGGCTGAACGGTATGGGGGACGGCCTGGAGCCGTCGCGGGTCAGCTAGGCTCGTCCACGACGCCCCTAGCCCCGTCATCATCCCCTTCGTCCCTCCAAAGCCGCTGAAGACGTTCCTCCTTCCTTTTTATCAAAAACAACACACACACCACACACACATATATATATATAAAGGGGCTCATCACCACACCCATGGCCCATCTCTTGGGGTTCATCCACACACCAGATGATGTAACCGTTTACGTAACCGGTCATCCCCAAAGAACTACCCTTCTCTACACCCACCGTTCTAATGAAAATAATAAATTCGGTCAACATAACTTAACATTGTAGAGTTAACTAAAATAAATAACACTGTTAGAAATTGTAGAGTTAACTAAAATAAATAAGAAACCTGAAAATTTTTGGACCGACGGATTTCATTGGAATTTACTCCGAAAAGTGGGCTTGGACGTTTTCAAATGTGTTATATAAGTTCATGTTTAGTTATAAAGTTTTTGTGGGGCGTTATGTAATAAGTGTCGAGACGTCTAAGAGAGAGGTTTTATGGGGCTTTATATAACTTGAGTGTGTAATACGGATATATACGTATGAGGCTTTGTATATATGTATGTATATATATATGTGTGTGAGTGGGGAAGAAAGGGCCACAACCCTCACGCCACTACCACCTTCGCGGGGTCTCCATTTCAAAACTTCATAGCGCCTGCCGTAGTGGTGTGCGGCGGCGCTATGGGACGCTATAGCCTCTTTTGCCATGTGATGATGCCCTACTACGGGTGGAGTAATAGCTATTTTCTAGAGTTGTTGATCCGTATCAGTTGATTAATGGGTCCCACATCAACGATTTTAGCATTGACATCTTGTTGGCATGATTATTTATTATCTAAAATTGAAAAATTTTGTTTGTAAATAAGAAATAGTAAATATTTTATCTTATAATACTCAGTTTTAAATTAAGTTAAAAAAATAAAACTTACAAAAAAGTAAACAATTTAAGAATTTTACTATTACTAAATTATACATATTACAAGCTATAAGAAAAACTATTTTATATGTTGAATAAAAATAGAAAAAGTAAAGAGAAAATCCAAGTGAAAGAACCCGGTGTTTACAACTAGGGTGGTTACACTATTTTTACGAAGTAAAACTTTCTTTACCACATTTTTACATGGTTTAAAAAAATACCAATTTATTACGACATTCTAATTTTTTAATTTTAATCTCTGCCTCGTGCAAAACAAAGGATATGAACTCTTAGGATGAATGGTGTGGTGTGGTAAATCCGTCAGTAAAGCGGGTTACCGATCGGTAACACCGCCGCCGACGGTGTTTACCGCTCGGTGTGGAAAGTTGATCGGTGAACTTTTATCGCATGACCAATGCCACTTTATGACCGTTGGGGATCTATACAACGGCTATAAAGCCGTTTATAAAATAATAAAAAAATAATTTTTTTTAATTTATACACTATAACTTCATTTCAAACCCATTTAAATTCAACCCCAGACCAAACCAAAAAATACCAAACATTTACCCAATTATTCCAAGACAAAATGACGGATGAAATCCTATTGTTTTTTCACTCGATAGTAGCGACGAATCATCCGGTAGTAGCATTCTTTTTTTTTTTTCCAAAATCTCATCGAAGAAGTCGGACATCAAGACACGGGCACATTTAACCGAAGGAGATATATTGAATGTCAACATGAGCTCACGAGACGCTCATGGTGGATTATTTTGTCGAAGACCCGAAATACAACGATGATATTTTCGGCATAGGTTCCGTATGTCGAAACGTTTGTTTCTAAAAATTGTGAGCGCTGTGGAAGCGAACGACTCGTGGTTTCAAGAGGGCTTCGATGCGCGAGGTAGGAAGGGCTTTACGCCGTTGTAAAAGGTTACATCGGCTATTAAACAGCTCGCAACCGGTAGCACTCTAGACGAGAATGTCGAGTACTTGCATATGGCCGAAAGAACTTCCCGCGAGTGCCTAGATTATTTTTGCGACACGGTTTGCAAAATATATGCTTCGGAGTTCTTACGTAGACCGACAAGCGACGACATGGCACTTCATGAGGAAAAACATCACCTTCCTGGTATGTTCGGAAGCCTTGATTGCACCCATTTCGTTTGGCGAATGTGTCCCACCGAGTTTCGAGGCCAGTATATGAGAGGAGGTCACCGATACCCGACTGTTATGCTCGAAGCGGTGGCATCTCAAGATTTATTGATTTGGCATGCTTTTTGTGGTCCACCAGGTTCACAAAACGATATCAATGTGCTACAACAATCGCCATTATTTTTAACAGAACGAAATGGAACCGCGCCTAAATGTCGATTTTACGTTAATGAACATTTATAGAAACGTGGTTATTTGCTCGTGGATGGAATCTACCCTAAATGGTTTGTGTTTGTGAAATCGGTCCCATACCCTCACCAAGTAGACGAAAAGAAGTTCAAGAGGCAACACGAGACGACAAGAAAAGACGTCGAACGGGCTTTTGTGTTATGAAGTAGAAATGGGGTGTATTGAATCGGCCGACGTGAGTAAGGAGCGTTAAAAAATTAGGAATGTTGTGTACACGTGTATTATTTACACAACATGATTTTAAAAGACGACAGAAACGCGATAGCACCAAAACACATTCGGGATCCTCCGGTCGAGCCCGCTCTAGACGATAGGGTGTTGGACGAGCTTTCGGATGAAGACACGCATTGGAGACTGAACACGATCTCGTGGATCATCTCACAAGTCAAGATTTACCCCACCTGTTGGTCGATTCCGACGAAGACTAGTTTAATTTATTTTAAGTTAATGTAATTTTAATGTTTCAATCTAGTGTAATTTTAGTAGTTTTTAATTAAATGTAATGTTATTTTTAATTTATTCTACATTTATTTTATTTAAAATACTAGTTTAAAAAATAAAAAATAAAAAAATAGTTTACATAATCCAAGATAGGTAAACCACCGTCAACGTTTTTAAGCATTAGGTAAGCAAATTAGGTGAATTGACGTGACACTGTTTGATTTAATGAATGAGAGTTTATATATTTAAAATAGGTAACCATTTCCTTCACCCTTATGAAATTTGTACCTTTGTCTCATGTAGTGTTTGGTTAAACACTTTTTGTAAATCTCGTACATACTCAAGTTAATTGTTGTTCCATAACGTTTGGTTAAACAGTTTTTGTAAATCTCGTACATACTCAAATTAATTGTTGTTCCATAAATTTTATGCTTATAATTTTATACTTTTTCAAAAATTATCATAAAGTTTTACATTCACCCATTTTATATCTTTATTATACGCAAAATACATGATACTTCTTGTGATCTAGAAGTTGCATGTATAAAAATAGGGATTTAAATTAGAGTAAATTGCATAAAACATCCTTTATGTTTCCTCAAACTTACAGGTTCCAGCCTTAATGTTTAAAAGTTGCTAAAAACAACCTTTAAGTTTATTTTTGTTGCGGGTTCAATCATTTACAGCTAACCACGTTATTTTCTTCAGTTAAGTTCCCTCACATGCATAACATGTGAGGGTAGATTCGTCATTTTGGTTGATCATGTGAGGGAACTTAACTGAAGAAAATAACGTGGTTAGCTGTAAAGGATTGAACCCGCAACAAAAATAAACTTAAAAGTTGTTTTTAGCAACTTTTAAACATTAAGGCTGGAACCTGCAAGTTTGAGGAAACATAAAGGATGTTTTGTGCAATTTACTCTTTAAATTATGTGAAGTTAGTGGGTTGGCGGGTTGACGGGTTGAAATGTGTAACCCAAACTTGATCTGTATTATTATTCGTGTCAAAGATTTTAGCCCTAACTCGCCCTAACATAATTCGGATCAACCCGAACACAACCCGATTAATCCGTTTTTTAAATGAGTCATACCTGTTGACGAGCTATAACCTGTAAACGGGTTGCCGGGTTGTAAGCGGTTTATTGATAACGTGTTTAATAGTGAGTATGAGTGTGAATAATATAGTGTGTCAAAACTATCATGTAAATGGATAACTAACCATGTAAATGGAAAACCGAAAAAACAAAAATAAAGAATAGAAAAGTTTTTTTATATACGGGTCAACCCGAACCCGATCAATTTTTTAAATAGATCGTGTTGGTCAGCCTCATCCTGTTTTTCGTACCGAGTTCGATTCGTGTCAAGAACTATCACTCCTGTGTAAAACAATCTAGGCTAAGAACTAGAGTGTTCAAAATTTTTAAAAGTAGCGTTTTTAGGTCTGTCATTTGTTTCTTGTATTTTCCCTTGGCACATATTCCCTACTAAAACAAATATAAGAGATGCTTATCATATCAATATTACTGATGGTACCTTCATAACAAATCAAGTACAAATGGAAAGAAAACACCCCCAAAAACAACAAGATTAATGATCCCCAAAGATGGAATGAATATAGATAGAAATACTATTACATAGATGCATGCAAAAAAAGAAAAAAAATAGCAAATCAATGAAAATAACACACACACAAACACTTGAACTCACTGGTAGAACCAAAAAACAAATAAAAAACGTGGAAAAAAAACTCTAAAAAGGTGTATTTTTGTCAAGATTGTAAGTATGACAGTGTGATTTAATAAACAAGAAACAAAAGTTATAGAAAATGGACCTGGAGTGAGTAGATAACTCAAAGAGTTTGCCTCTTGGGGAGAAAATAATAAGAGCAATATCAGCATCACATAGCACAGAGATCTCATGAGCTTTCTTCAACAAGCCTGTTCTTCTTTTGGAGAATGTCACCTGTCTGCTAATCTTGTTCTCAATCCTCTTCAACTCTACCCTCCCTCTCCCCATTTTCTTATTGATCGATCAAAACCCTAAAAGAACAAGAACAACAAGAAGATATTATATAACATCTTGATCTGAACCCAAAGAAGGATGATCAAGATTTTCAGGTTCAGTTGGCTTACTTCTTTTCGGTTTTTTGTCAGAACAATGATCCCTTGATCTTGATCTTAATATGGTAAGTACTTGTTATTATTCTTCTAGGGTTTTTATAAAGAAGAAGCAAAAGAATGTTTTAGTTTCTATTCTGGTGTATGTTCATTATATGATGAAATCTGTATAACTCTAGCGTGAGAAAGAGTGGTTGGTGTACATCTTTTGATAATATTTAAACCAGAGTGGTTTTGGAAGGATGTGTTGTCTAGTTCTGGTTGGTTCTTTGCTTTTATGCCATTGTATTCTGATTTTGTCATTTGGGGCCATGTCTTTAGTTCTCACCTTGGGTTGGATTTTTAAGGTTGGGTATAAAGAGATTGAATCTAGAAATATTCAAGTAATTAAGAAGATATTTTCAAAAGTAGCCATTAAATTAATTATGGGAACCTAGTTATTTTTTAACGGGTTAAATTACATTAAATCCGTTTTTGGTGGGTCTTGAATCCTTAACCTTAAAGTGAGCAACAACTTAACTTCAATGAACTTGCCAAGTGGACACAAAAGGAAAGCTAGTAATTTAACCTATACTTGTTATTAGAGAAGTAGAAGTTAATTTAATCAATCTATTGTAGTGTACTTCACAGCCAAAAGACTAAGAGTTTAAAGTTTGCAAACTGCAGATAGGGTGTATTTATTCTAAAAAATCTATTGATGATTGTTTATTTATTTTTAATAAATTCTCATTTTAGTCATTGATTTGACACAAATATCCATCACTATATTAAGCCAACGATGTGCACACTTGCCCAACGTGAGTTGTGTTGTGATCGTATTTAATCGTGTTTTTATAAATATTTGAACTTGAACAAGTGCATATACCAACCTAAAATTAACTATCTTTTATAAGCACACTAACACACGTCACGTTTTTGGCGCTGGTACCAAGGATACAAGGATTTTGAGAAAAGTCTAAGCTAACGGCCTAGCCTAAAAACTTTTTTTTTGGAATTCTGCCTGGAACTGAAACAAGTCCCGTGCCGTGACAACATGAGTCATGCCTTAACCCAGCTTCCAAACGCTTAAAGATCGCTTTTTTTAGACTGTCTGGAACCTAGACACGGGTCGTGCCTCGAGCCCAGTAGTAAATTCTGTCAGAGTTCTTGCCACAGGCTGTGCCTCGACTTCCAGCAAAATACTTTTTTTGTATTATTTTATTTTTTGGAATTGTTTACGCATTCGCTCTTGTTTACTTGTGCAGGTGGTGCATGACCTCTGCCCCCTTGGGTGAACAAGCACTTTACCCTTGCATCAACGGACCAGAACGATACTTTCGTAGCAGACTTTGTCAAAGGACTAGACTCGTGGTAAAAATAGAAGACAAACCAATGACGGAGGAAATAGCCCTTATGGACTTTCTAAGCCAAGCTTGGTAAAGTTAGGGTTGCAATCACAACTCCCGGGTGAATACGAACAATTTCGAGCTTCAACCACCCCTCATCCAAATGTTCCGGAACTCATCCACATTCTATGGACTACCTGATGAAAGAACACATATCCATATTTCCAACCTTTTGGAAATATGTGAAACTTTCAAAATTAATGGCGTATCGGATGATGCCATTAGACTTAGCATGTTCCCATTTTTATTAAAAGATAGAGCGAATGCATGGCTAAAAAGCCTTCCCAATGGTTCCATAACCACTTGGGATGGTCTTGTTAAAAAAATTCTTTATAAATATTTCCCACTGGTTAAAACTTCTAAACTAATGACTGAAATTAGTTCTTTCGAACAAGAGGATGGGGAATCTTTATATGAAACATGGGAACATTTTAAGGAACTTTTAAGAAAATGTCCACACTATGGACTAGAAGTATGGCAACAAGTTTTCATCTTCCATAATGGACTATTACCCCAAACTCGTCAAATCTGGATTCCAACTCTAGAGGAATCTTGGGAAATAGGCGACATGCGGAAGTATTTTTTTCAAAATTGAGGAATAACCCAAACAAGCTTTCAATGGCACAACCCGAAGTGCCAAATCAAAAGCCTGTGATGCATACAAAGTTGATGAGAGCACTTTGCTTCAAGCTTAAATAGAAGCTTTAACAAATAAATTAAAAAGCTTGAAGCAATTAAGGCCAATTCTGTTGTAATGCCTGCAAAGGGTGTGGCGGACCCCATGAAAATTGGAGTTGCACCCAAGCAGGACAACAAGAAGAAGTGGCCAACTTTGTAAATAACAGATCCCGACCACAGGGTCCTTTCAGCAACACCTACAACTCGAATGGAGGAATCACCCTAACCTTGGCTGGAAGGACTCTATTAATAACAACATAAATAATAGGGAAAATTACACGTTTTGTCCTTTGTCTTAACACCATTTTGCAGGTGGTGCCCTTTCAAACGAATTTTGACAGGTTATGAACATTATGGGGAAAATTGTTGCACGTTATGTCCTTTGGCCTAATCCGGTTAGTTTTTTTTTTGTTAAGTATGGTCATGTGTCTTGCACATGAGGGCATTCTTGTTATTTCACCACCCTAGGGATTATTTTGTAAAAAATAGAAACGATACGTAAATAAATAAACCCACAAACACTCTCTCTCTTTTAAAGTCTCCTGTCTCTCTCTCCTCTCTCTTTTCTCTCTCTCTATCAAACATCTGAACTCTTCTCTCTCGATAACACAAGATCTGAGGAGTTCGGCTGTGGAGGAGTGGTTGTGGCAGTGGCGGGTGGTTGTGGGAGGTGACCCAGGGTGACAACGATGATGATGTTGGGCGGTTGGGTTGACGATGGTCGTTAGGTGTTTGGTTAGGGTTGGGGTGGGGCGACGATGGAGGTCCGTTGATAGTAGCTAGGTGTTTGGTTAGCGTTGGGTGGGGTGGGGTGGGTAGGCGACGACAGATGTTGTGGTTGTGGTGGTGGTGGTAGGTGGGAAATGATGTTGGTGGTAGATGAGTGGGTGGCGACAGATATTTGTGGTTGTGGCGTGGTGGGAGGTGGGAGATTATGTTGGTGGTAGATGTGTGGGCGACGACGGATGATTGTCGTTATGGTGGTGGTAGTGGTGGGAGATGATGTTGGTGATAGATGTGGGCGGCGTCGATGGTTGTGGTTTTGGTGGGAGGTGGTGGTGGATTATGGTTGAGAAGGGTGGCGGATGGTTGTGGTGGTGGGAGCCTGGGGATGGGAGATGGTGTGTGGTAGATGAAGGATGAGAGAGAGAAATAGAGAGAGAGAGATTTTAATTTTTATGAAGATATTAGTTTTTTAAATTCTTTTTGTTTTATGTATTAAAAATATTTATAAATAAATGGGTACAAACACTAAACCACCCCTGTTTGACTAGACTTGACAAAAAAAACTATCTGGGTTAGGCCAAAGGACGTAATGTGCAAAATTTTCTCTATAAAGGGCAAAAACTGCCAAAATTCTTTAAATACACCGCCTGCAAAACGGTATTAAGTTAAAGGAAAAAATTATATTTTTTTTTCCTAAATAATGATAATAACCAACAACAATCTTTTAACTAAAGGAACAATTTTCAAAGAAACGAGCAGCAGTTTGCTCCCCGCTCACAATATCAAAATAACAGTTCCTCTAATGACTTATCCAGCTTAGAAGAGACGATTACCCGTCTGTTCTCAGAAAATGACAAGAAAACTGGTGAATGATTTGCTTAGAGCGAAGTAGAAATACGTAACCAATGAGCAACCCTCCAGAATATTGAGCAACAGTTGAGTCAACTAGCGGAGTTGGTTCATAAGAGACCTCAAGGCACACTTCCAAGCAACATAGAGACCAACCGAAAGGCTCAGGTGCACGCAATCACGCTACGAAGCCGAAAGGTTGGACCTGAAGAGTTGTACCCTTCTGCACCTATCACTCAAGTAACAACAACTTAAAACCTACCCATACCACCCACCACAAATATCACCACCACTCAAAAACCACCCACCACATATATAACCACTACTTAAAAACCACCCATTTCATCCATCACTCAAAACCTTGAAACCACATCAAATCTTTCTCCCACCACCGAAAAAACTGTATGACCGATCCTTGATGCTTAGGAACCTAAATTTGATATCTAACGTCCATAATAGCGGAAATATTACGTCGTGTTACCAATAGACAAGAATTAATCAGTTAATCTTTAGTTTCATTGATTAAACGTTCAGATTACAGACTGACAAAGCTTCGCCTCTATAATGCCAAAGTTTCCAAAGTTACAAATGAGACACACAAGCTAGGTATTTATAGGTTTACAAGTTCTCTCCACATGTGTAAGTTCGCCCGAACTTGCCTATGCAAGTTCGGCCGAACATGCTTAACCATGTCAACTTATGAGCGAACTTGGCTACAACTTTTCATAAATACTTCTTAACCTAGCCTATCCAGCTCTATACACTACAGACTCGATATAAGACTATGACATAGACATTCTGCACCAACAGACTCCTCCTTGGATATTGTCTTCGTCTTTTAATCAGTCTTCAAAACTCTGTCTTCATATAAACATTAACGTACCCGACCAAAGAAGTTCTTGTAGGGCTTCTTTCGTCTCTCTTGTTTCGGATCCGACGTTTGATCAGTTGGCGGTGGTCTTTTAAAGTTAGCCATCTTGAGCGAACTTTCTCTTACCGCTTTTTCCATCTTCTCTTTAATCGCCTCACTCCTTGTTTCTTCCTTCAAGAATTCAACTCTTTCCAGATCCATCCATTTTGTCTGCCACATCTTTCCTGAATTCACATTACGTGCATAGCAAACATTGACAACTTTCTGATACTGCATCGCTTGTACCTTTTCTCTTTCTTCAAAAATAATCTTGCTGTAGAAAAGGCATTTTATATCTTCTCTCGAGCAGTTTACCAACCACATAGGATCTAAAATCCTTATCGTCCTCCACAATCCTCTCATATCCTGATAACCCATCAATTCAACCCGTTCCTTAGCAATATCTAAGTGATCTTCAAACTTTAAAACAATCACTGCTTCACAAGTAGCTGAATCAATCTGCCACCACTTGAATAAAGGATAAAAGTTCTGTTCAATCGGCATAAGCGGCATATTCCTCATGGCTCTAGGACATTTCATAATCAACGTTATGTCCTTTTCTCATGCAACCTTGTTAATCTTTATTCTTCGCCTCGGAATAAACGGATTCCAGTGATTCCAACCTTTTTCAGCTTCATACTTATCATTTTCCATAACAATTGATCAACCGTCTTCATCTGATAAGTGACATTCACTGTTTGCACAAGCTCTTCCATATCCCAATACGGCAAAGTCTTTAAATCAGCAAGATATTTGAAGTATTGTACTCCAAAGTCTTTTTGATTGCATACGTGTTGAGCTCCTTAAACCATCCCCAACTCAAAATATCTCTCAAAGAAACATTTTTATCTTTGGTGAAGAATGCTAGTGGACGTCGAAACTTACGTTCACGAGGCATCTCCTTGAAGCAGGTCTTTCTCGCTTCAACTATCTCCTCTTTGGTCATTTGCCTAGGAATTTTTCCTTCACGTAGCTCTTCAGCAATCCTATCTTTTAACATGTCTTCATTCAGTTGTTTATACATTTCTTCGAATGTAGGAAAGCTTTCTGAATCCTGACCAACATATTTATCTTTCTTTTCTATTTCATCATCTGAGGACCAGCCTTCAACAATCACACGGTTGTATTCATCAGCTTCAAATCTTCTTTCATACTGATACTCTTTTGGCTCAAATGTATCGACATTCATTATCTCCTCAAAATCAAATTCCAAGTTTTCAACTCCAGCTTCAACTAGCTTTGCCAGATCTTCTTTCGAATAATTATGTACAAACTCACGTTCTTCAACATTCTGTTCCAACATCAATATCAAAGGTTTCGTAGGTACTGCAGTCATAGGCTTCACAAACCGATCAACATCTAACATATCAATATCATCTGAAGGCCCTTTTTGCCCTGACTCCCCTGGCTCTTATCTTCCATTTGATTCGATTCATCGTTCATCAGATCAGAAAAATCAAATTCATCAGAGACTTTAGCTTCATTGATCTTTACGCCAGTACCACCCTGATCAAAATCATCATCACCCTGATCAAAATCATCATCATCCTCCCCTACATTCCAATCTTCATATCCTTCCTCTTCTTCATCCTCATTCTTTTCCTCTTTCTCGGCTTCATCATCGTCTTTTTCTTTAGTCACGACAATAGGATCCTAAGGCTTGACAGATTCGTCAACCTTTTGTATATGAGACTCAGAAGCTTTTGAAACATCTTCAGCGGACTTCTCGGGAACATCAGAAGATTTCTCTGTAGTAGATTTAGGGGCTTCTCCCTCTACCTGCTTCCCTTTACCACCCTCAGCCAATTCTTTTTCAGCACGCTCCATGGCTTCTTGACGATCCAGACGATCGTATTCGGCGATAAAATCAATATTCAGATTATTGGATAACACCTTTTGTAATCTGATGAATCTTCGATCATTCAGAGCTTGAATTTTCTTCAATTCTCCAATCTCCGTTTGTAATTTTTCGTTGGCGTCCTGCACACTCTCTATCAACGCTTTGTAATATTCACGTTCATTTTCGAGCACCTTCACTCTATCATCAAGAATTTCCTTTTCGACTTCGCTTTTATTTACCTTCTTTTCTAGCTCAGCCTTTTCTAACTCAATCTTCGCAACTTTATCTTCCAAAACCTTCACACGCTTCTCTAACATCTCAGCATTCGTTTCAGGGAAAAATTCATCCAAGTCTTCAAGACTTATAGGACCATGTGGCATATCACCAAGCATACTTCCCCTCGACGTCTTTGGTGTTGAGTCTTTTGGTGTTGCAGTTTTTGGTGTAGACTTCTTTGGAGTAGAGCTTTCAGGAATAGAAGTCTTTTGAGCACTTGGCGATTCAACGATCGGAATTTCAACAAACTCAGACACAGGAGGTTCTTGTGTAACTCCTTGCCTTTCGTTTCAGCATAAATGATAATAGGAGGTTCTTGTGTAGGAGGTTCTTGTGTTGCTCCTTTCTCCTGAGCACCAGAAGGTTCTTGTGTGGCTTCTGTGCTTTGTATCTTGCTCTTGTATCTTTTGCTCACGGCTTTCTGAGCTTTCTTGGCCTTTCGTTTTCCTTTCGTGTGAGGTGACCCTGCAGTTTTCTTAGAAATTTCAATTGCAGGCGACTTTGTTCTTTAGTCTTTTTCTTTGGCCTCTCCTCATCAGAATCTATTTCTGCATTCAGATCAAAATCTGCATCCAATCTCTTTTCTTTTTCTGCTCTTATTTCAGCCTCTGTCTTTTCAGGCTCTTTGTCAGATTCTTCATTTTCAGACGTAGCAGAAATTACTTCTTCTTGAGTCAACTTCATTGTTTCTTGACTCTCATTAACGACTGCAACGCTAGATCCAGCCACTGCCTCAACATTCTCAGTCTCCTCCTCATCAACAAGCAAAGTCTCAACTTTCTTTGACCCTCGCTTCTTCTTTGATTTATCAGCATCATCTTTCAAAAACCATTCACTTCTTGCCTTTGGTTTAAACTCTTTAAACCATTCTCGTTCAGCTTTTAGCTCATTCATCGTCGCTACCTTCTTTTCTCCATTTGCTACCAGGTGGCGATACATAATCTGAATCTTTAATTTCTCCGAATACAGGTTTGGCGATAGGAGCTGAAGCTTGTTTCTGAAACTTGATAAGCTTCTTCACTGTGGTTTCGTCAAGATGAACCAAATAAAGAACGTCCTTAGGATCTCGAGCAATGTTGGGATACTTCTCATCGATCAGCATCTGAATAAATCTTGGATATAAACACAGTCTTGAATCCTCCATATTCTTTGACATATGAACGAACACCATCTTAGAAACGTTGAACGGCTTCTTCAAAATAAGCGTCGTTGCCATGCTAGTCAAATAATCTTGAACATCATCTAACCCAGCTTTGTGATGGCTGAACGTGTGAATTAGAGCATGCATCAAAAGTTTATAGGGGTTTGGCACTTCCCTTTTCTTCAATGTTGGTTTATTCACACTTCCTTTATATCCCATGCGGAAGAAACATCCGCGAACCATCTTCTCATCCAGATGAATCGGATCATCTTCTTTATCTTTAAGCTCTAAAATTCTTCGAATATCGCCTTCAGTAACTGTAATCGGCTTTATTTCATCACCAACCTGTACTGTAGAAGACATTGTCTTATCATCAGCGCTTAGATTCGCGTTCATCCAGAAGTGAATAACATGAGATCCATAAGAAACAGTGCGCTCAATAATAGCTCGGGGAATATGCCTATCTTCAAGAAACTTCAAAATGCTGTCATATTCCTTCAGCGACGGACAAATAGACTTTCAAGTGTGATACATGTGTTGTGAGTTTTAGAAAACTCAACTGAGACAAACGCGCTGGAATCTGTGCATGAAAAACGATATAAAACAATTAGCACGCTTTTGAGGAAAAATCACAAAAATTTTTCTAACATTTTTTTTCTAACACTTTAATCAAGTTCGGGCGAACTTGATTAGTGTTAAACACACTGTTTTTAACAAGTTCGCCCGAACATGTAACATACATGTTCAAATTTTTCCTTAATGCAAGTTCGGGCGAACTTACTGTTTTATTATACAATTTTTCCTAAGTTCGGCCGAATATGTATGAGACACATGTTTCATGTTAAAGAACAAGTTCGGTCGAACTTACAATATAAACAAATCATTTTTTTAACATAAGTTCGGTCGAACATGTATGATCAAAAAAATATTTCAATACTCAAGTTCGGTCGAACATGTTCCTTATTTGTTCAGGTGTGTTCTGGACAAGTCCGGTCGAACTTGACAATAAGTTCGGCCGAACTTGTCGTCTTCTTCAATCAGACCAAACAAGTTTCAGCATGCAAACATGTATTTCAGTTCAATCAAAAACAGTTTCTACGGTCGATTTTAAGTGTAGATCAAAGATCTATGTTCAATTTTTCTCCAATAACACCTAAAACTATCAGATTTTAAGTTTTTAGATTTGGTTTTGTATGTTAACAGTTCAAACATGGTTTATTATCAATTAATTACCTCTGCCATAGTAGTTGGTGTGCTAATCACCAAAAATATCTTCAAATGGACAATATAACGGCTTAAAATTGACAATTTCTCACAAAATCTCTCAAAATACTCAAGTTCGCTTAAAAATTCTAGATATCAAGTGAATGAGTTCGGCCGAACTTGAATGGTATTTATACCATGTCAAGTTCAGACGAACTTGTTAAGCCCATCCTTAGGCCCAGAGAAGTTCGGGCGAACTTATCGTAAAACTAACACTCAGCCATCAGCAAGTTCGGTCGAACTTGCTGATTATTAAGCTCGAATTTTTTAGCAAGTTCGGCCGAACTTGCCAAACCTCAAAAATTTCAAACTTTTTCAAATTTTCCATTTTTAACCCTGAACTTTCCAATTTTTTACCAGTTATGAAAATCACTCAGTTGACCAAGTCCAAGCTAATGACCTTGGTTAACCGATTTGTCTGCCGAGTCCAAGTTAATGACCCCAGTTTAACCCGTTACGAACAAACTGTTGATATTTTCAAAATCAAAGTTTCAAATTAATGAACTATTCATCGTTTTAATTTTTCAGATTTTAACAGATTAGCTCCCAGCCCATTGTCAAAGAGATTCCCACCAGTTCTAGCATCTTACCAGACTTCGAAGATCCGTTCTCTAACATTGGTTTGCTGAAAATAATGTAGAAATAAATCTTTTTGTATTTTTGTAAGTTTATGCTAAAACTCACTGAAAATCTTTTTGATTTTTAATCTGAAAAGCTTAAATATAATGAAATAAGCAATGTAAACTATATACAAACATATTTACAGACATATTTTTGTGAATTCGTGTCTAAGGATCATATCAGTTGATTGAGACATATCACCAGTACTGTTGACCTTTATATGACTTTAAGTTCTAAACTTGTTTACCTATATTGTCGATATGTTTGTCCACTTAAACTTTACCATATTTCTCAACTGTTTCAAGATATGTTAAGATAGAATTCATGAAACTTGACTTATCTATAGTTCCCACTTCTTGAATATACTCTCGTATCCAGATTCCCTAGATTTCATCTTACAGGTGAATATAGCGTAATTGATATTTGTATCTGGGTTGTGCGAGACCTTGAGAGCTCAGGTTAGTACTACTATACAGACAAAGAGATGAAGGCTCGTTTTTAAGGTGTGTTCCACTTAAGGAATCTTTTCAGCATTGCATATGATTATATCTTTCGATATTTTTCAATATTGCATGCAATTAGGGGGTTTAAAGCGAAAGTATTATAGAAGTTCTAGGCCATTGCTTTCGCAAAATCAGAAGAACTTGTATAATACCCCTTATATCAACTATCTATAAAGACCTCTTATCTCAGAATCAGGCAATCTTTCAAACGAAATTTCGAGTACTAAGTCCATATATCCAAGAAGTGTTAATCCACAAGATTAAGCAGTTGTAAAATTTAGTTTATATCTCGAAAACAGTTTACTGAACGTGTTAAGCCTATCGACACATCCGCAGTAAGACTCGTTTATTACTTTTTAAAACTTTACATTTCTTTAGCATACTGTGATATTCCACTGATGTACTATCATTTCCTTTTATGACACTGAATTCTTTTTATTTTTTTCAATGTTTTTGAACATTTGAGTTTTTATATATTTTTGGATTTTAATTTTTTTCAAATATTTTTGTATTTTCTCTAACATTTCTCCCCCTAAAATCAAAAATATCTTTTTGGATTTTAGTTTTTAATAAAATTCTAAGATAGAAAAGTATTTACAAACCAATGTGGATCACGCGAACTCGTCGTCCGATTCGTATTCAACCTCAGCGTCCGCACCTGTTAGCAAATTTTTCATACTGTTAATTCTCAACAAGTATTTAAACCGTGAAAAATGAAAACGGTTTGGTATAAAAATCAGCCTTTTGTTCATCAGTGTGGAGTTTTTCTATTCGTACCAATTTCTTTTCGTAGTAATCACGAATGAAATGATAACGAATTTCAATGTGTTTTGTGCGTGAGTGATGAACCGGATTTTTAGTTATATCGATGGCTGCCTTGTTATCAACATACGGCGAGTGTCTAGAAATTGCAGACCAAAGTCTCTCATCTGTTGTTGAATCCATAGAATATGTGAACAACAACTGGAGGCCGAGATATACTCAGCTTCACAAGTAGAGAGAGCGACCGTAGTCTGTTTCTTACACTGCCAGGTTACCATTCTTGTTCCGAAGAACTGGCATCCCGCTGTAGTTGATTTAGAATTCAACTTATCTACACCAAAATCGGAATCAGCATAGCCTGTGAGGTCGAAAAATTGTCATTCTTCGGGTGCCACAAGCCGGTGCTTGGGCATCCTTTGAGATATCTGAAGATACGCTTCACGATCTGCATGTGTAGAATCCTCGGGCTTGACTGATATCTGGCGCATAGGCAAGTTGGATACATAATATCTGGGCGCGATGCCGTCAGATACATCAGTGATCCAATCATCGATCTGCATAACGTCTCGTCAACTTTGGCTCCAGTCTCGTCAACGCAAATGCCGTGGTTGAGAGCAAGAGGCGTAGATAAAGGCTTCAAGCTTTCCATTCCAAACTTCTTCAAGATGTCGTGAACATACTTAGTCTGATGAATGAAAATACCATCTGGAAGCTGATCTACTTGCAAACCAAGAAAGAACTTCATTTCGCACATCGAGGACATTTCGAATTTCTTTTTCCTGATTCCCTCAAACTCTTTGCAGAGACTATCATTTGTAGATCCAAAGATGATGTCGTCAACGTAGATTTGAACTATAATCAGATGGCCATCAACTTCTCTGGTGAAAAGAGTACTATCCACAGTTCCTCTGATAAAGCCGTTTCTGACGAGATGTTGTGATAACGTCTCGTACCAAGCTCCCAGGGCTTAGTGTAGACCATAAAGTGCTTTATCCAGTAGGTATGCTTTCTTCTTGTTAAGTGGATCGACAAACCCGGTGGTTGTCAAACGTACACCTTCTCGCGTAATTTGCCATACAGAAAAGCTGATTTGACATCCAATTGATAGACCTTAAATCCTTTCCATGATGCGAAAGCTAGAAATATTCGAATAGATTCCAATCGAGCTACTGGTGCATAGACTTATGTGTAGTCTATACCTTCCTGCTGGTGAAATCCCTTGACAACAAGCCTAGCTTTGTTACGAACAATAACTCCTCTATCATCACGTTTACACTTAAAGACCCATTTTGTATCAATTGCTTTCTGATTTTCTTGCAGGTCTTCAAGCTTCCACACACCCAACTTCTCAAACTGCAATAATTCTTCTTGCATTGCTTGTACCCAGTTTTCATCTGCTAAAGCTTCATTAACTGTCTTAGGCTCAATCTGAGAGATGAAACATGAATGTAAACAATAGTTCTGGGTTGTAGCAACACGTGTATAGAAACCACTAAGTGCTTTATTAATTTGCCCTCGAGTTCTAACACCAGTTTGAAGTTCTCCAATAATATGATTGCGGCAAATCTTTACTTGGAATATCTACTGAGTTTTGCTGATTAGTGATGTTGAGATCAACAACCAATTCAATGTTTGGAGAGCTTGATGAAGCTTCATTCCGAAACTGCAAATTGATTAAGAAGACTTGTTATCTGCTCCACTTCTTCATCTGAAGAAGACTATTCCCCATCAGCATCAAATGTTGGTGCTTCATCTGAATCAGAATCTTGATTCTGAGGCATACTGGGCTCCGTTGATGTATTCATTGGTTTAGTAGATGCATTCGTTGGAAGAGTAGTGGGTGAAGATAATGTTTCAGAAACATTTTCAGCCGGAACACCACTATTGTTTGAACTTGCGCCAGAAGAAGATGGATCAACGTGGGTTGATTAACCACAATTGGTCGAACAATTTGCTCTTGATTCACTGATTGGTGAAGATAATATAACGCTGCAACTTCTTCGTCAGTTGGTTCTTTGGGCAAGTCAAATGACTTCCATAGGTCTTGATAGTTAAACAACCACGCGTCACCTTTCCTTTGAATAGGATTCGTGTAATTGAAACAATCCACGTGCTGTGCTTCAATAACTTTTTGCAATGAAGGAACATATACTCTTCTCAACGGACTCGCATATCCGACAAAGAAACCTTCGAGAGATTTAGCTCCAAATTTGCCATCTTGGTCTATTATGGTACAAGGAGCACCGAATGGTTCTAAGAACTTCAAATTTGGCTTCCGTTGGTTTATCATCTCAAAACATGTTTTCTTTGTTGGTTTGACAGGGAGAACCCTGTTTAGCGTGTAGCAAGCTGCAGCAACTGCTTCACTCCAGAAACTTATTGGAAGTTTAGAATCTGCAAGCATGGTTCTCGCAGTTTCAATTAAAGTTCGATTCTTCCGTTCAGCAACTCCATTTTGCTGTGGAGTATAGGGAGCACTAAACTCGTGCAAAATTCCTTTTACATTGCAGAATTCCTTCATTTTGTTATTCTTAAACTTTGTGCCGTTGTCACTTCTAATGCGTCTGACCGGCAGATGATAAATGTTATCGAGTTTCTTGAATAGAATAACCAAATTCTTGAACGTTTCGTCTTTTGATTCTTGAAAGAATACCCACGAATATCTCGAATAGTCATCTGTCACGACCAAGCAATATAAGTCTCCTTACATACATCGAACATTTACAGGACCAAATAAATCCATGTGGAGACGTTCTAAAGGCAAATTGATTGAGTTTAGAATTTTCTTCGGATGTGATTTCTTGATCTGCTTTCCCTTCTTGCATTCCAATCAATGATCAGACATTTGAAAACTTCGAAGATTTACGCCTTCTACAAGATCATTATGAACCAAGAAATTCATTTTTGGCAAATGAATATGCCCCATCTTACGATGCCAAAGATAGAATCTTTTTCAGTAGCCTTTGATACAAAACATTGTGCTGATTGTGATGAAGTGGTAGCAACACCCATGTCAAGAACATATAAATCATTCTCATGTGGTGCTCGCATCAGAATCCACTCATCTGGAATTTTTAATCCCGGATTCAAGATAATACACTCCATATCATTGAAATGAACTGTGAATTTCTTGTCACAAATCTGCGATATACTCAGAAGATTGTTCTCAAGCTCTGCAATATAGTTCACGCGATCAAATGAAACTACGCCATTGGAGAGTTTTCACTCGGCGATTATCCTTCCACCTTGATTTCCTGCAAATCGAACATATCCACCATTGATAGCTTTAATGTCGAATAACAATGCCTTCATTCCTGTCATATGTCTGGACGCTCCACTATCCAAAATCCACTTTGAAAGTACGGATCTTTGGAGCCCCTGCAAAAATTCAGAAATTAGGTGAAAAGATCTACCCAAGCCTTCTTGTTCTTGGGTTTTACAGGATAACCATGAACAAAAGCATATTCAAACTCATCAACATCATCAAAATCAAATTCATCATCTGTTTCAACAATGTTAATGTTTGAAAATTTCACTTTTTTCTTATCTTTTACAGATTTGACATTATCATTTTTAATTTCTGTTTTAATTTCTTTCACATTCTCATTAGTCTTTACCTGCTCAGACTTAGTGATTTCAGTCTTTGATTCTTTTATGTTGTCAGTCTTTACCAGCTCAGACTTAACAACACCAGATGTTGTTGACCTTTTCTTGGCAATCCAGGTTTGAGATTTGATATTAGCCTTTTTGATGTAAAACTTGTTTTCATTAGACCTAGAAGTTTCACCTTTTTCGAAAATGGAATTCTCAAAAATCTTTTCAGACTTTGGTTTAACTTCTGTTTTTTATTCATTTCGTTTCAAAATCTTTACAGGCTTTTCAAACACTGGTTGCTTTGGTTTCACAACATTAGAAGCTCTTCTTCGATGATAAGCCGGTTTTGATTTCGGACAATGTCGTGCCACATGACCAATTTCATTGCTATTGAAACATGTCGATTATCAAGTGGATGTCCATTAATTTGTGGTTTAACACTACTTGAGGTTTTGGCACCACTTGTAACCTTGGCTTTATCTCGAATTTCTTTCTCCTTTTTGAACTCATCATTTGATTGCTTACCAATCAAATTTTCCTCATGAACTGTATTCGTCCCATATACAAACTTCATGTTTTTGTTTTTATATTCATGAAATGGTGACAATTTCTTTACAGATTCATTAGTTTCTTCTTCTAACCCCAACCCCGCTCTCTGGTTTTCTGGATGATCACCACCGTTCCTTCGGTAATTGTTTCTTTTAGGTTTGGAATAGAATTTCGTTCATTGATTACCAATTCCTCTGATGTGACTTCCACGAGTTTAAAGAATTTATCAAGCAATTCTTCTTTCACATTCTGAATCGGGAAGCTATCATCAAAGTATAGTCTATCAGAATCCTTAGTTTTGTACATTACAACATTACGATCGTCACTTAGACCATCTTCTGACGACTTATCGTCATTTTCAGATTGTGAATCAGAATTCTTTGAACTCGAGTTGGCGCTTTTGAAGCTGCTATCATCAGAATCACGTAAAACATTTTATCAACTTTGTTAACTACAGCGTTGTTATCATCATCAGATTTAGCATAGATTATATCAATGTTCTCTGGCAACTCGTTTTCTTTTCAGAAAATAATTCAACATTGAGTGCCTTGTCCATCCCGTCTGCAGATTTAACACAGTATTTTTCGCAAATGGGTGGAGGAACATGGCTATATTCTTTGCCCGTTTCTTTTTAGGTTTTTCTTCCGATGAGATTGTTGGAAGAATGTGATCGATAACATATGCGTTAGTGGTATAACTTCTTAACAATTGTCGAACTCTTTCAGTTTCAATTGTCATATCTTGAAGTTGGTGTTTGATTTCAGCAATGGTGTTGATATAAATGTTAATTGCTCTTTGTTTATCCATTACTGTACCATTCAACATTATTATATTATCATGTTGTTCGGTGTTATTTCTGTCGAGTCTGCCATAATCATTTTTCATTTTGTCATACGCTTCTTCATTGTGCGATAATCATATTTTAGCAAATCATTATGCACATTGTTTTCAACGATGATTATTGATTTTTCGGCACATTCGACACAAGGTTTAGTACATTTTGTACAAGGTTTCTCAACCTCTACAACTTGTACTTTAACAACTTCTTTGTCGACAATTTTTACCTCTGGACCTACCTTAGTTAGATTTGCCATTAAAGCTTTATCTGCCATGTCCTTGAGGTCTTCGACTTTCATTTCTTGAGTGATATCAACAATCACTTCATCAATCTTTTTCTCTTCAACCACTTGTTCTTTCGTGCTTCCATCAAAGTGACCTGCAAAACTGTCACAAGAATTAGATGATAAAATTCCTTGTCTCTGCATATAGATATATTCCTCTTCTTCCTGCTGTTGATGCAAGTATTGTTCCAGAATAGCTTGTGCGAAAGCTGCTGCTTCTGCTGTGCCGTTGCTTCAGCTGCTGCTGCTGCTGCCTCCTCTGCAGAATTATCTTCAACTATCTCTGCCATCAAAGCAACTCCAGTCTTTTTCCCAATATAAGAATTCCAGTCAAAACCATCATCTTCTGTAGATGCAACCATGGCTTTCTCCGTGGTACTACTGTTTGGCTTTTCTTGGATCTCAATCTGAGTTTTCTTCGGGAAAGGTTTATATGGAAGCGCCTTCTTGTAATAATCATTCCCTCCTCCGAAAGGACTTTGATTTCCTGTTGCCTCGGTGTTCTTACACTCTCTTTTAAAATGTCCCTTTTTTCGACATCCAAAACACATGACTTTGGATTTGTCAAAACCCAATTTGTTGCTGGAGTTTCCTATGTCACGGCCCGTGAGTGCAACGAACTTTGTCACTCTCCTGATAATCAAAGCTAAGGACCATTTGATGTCCATTAGTTCGAGTTCTTCCTCGTCTACCTGGTCATAATCTTCTGCAGTCATCTCGGGGTTTCCGATCTTACCGGCAACAAGACATTCATAAGATTCTAAGACGGTAGCGAGTAGTGACATATGTTGTTTTGCAACTTCTTCTGAAACAACATTGTTCAAGTTCACTGCGATGTTGCACTTGTAAACATTCAGATCAGAACTTTGCTATTGGTTCTGATTTGTTTGACTTTGGAATGTTGAATTTGAACCAGTGCTCGAGTAAGAATTTTGTGGACTTTGGTCATACTGAGGCTGTGAATGATTCTGGTTCTGTGGAGAAGCATTCATGTTTGCACTAAAAGCAGTTCCAATTTTTGGACTCGAAATGTTATCTTGCATTCCGGTTTTGTAGTACAAAACGATGTCTTGAACTACATTAGCGTTCTTTGACTTTGCTATCTTCAGAAGCTCCATTTCGTGGCCTTCGAGTTTATCGATAAATGTTGACAACTTGAAGAAATCCCACTATCACTATTCTTCAGAACCATCAAATGCGTAGTCCATTCACCCTTTGGTAGTGCGTCAGCAAGTTTGTCGATGTATTCTTGTTCAGTCTTCTCAAGACTGTGTCTTCGCATTTACACTTTGAGGTGACAGAACGCTCAATCATTTGCTTAATAGTCTCATTCTTTAGCATGCTGAAAATATCAAATTCTTTCAAAATGAGAGCCTTCTTGCTTTTGATCATTTCGGCACTGCCTTGGTATTTCTTCTGTAACGACAACCAAAGCTCTCTTGCTGTAGTATACTCTAGTAGCAAGATCAAAATATCTTCTTTGACTGACTGTTGGATGAGACTGATCATCATTTTCTCTGCAATGTATTCGTCTCTCTGAGCTGTCGACTAGTTGTATTTCTCAAGAACTTGTTGATGCTCATCTACCGGAATAGTGTAGCCTCTTTCAATTGACACCCAGCCAGCAAAGTGCATGGCTTGAACCCAGTAGGTAAATTTCTCTTTCCATGCTTCGTATTCGTCCATGCTCATCAGCTTGGGCGGTTTGACGGTCGTTCCCATTTCGTTATCAAGATTGACTTGATTAATCACATTGGCATTCGACGAACTAGCTCCGGACATATAAGCTCTTAGTTGATCTTCAATTGTGAATCACGAAACATATACGCTGAAAATTTTTCAAAAACTTTGAAAACAGTTAGTCCTACTACAAGTTCGGTCGAACTTGTAGTGACAAATGAAGAATTCTTGAATTTTCTAACAAGTTTGGTCGAACTTGTTAGATTTACTTTGGAAAAGTTTCAATTATCTTCAGTCAAATTTATAACCCAATTAAACAGATCTTCGAGCGAACTTGTTCAAAAGAAATTTGATGAAATACAAGCAAGTTCGGGCGAACTTACTTAAAATCTTCTTGATTTTACACAAGTTTGGTCGAACTTAATGTAAAATTAATAAAAATTTAGTATCTTTGGGCGAACTTGACTCAAATTAATAAAAACTAAAAAAATTTACATGATATATTCAAAATTCAAAAGATTTTGACCATGAATTCTTCATTTTGTGATCATGAGTTAAAGAAAAAGAAGAATGGAGTAGAAATAGAAGTGTTCTTGTCTTGATACTATCAAATCAGGCTGTTCTAGCTCTGATACCACTTGTATGACCAATCCTCGATGCTTAGGAACCTAAATTTGATATCTAACGTCCATAATAGCGAAAATATTACGTCGTGTTACCAATAGACAAGAATTAATTAGTTAATCGTCAGTTTCATTGATTAAACGTTCATATTACAGACTGACAGAGCTTCGCCTCTACAATGCCAAAGTTACCAAAGTTACAAATGAGACACACAAGCTAGGTATTTATAGGTTTACAAGTCGCTCTACAAGTGTAAGTTCGCCCGAACTTGCCTATGCAAGTTTGGCCGAACATGCTTAACCATGTCAACTTATGAGCGAACTTGGCTACAACTTTTCATAAATACTTCTTAACCTAGCCTATCCAGCTCTATACACTACAGACTCGATATTAGACTAAGACATAGACATTTTGCACCAACAAAAACCAACATACCCTTCCTATGTAACATTTGTCAAAAACGGGTTTTCCAAACCCGCTTCGTTTGTAATCGAATATCGAGTTATGAATGTATCGTTGCGTATTTATGTTGATTTTAATTTTGAATGATGCATAATTAATAAACAAACTAGAATATAAAAGGTATAATTGATAAAAGTAAAAATAAAATAAATAAAATGAAAAACAGGCTGCCGGGACTCGAACCCGGGTCAGCCGGAAAGACTCAACGACTTAACACGCACACTCATAAGCACTCCGCCACTTGACGTTTTCTGTTAGTTTTAGGAATCAATTAAATCTTATGTTCAACCATAAATCAACCGATTTACGCCAACTGTACCGTAATCGGTTTCCAAACGTCCAAAAACGTTTGAGTGTTCGCGGTTTTCTGACAATAACCGATACACCGACACCTTCAATCAATATAGTCTTGAATGGACTTGAATTCAGGTGGTGATCGGTTTTAATAACCGAAAACCTGCATTTCCTGAATTACTCCAACCATAGCCCTCTCTCGCGACTCAAACTCATCCGCAGAACCTTCAATTTCACTTCCGCTTTACTTTCAGTTCGTCGGAGCAGCTTTTTGAACTCGCCGGACTTTCGCCGGAAAACCGTGTTTTCCATCAAATCAGTAAGTCTCTCAATTCTTTCATCGTCTATCAGTTGTTAAGCTTTTGCTAACTCAAACCCTTCAATCAGAATCAGTTTCAGATGACGATATCGGATAATTAACTCTCGCCGGAAAACTTCTGAAAGTTCCCAATTCTCGCTGTGAAATGGTATAGCCTTTTAAACTTTCTGGTAATTCTTGTTCAGTGCTTCAATTCCGCATCTAGCTAATCAAAATTGTTAATCTGTCCGCTCAGACGAAATCCGTAAAAACAGAGCCGACGACTTCGCCAGAATTCTGAGATAAATCGTTTCTCCGGTATGTTTACTTCCAAAATCTTCTCTGCCATTTCATTTTAGTCATTTGAATGTTTGTCAATCGAATTAAACAAAAAACAATAGAGTAATTGTAGTCTGTGATTTGATAACGAAGAAGACGAAGTTAGGTTGTTTATAAGTTTTATATAAATTGGATATTATCTCGGGTTAGACACACAGTCCAGCGGTGGACTGTGTGCGCACATATATCACACGCCGCGAGTTCGATCCTTGACACACACGTATGCTCTGTAATAAAGATGATTTCTTTTCCTAACTGAACCGGATTAACTCACTGAAGTTGTTAAGTATAATAAAAATCGGTATATTAACCAGGTTAGACACACAGTCCAGCGGTGGACTGTGTGCAACACTAACCCACAGGTCCCGGGTTCGAGACCTGTTGCACACTCCGGTTCAACGATTAAAACCCTTTTTGAAAATAAAAGAATTTTGAATAAACTAAAACAGTATATAAATATAATTAAAAACAGAATTATTTCGGGTTAGACACGTAGCTCAGTTGGTAGAGCTGCGTGCATGCGTATGGGAGGTCTCGGGTTCGAGCCTCACCCGGCACACACTTATATGCTAACAAACCGGTCAAACAGTCAACAGTCCCGGTCAACAGTCAATGATCAACGCAAAAGTCAACATTTTTTTATATTTTTATTTATTTATTTAACTTAAAAATCAATTAAAAATACTTAAAAATAATGTTTTTAAAGATAGAAAATAGCCTTAAACTCACAAAAATATATCTAAAAATCCTATTAAAATTATTAATAAAATCCACTCATTTACTATACATTCCGTTATTATTTAGGTTAGTTAATCCTCGTTGATCAATCCTCCAAACTCGTGCGCATTTCATCATCTTCAACCGAACGCACCCAATGTGAGTGAATCTCTACAAATTCCCTGTTCTAATCACGTTTTTGGGGTGTATCATGTGTCTTACCATTTATTATATTTAAATCATTGTGCATGCATCATATCCATGAACAAATGTGTATTCAACTTGTATCAACTGTTTGTGTGGTTATTGTTTAGATTTAATTTATCGTTTTCAGTACATACATTATCATAGGCCGCCGCTCCCCTTTACATTATGAGCGTTGAGCTGTTCCCCATTACATTATGAGCGTGAACCAGGCGTTGCCAACATACGATCGGCTCCGTTTGATTGAGCCTTGATCGCACAGACATTCATCACAGGCCGTCCGTTCCCCATTACATTATGAGCGTGAACGTGACGTTGCCAACATATACAGTTTCATTCATGTTATATATTCATGCAAGTTGAGATGCTATTGTATGTTATTGTTTGTGGTTGTTATTGTTATTGTTTGATTATTTACATTTGCTCACATATGACTATTGCACAATTTTTCCATGATAAAGATAACAAGAAATCAATAATAAATGTTTATCTTCACTCGTCAACTTATGTTGACCTAAAAACCCCCATTTTTACACATGATACAAGTGATCCAGCCGCAGCAAGAAACACATAGGATTGGCTTAGAAGAATAAACTGGTTTAGAGCTTGGATTGTTTAGTTGATTATTTTTCTTTGTATTTGTATGAACATGTTTGGATTATTGAGGATGTAATTTTGACTTAAATAAATATGAAACATATTAGTAAATATCATGAGCTTTGGTGATAACCCAATTATGCCCCGACTCTTATTCCGCTGAGGGTCGGGGTGTGACAGATTGGTATCAGAGCCATGACTATAGGGATATAGGATAGGTTATTAGACCCTTAGAGCCTATACTATAGTTGATTAGAAATTTTTAAGATTTTTGTGTGTTACATGCAAAATTCATGATGTTTATATGTTTTATGTTTAATGTTACATTCAATGTTATGCAAGCATGTTCATAAGTACATATTATTATATAATGCCTATCATGAATCATATTCTCATAACATATCATATCCATGCGAGCACACACCACATCATTTTCATGATTGTTTTTGCAATGATTTTTGTATTTTCAAATCACATCAAAGTGAGTTCTCATGACAGGCATGTAGTAACTGGAAGGGTACAAGTACCGGTAGTCGGAACGTCCTGTCTAGGCTGTCATTCGTATAAAACCAAAATAAAGGACCAGTTTGCCTACCTGGGGACTAACGATGAGAGTACGAAGTACCTATTAGGCCAAAGCATGCTATACCAAACGTCGTGTGAGCTAACCCCACTTTGAGTTGTCATTGTGTCTACACCTGGACACATTCCGACCATATATCTCGTAAACATATTTCGTGGTTTTCATTCGGGTAATGCGAGTGTTAAACCGCCAATACTAATGTGAATCCTACCAAGCCAATAGTCATGGGGGCCCACATGACTATACAGGTGAATGTATGGGGGACATTTGAGGCTCAACATGAGCAAACCCAAGACATCCTATAGATGTAGTTGCATTATTGATATTATGTTATTTTCATTTTCTTTAAGACACATGACACCTAAAAAGACTCCATAAACTCACAATCTTCTTATGTATGTTCCTGTAGATGTCGGCTAGACAACAACGAGGGGGTAGAAGATCAGGAAGGTCTCACGAACGCTTGGCCAATCAAATCGTAAAACAAATGGCCGCGGTGCTTCCTGACATTGTGGTTCAAGTACAACAAGCTCTCGCCACAAACCCACCAATCCTCCCCAGCAAGAAGACCAGAACATCGGCAACCCTCCTACCAAAAAGTGCTCATATAAACATTTTAAGTCTTGCGATCCTCCGAAATTTGAAGGGACAGAAGGTGTCACTGCTCTCCTCCACTGGTTTGAGGAAATGGAAAACACCTTCCTCAACTGCGATTGTCCCGAGGATCGCAAGGTACGATACGCAACCGGGAGACTATTTGGGGTAGCTCTTACCTGGTGGAATACTGAAAAGGGTAAGAGGGGAATCGAAGATGCAATGGCCTTAACGTGGGAGGAGTTAAGGGAAATCATAACGAGACGATTCTGCCGTAGAAGTGAGATTAAAAAGTTAGAGGATGAATTTCATTCATTGAAGCAAAAGGAGGGAGATCATACCTCCTACAACAAAAGGTTCTTAAAGTTGAACCAAATGGTCCCTAACTTGTTCACCCCAGTTTACCGCTTAGTCGAGCATTATATTCGAGGTCTTCCCTCGAAAATTCAAGATTCAGTTCTCAGCACTTCGCCAGCAACACTTGAAGCTGCTATGGAGCTAGCTACTGAACTGACCGAAAATCGAATTCGCAACGGTAAATTTAAAGAGGAGAAAAAGAAAGCCCCCGTTGAGGGCCAAACTTCAAACCATTCCACCTCCTCCTCTAAGTTTGCTAACAAGAGGAAACGTAACACCAGAAACTTCGCTGTCACACAAACCAATTTCCCTATCCCTGCTGCACCCATTACCCAAGTTGCCCCCTCACCTGCACCATATAAAAGGCCATACTCTGGCCCATTACCAAAATGCAACCGTTGCCAATACCATCATTTTTCTGATCATCCCTGCCAACATTGCACCGGCTGTGGTCGCGCAGGTCACACTGTTCAAACCTGTCGCATACCTCAGCGAACGAACCGCCACCAGCCCGCAACTCAAACCCACCATCAAATAATGGGTCAAGCCCAACCACCCCTACTACTACCACCTACCCAACATTTAGCCCAATCATGCTACCAACCCAACTATCCCATGGTGCAACCTATGCGGGCTTGCTACAATTGTGGAGACCCAAGCCACTTTAGAAACACTTGTCCACGTTTGGTGAACATTATACATGCTCAAGCCCAAGCAAATCCGTTGAATCAAGCTAATCAAGCTCCTCCACCTGCAAGAGGAAGAGCTTTCAACATCAACGCTAATCAGGCTAGAGCTGACAGCAATGTGGTTAACGGTACGTTTCTTATCAACGGTAGTTATGCATCCATGTTGTTTGATATTGGCGCGGATAAAAGTTTTGTGTCTTTAGAGTTTGAACCCATCCTAAACCAAATTCGTGATAAGCTCATGGAATCCATAACAGTAGAAGTTGCTGACGGAAAACCGGTCTCATTAAACTCTATTATACGCAATTGTACTCTCACCTTAAACGATCACGACTTTCCAGTTGATCTCATACCTATGAAGTTGGGAAGCTTTGACATTATAATTGGTATGGACTGGCTCAGCCAACATCAGGCTGAAGTTGTATGCCGCGAAAAGTTTATACGCATTCCTCTTTCAAACGGTCAGACTCTACGAATCTTTGGAGAAACCTCATCGAAAGGGCTCAGATTAATGTCCTGTCTTCAAGCTCGAAAATATCTCCGCAAGAATTATGTCGCATTTTTAACCCATGTCGTCAAAAAGGGAACCATAGAGAAGAAACTTGAAGACATCCCAGTAGTAAAAGATTTCCCGCAAGTTTTTCCTGACGACATTTCAGGACTTCGTCCCTTGAGAGAAGTCGAATTCCGCATTGATCTTATACCTGGTGCTACACCAGTTGCAAAGTCTCCTTATAGGTTAGCCCCATCCGAAATGCAAGAGCTAGCCAGTCAATTACAACAGTTGACTGACAAAGGGTTCATACGTCCTAGCTCCTCGCCTTGGGGTGCACCTGTCCTTTTTTGTGAAGAAGAAAGATGGAACGTTTCGCATGTGCATCGACTACAGAGAACTCAACAAGTTAACGATCAAGAATCGCTATCCATTACCTCGCATTGATGATCTTCTTGACCAACTTCAAGGCGCCATCTGTTTTTCAAAAATCGACCTTCGTTCTGGTTATCATCAACTCAGAGTACATGAAGAAGACGTCCCAAAGACCGCTTTCCGAACTCGTTATGGTCATTATGAATTCATGGTTATGCCATTTGGTTTAACCAACGCTCCAGCTGTCTTCATGGATTTAATGAACAGAGTCTGCAAACCCTATCTCGATCGTTTTGTTATAGTCTTTATCGACGACATCCTCATTTACTCAAAGTCTAGGTCTGATCATGAGCGGCATCTTCGACTCATCCTTACACTCTTAGAGAATGAAAAGCTTTACGCCAAATTCTCCAAATGCGAATTCTGGTTAAAAGAGGTACAATTCCTTGGACATGTAGTCAATGACAAGGGAATACATGTCGACCCCTCAAAAATCAAAGCGGTACAAGAATGGCAAGCGCCACGTACACCAACTGAAGTAAGATCATTCCTTGGTTTGGCTGGTTATTATCGATGTTTCATTTCAAACTTCTCTCGCATTGCTGTACCACTCACGACTTTAACTCATAAAGGAAAACCCTTCATATGGGGACCCAAACAAGAAGAAGCCTTCCAAACCCTTAAACAAAAACTCTGTGATGCACCAATTCTCACTCTTCCTGAAGGTTGTGATGACTTCGTGGTTTATTGCGACGCGTCAGGGCAAGGACTAGGCTGTGTTCTAATGCAAAGAGGAAAGGTGATAGCTTATGCTTCTAGACAACTCAAAACTCATGAGAAGTACTACACCACCCATGACCTAGAACTTGGAGCCGTTGTGTTCGCTCTTAAGATATGGAGACATTATCTCTACGGTACTAAGTGTGAAATATACACTGACCACAAGAGTCTTCAACATATCTTCAACCAAAAGGAGTTAAACATGAGGCAACGAAGATGGGTCGAACTTCTAAATGACTACGACTGTGAAATTCGGTACCACCCTGGCAAGGCAAATGTGGTGGATGATGCACTCAGTCGAAAGGGTTATGCGAACTCCATTCGATTTCTATGTTCGCAAATCATAACTAACATTAAAGATCAAATTCGAGAAGCCCAACATGTTTCAGTAACGGAAGATGGCGTACGAAAGGAGCTGTTCTGTGGAGCTGAACTTAAAATTGAAACTAAATCTGACGGTATTCTGTACTATCTAGATCGCATATGGATTCCTGACCACAACAACCTTCGTGAATTCCTTATGAATGAGGCACACAAAACACGATACTCTATACACCCAGGAGCCGACAAGATGTATCAAGACCTTCGATACACCTACTGGTGGCCTGGAATGAAAAAGGATATTGCTGTATTTGTTTCCAAGTGCCTTACATGTTCCAAGGTAAAAGCTGAACATCAAAGACCCTCAGGACTTCTGGTCCAACCTGAAATACCTGTATGGAAGTGGGAAAACATAACCATGGACTTCATTACCGGGTTACCTCACACTTCTGGTGGGTATGACACTATATGGGTAATCATTGATCGTCTTACAAAATCAGCTCACTTTATTCCAATCCGCGAAGATTTCAAGAACGAGAAGCTAGCTCGTATCTACATCAGCAAAATAGTAAGCCGACATGGTGTACCGTTAGCATTATTTCAGATCGTGATGGTCGTTTCACTTCACGAACATGGCAGGCCGTACAAGCCGCGTTGGGTACACGATTAGACCTTAGTACCGCTTATCATCCTCAAACTGATGGACAATCTGAACGCACCATTCAAACTCTTGAAGATATGCTTCGAGCATGTGTCATAGACTTCAAGGGAAATTGGGATGCTCATCTACCATTAGTTGAATTTTCGTACAACAACAGCTATCATTCAAGCATCGGCATGGCACCTTTTGAAGCTTTATATGGTCGTAAGTGCCGATCTCCAGTATGTTGGCACGAAATTGGGGAAGCTCAAATCACTGGTCCGGAATTGATTCAAGAAACCACAGACAAGATCCATCAAATTCGAAACAATCTTCTAGCGGCTCAAGTCGTCAAAAGAGTTATGCAGATAAACGACGGAAGCCTTTGGAGTTTAACATTGGTGATCATGTACCTTTAAAAGTATCACCGTGGAAGGGAGTAGTTCGTTTTGGCCAGAAAGGCAAGCTAGCACCACGCTACGTAGGACCTTTCAAGATACTCGAAAGAGTAGGACCTGTAGCATACAATCTTGATCTACCAGAAGAACTCAACAGAATTCACCCCACATTCCACGTATCCAACTTGAAGAAGTGCCTCGCCGATGAGAACCTCCATATTCCGCTGGAAGATATTCAGATTGATTAATCTATGCATTTCATTGAAAGACCAGTAGAGATCATGGACTTCGGAGAAAAACGTCTAAGACGAAGTCGTATTCCAATTGTTAGGGTACGCTGGGAGTCGAAACGGGGACCTGAGTTACTTGGGAATGTGAAGACTCAATGCGCGAAAAATACCCGCATCTTTTTCCTACTACCACTACTTAAATTTCGGGACGAAATTCCTAAAAGTAGGGGATACTGTAACATTTGTCAAAAACGGGTTTTCCAAACCCGCTTCGTTTGTAATCGAATATCGAGTTATGAATGTATCGTTGCGTATTTATGTTGATTTTAATTTTGAATGATGCATAATTAATAAACAAACTAGAATATAAAAGCTATAATTGATAAAAAGTAAAAATAAATAAATAAAATGAAAAATAGGCTGCCGGGACTCGAACCCGGGTCAGCCGGAAAGACTCAACGACTTAACACGCACACTCATAAGCACTCCGCCACTTGATGTTTTCTGTTAGTTCTAGGAATCAATTAAATCTTATGTTCAACCATAAATCAACCGATTTACGCCAACTGTAACCGTAATCGGTTTCCAAACGTCCAAAAACGTTTGAGTGTTCGCGGTTTTCTGACAATAACCGATACACCGACACCTTCAATCAATATAGTCTTGAATGGACTTGAATTCAGGTGGTGATCGGTTTTAATAACCGAAAACCTGCATTTCCTGAATTACTCCAACCATAGCCCTCTCTCGCGACTCAAACTCATCCGCAGAACCTTCAATTTCACTTCCGCTTTACTTTCAGTTCGTCGGAGCAGCTTTTTGAACTCGCCGGACTTTCGCCGGAAAACCGTGTTTTCCATCAAATCAGTAAGTCTCTCAATTCTTTCATCGTCTATCAGTTGTTAAGCTTTTGCTAACTCAAACCCTTCAATCAGAATCAGTTTCAGACGACGATATCGGATAATTAACTCTCGCCGGAAAACTTCTGAAAGTTCCCAATTCTCGCTGTGAAACGGTATAGCCTTTTAAACTTTCTGGTAATTCTTGTTCAGTGCTTCAATTCCGCATCTAGCTAATCAAAATTGTTAATCTGTCCGCTCAGACGAAATCCGTAAAAACAGAGCCGACGACTTCGCCGGAATTCTGAGATAAATCGTTTCTCCGGTATGTTTACTTCCAAAATCTTCTCTACCATTTCATTTTAGTCATTTGAATGTTTGTCAATCGAATTAAACAAAAAACAATAGAGTAATCGTAGTCTGTGATTTGATTACGAAGAAGACGAAGTTAGGTTATTTATAAGTTTTATATAAATTGGATATTATCTCGGGTTAGACACACAATCCAGCGGTGGACTGTGTGCGCACATATATCACACGCCGCGAGTTCGATCCTTGACACACACGTATGCTCTGTAATAAAGATGTTTTCTTTTTCTAACTGAACCGGATTAACTCACTGAAGTTGTTAAGTATAATAAAAATCGGTATATTAACCAGGTTAGACACACAGTCCAGCGGTGGACTGTGTGCAACACTAACCCACAGGTCCCGGGTTCGAGACCTGTTGCACACTCCGGTTCAACGATTAAAACCCTTTTTGAAAATAAAAGAATTTTGAATAAACTAAAACAGTATATAAATATAATTAAAAACAGAATTATTTCGGGTTAGACACGTAGCTCAGTTGGTAGAGCTGCGTGCACGCGTACGGGAGGTCTCGGGTTCGAGCCTCACCCGGCACACACTTATACGCTAACAAACCGGTCAAACAGTCAACAGTCCCGGTCAACGGTCAATGGTCAACGCAAAAGTCAACATTTTTTTTATATTTTTATTTATTTATTTAACTTAAAAATCAATTAAAAATACTTAAAAATAATATTTTTAAAGATAGAAAATAGCCTTAAACTCACAAAAATATATCTAAAAATCCTATTAAAGTTATTAATAAAATTCACTCATTTACTATACCTTCCGTTATTATTTAGGTTAGTTAATCCTCGTTGATCAATCCTCCAAACTCGTGCGCATTTCATCATCTTCAACCGAACGCACCCAATGTGAGTGAATTTCTACAAATTCCCCGTTTTAATCACGTTTTTGGGGTGTATCATGTGTCTTACCATTTATTATATTTAAATCATTGTGCATGCATCATATCCATGAACAAATGTGTATTCAACTTGTATCAACTGTTTGTGTGGTTATTGTTTAGATTTAATTTATCGCTTTCAGTACTTACATTATCATAGGCCGCCGCTCCCCATTACATTATGAGCGTGAGCCGGGCGTTGCCAACATACAATCGGCTCCGTTTGATTGAGCCTTGATCGCACAGACATTCATCATAGGCCGTCCGTTCCCCATTACATTATGAGCGTGAACGTGACGTTGCCAACATATACAATTTCATTCATGTTATATATTCATGCAAGTTGAGATGCTATTGTATGTTATTGTTTGTGGTTGTTATTGTTATTGTTTGATTATTTACATTTGCTCACATATGACTATTGCACGATTTTTCCATGATAAAGATAACAAGAAATCAATAATAAATGTTTATCTTCACTCGCCAACTTATGTTGACCCAAAAACCCCCATTTTTACACATGATACAGGTGATCCAGCCGCAGCAAGAAACACATAGGATTGGCTTAGAAGAATAAACCGGTTTAGAGCTTGGATTGTTTAGTTGATTATTTTTCTTTGTATTTGTATGAACATGTTTGGATTATTGAGGATGTAATTTTGACTTAAATAAATATGAAACATATTAGTAAATATCATGAGCTTTGGTGATAACCCAATTATGCCCCGACTCTTATTCCGCTGCGGGTCGGGGTGTGACATCCTACCCCAGAACACTCCAGCCAGAGGAACAACCGAGTTCCATATCCCAGACAGTTAGTCAAACAAAAAACCGAAGAACAATTCGGATATTTATAAGCCTACTAAAACAACTCCATGTCAACATACCTTTTGTAGATGTTCTAACTTAAATCCTAAAATATTCAAAATATATGACGGATTTCTTTTCTAATAAGAAACGGATAGAACAAATACATTATTTAGACTTGGGATGAATGCTCATCGGTCCTTCTAAACAAAATGCTAAAAAGCAGCACGACCCGGGTAGCTTCACTATTTCGTTGTTCTGTAGGAGGGCTAGCAATGAAAAATGCACTAGCAGAATTGGGGGCAAGTATCAACCTTATGCCATCATCTATGTTCGCAAGACTGAGAATTGGAGATCCAGTCCCAACAAAGATGACAATCTAACTTGACAATGGATCGGTTAAGTATCCAGAAGTGATAGCAAGAAAACTTACTAGTTAAGGTAGGTGATATTGTTTTTCCAGCTGATTTTGTCGTTTTAGACATGGAAGTGCCCCTCATTTTGGGGAGGCCCTTGCTTGCCACATCAAGAGCAATGGTCGATATGATGACGGCAAGCTTGCGTGAAGATTCGAAGAAAAAGAAATAAAATTTGGAGTTGGACAAAGAACGGAGGAAGACCCATTGCAGAGTGTAGAAGCAAATCGACACAAGTTTGGAATACTCCATCAAAGGTGCAAGCTCATGGGATGCTCAGCATCCTCAATTGGTATAACATAATAAACCACGTTTGGTCCAGCCAAAGACCTAAAATGTGGCGCGCCATGGCGGCTTACCATCAATGAAAGCGAGAAAATATATATTTCAAAGAAAATGAATGAAAAGGAGTTAGTGTCTATAAACGAAACCTAGGAATAGGGATTATGTTCCCAACGTGAGTTTTTAGTGTGATCCTATTTTATCATGTTTTTATACATATTAAAAATGAACTAGTGCATAAACCAACCTAATATAAACCATCTTTTATAAGTACACCGACACATATCCCTCACACACCTCAACACACTAAAAAAACACACGCATCTCCGATTCATCTCTGGTGTTCAAACAACATCTCTAAGCATGCTTTCAAGCTTTAGCATCTTCGTATCTCCGCTAAACAGTAACGATTTAGTTTTAAGCCCTGGTTTTACATAGAAATACTTTAAACTCAAATGATGGATTGAAACATGAATAGATGAGTTAATTGGTGTTATTAGGACTTAACTAGGCTAGATCCACTTTTTAATTCATGAAAATCAATCAGATTGCAATTTTAGAAGGAGTGCGACCCGCACCCTCAAGAATGAGGACAGGTCGTACCCATTCATATATGGGAAACTCATAAACATCTTAAGAACAGTATGACCCATACCTGTTTTACAAGGGGATGGGTCATACTCATCTCAATTAGGGTAAAAATATCTGTTTTCTTCATTTCCAATATTTCATACATATGGCATCATCCTCTATTGCTGGCCCGAGCTGATGAGTTAAACCACTATGGATCCCAACAAAGATAGAGAGGGCACCTAGTCTGATCATCTGCCTGACCTAAAGAGTTCATCATTTCCACAGATGCACACACATCAGCCTCTACAAGTTATTGTTCCACTACCACTTATGGGTGCAGTAATCGAACATGCAACAACTGTTGGGGTGCACACGCAGAGGATGCTCAGGTTGGTGGTGATCATTCTTTTGGTCATGCATACATACTTCTTCACACTCACAGGCGGTTACAATTTCCACCTAAGATTAGAGCATACGGTGCTTTGGGGAGATTAGTAGGTCAAGAGGTATTAGCATTGAGGGCTATGTATAGGAGATTGATGGGGAAGATGCAGTTGAGAGATATATTAGAGTATATTTTCACTCCCAAATGGAGGACCTTGTTAAGATCTAGGAGAGATGTGTATAGGGAGCTTGTGTTGGAGTTCTATTCTACTTTCTCGTTTATTGGTATATACACTGGTTAGATGTTGAGTGTGTAGTTATGTTCAGCTTAGGTGGTCAACTAATTAGCTTGGCTATGAGGCAGTGGGCCTTAACTACTGGTTTATATACATATGAGGAGTGTAGAGATGGTAGAGTTTTGTGAGAGGAGCTTAGGAGGGGTGATGTTACCCAGGATCAACTGAAGGAGTGGTGGTTGACTGTGCAAGATTACACTTGCCACATGGTAGTAGGGTAGCATGGTTTTTGGACCCTATGTATCAGTGTATGCACCAAGTTGTTGTCGATTCCATCTCCATGAGCAAAGAGAGTTGGGAGAGGTATACATCTACATATGCATTCTTTGTTATATGTTTTATGAGCGTAGATCTCGTAATGCATCTACTGGCATAAGTTGTGGGGTGTGGATTACTAAGATTGTAGTGAGGCTTGGTGTTATACCTGCCATAGAGTGGGACCCGCTTAAAGTGCTTGTGCTGACACATTGTATTCACACTCCCACTCTCATACAGATGAAGATTCTCAAAGATACACCTAATGGTCCTCGTTTTACTGATGTTAGAGAATCCTTACCTTTGGAGTCTGTTATTATACAGGAACATTCCCTTAGAGGACATGGCTTCGTTGCGGTAGAGGTCAACGTGGGGGTGTGGATGTTGTATATGTTGCTGGGACAAATGAGGATATTGGTGTCGATGTTGGTGTTGAAATCGGTGCTGCTGGTGAAGGTTTAATAGTTTTTATGCTGAGGGTAGGGCAGAGATGAGGTTGATGATGGATTATATCCAGAGTATTGTCGAGCGCAAACATACAAAGCTTCTCCTGATGCCTTAGATGCATCCGCCACCGCCACTATAGATATTTATGTTTTCATCTTTTGGGTTGTATATGTTAGTTTTCAGACATTTTGATCAATTTTCTATGTGTTATTTGTATTTTATGTCTAGTTGCTGGGGTATGCTACTATGGTTTCATTTGACATTATTGTGTGCATATAATTGTTTGCTAGTTATCATTTTGGTTGACATTGTGTTTTCTATATTGTCTTTACTATTTTATGCTCAAGTGTGTCTGTTTAGAATGCAAACAAGTTGCATATGGAAGGCATTGCATGTTGGAAGTTGCTTGGAAAATATTGATTCATAAATGATGGGCAGTCTTTCTGCCTAGAGTCTGGGCAATCTTTCTTCATATGTTTTTCCTTACAACAGGACTTGTAATGAGGCTTCCTAGTGGAGTTCTTAGAGCTGGAGGTAGTACATGTATTATTCTTTTAGACTTTAGAAACTTCCTTTCTTTGATAAGTGCTCTTCCTCTTCTTAGAATTGGTAGTTGTGAGGTAAGCAACATCAGGTTTCTCCAACTTCATGCACTCTTCCTCTTGCACACACATAATAATCAATTCACTCACCATCCATTTGTTCTTATGAGTGTTATAGTTGATCTTGAAGGCTTCATGAGGCAACCTAAAGAGAGATCATGATGAAGTGCACTAGGAAATCATCAATTATCTCCATGTTTAATCCCTTAAGCTTATGGGCCATGCTGTTTATCATCATGATGTGCTCATGATTACCACTCCTGCCATCATACGCTGTAGTCCCAACTTCAGTATAAGATTGCTAGCATGTGCCTTAAACATTCACTAGAACTGGTCCTCCACATAAGCCAGATAAGTTTTAACAATTGGTGATTTTGGAATGGCCCCTCTGATTGCAATGCTAATAGAGTTCTTCATAAACATAAGAGATATATGGTTGCACTTATCCCATTTCTCAGACACCATCTGCTAAACATGAGTGCTGTTATCAGTGAGTGGTGGTGGGGCACCCTTTCTTAGTTCAAAATAAAAATCCATAAAGCAAGAGTCAACATAAAGGAGTCTTATCAAGGAGCAATGTTATCACCAATCAAGAGTGGAATCCCACAATTACGAGCTATAGTGGAATTAGATGAGACGAATAAGATACTTAACATGAAGAACTTGGAGTGATCTATGGGGTAATTAATCCAAGACAAGGAGAAATAAGAACCATTGTATAATGGAACTTTGATAAGTCTATTATTAACATCAAAACCAATAGACTAAGTTAAACTCTACTTAAATAAAAACACATCACCTTTGGCAAAAGTTATACTATTAACGCATTTTGGAATATAGTGCAAAATAATTGTAACACATTACCTTTGGGCAGAAGTGGCTGTCAGACACAAGTTAGTTTTGCAAGAAATAAATGTAACACATCACATTTTGGCAGAAGTGAAATATTTATGCATGTTAGCCAACATGTCATGGGAATATCAAATAGTCTTGGAATATTCATTTGTGACAATGCTCGGTTAGACTTGAATAACATGATAGATGTAAAACATCACCTTTAGGTAGAAGTGAAACATTTAAAGTGTTATTCAAGTTAAGCAAGTTTAGTTTTGTAAAAAAACATTAAATATGTGAGGTTTAATATAAACTAATCGGTTAGTTAATAGCAAACCACGTGTTAGCAAGGATTGAACTCGGTGGTGAGTTCGTTGGGGGGGGGGGGGCAGTGCACTGTCACCAAATTTAGTGTCGCAAGTGTCACCAAACTTAGTGTTGTCGGTGTTAATCAGAAGACACGAGTGTCAGCAGCTGACACTGTTCTAGTAGACATGAGTATCGCGAGGCACATTGTCGGCTGTCGCCTGGTATATGTGCCTGTTGACATTAGTGTCGCTGACTTTAGTGTCAGCCAGCTCAGTGTCGCTAGACATCAGTATCTCATGACAACTGATGTCATCGATTCTTACTGTTGGTTGACATGTCTAAGTTTGCATTTAGAACTTTAGGAGAGTGTCAAAAAAACATACAGTTTTTTTACACGACCCGATTTCCTAAACTTAAGGTATAATATTTTTATCTAATTTCAAAACTTTTGGAATTTTAAGTATATACAGGATTTGTTAGATTTTTCCAAAATATAGGAGCTACATACTTTAGTCTAAATTAGTTACCTAATTATGTGATTTTCATCAGTTTTAGATTGACCATCATCAACAACATCAAGAGCACTTTTATGAATATGCAAACTGTTCTTGATGTAAATCCGTGGTTATTTACATATTTTGAAATTATAAGTTTTAATGAGATTAAAACAAGTTTATCATATGTGATAATCCATGAAAACAAAAGACATGACATGAGATTCGAAAATTAGTATATGTGTATAAAACCGATTTTATCTTTTGGGTTTTAAATAAAAACATCTCGTTTATCTAACTTATAATAAAAGACTCCAAAAAATACCACATGGCATTGTCTCCTTCAAACTCATAAATTTTATATATATTTGTTTAATATATTTTTTAAAATTAATCTAATCTAACTTATAATAAAGAATTCCCAAAAAATACATGTCAACATCATATTCTCTTTATAAATCTTATCATATAAAGTAGAGTAAATTTCTGTTTCCGTCCATGAAGTTTGTCCATTTTAACTAGTCTAGTCCAAAAATCTAATTTATAACAAAACCAACCCTAACGTTTGCATTTCTTAACGCTTTTCGTCCAAATGGATAAATTGGTTTGCCTTTGACCAAAATACCCAAGTTCTTACATAACAATATTATATGTATTTAATATTGTTTAATTTGATGTTTAAATTGTATAATGTTTGATGTTTAAAATTCTTATATATAAAAATATATTATATAGTTAAAATTTATATGTAAATATATCTAATTTATTGTTTAATGTTTAATTTTTTGGGATGTTACAAAGTTTAAATAATCTAAATCGTGAAAAAATATTATATGTATATATATACACGTGTGTGTATGGTATTGCTATGGCTTGTTTTTTAATTTATATACTACGTTATTATACACTTTACGGTGTTTGTACGATACGGCGTAGAACACAAGACACAAACACCGTAAAGTGTATAATCACGTATTATTTTAATTAAAAAATAAACCATAGCAATACCATATGTAAATTAGATTTTTATAAGTTGTATTATTTTTTACGAGTGCGTAACTATTGTGTGAAATTATATATATTAGTTGCGTAACTATTTTACCTTAAGCGTAATATTATATATATACACACACACGCATATATATACATATAATATTTTTTTCGAGGTTAGATTATTTAAACTTTGTAACATCCCAAAAATTTTAAACATTAAACAATAAGTTAGATATATTTACATATAATTTTAAATATAAATAATATTTCATATATAAGAATTTTAAACATCAATCGTTATACAATTTAAACATTAGATTAAACAATTTTAAATATATATAATTTCTTTATATAAGAATTAACCTCTAATTCAATCCTCGGGGGTATTTTGGTCAATTAGCAAAGAATTAAAAGAAAAGGTAAACTAATTTTTCCATTTGGATGAAAAGCGTTAAAAAATGCAAACGGCTGACTTTGTTATAAATTAGATTTTTGGACTAAACTAGTTAAAATGGACAAATCTCAGGAACGAAATAGACATTTACTTTATAAAGTATATATAGATAAATATAAATCAATAAAATATAAAATAAATTTACGTATATCATTTAATTTTTAAATAACACTAAAATTATTAATTATGCTATCCACAAATCACATTTTTTATTAATTTGAATAAATTTATCGTCATCCACATTTATTTTTAAACTTATACCACATTTATATTACTCATGTATTAGTATACCAAATTATTAAAATAAACAATTATTGCATAAGTGTCCTAAAATATGATAAGTTGAATATTCTTTGGAGTAGCTAATGTTAGTAGTTAAAGTTAACTTATATCATTAAAAATCATTAGTATATGTGTACATCCGTCAATGAGATGTAATGTCACATCCTAACCGATGGCGGAAACATCAGGGTAGTAGCACTAGGCGAACCAGATTGTCTCATGAGAAATTCCATAACACTATTTAAGCGACAATATTTAAACGTTAATATCCCATATTACTAACATAAAATCTTTATACAGGTTACAAAATTCTAGCATTCTCATAATACAATTCAAGTTCGATATCCCCTAGATTTCTATTACAATGCGTTTCTAGTAGACCAATCCTAATCCGATTGCAATTAGACAAATCCTCAACCTGCCACATATGTTAAAATAAAACGTCAATACAATTAAGTAAAGGTGAGCATACAAGTTTTGCGTACATAATAGATATAAAAGCGTTTAGCATACACCGCATGACATACGTAAGAGTTGTGAACTATGTAACTACTTAGATTCAAGTAAACCAACAAACCGCGATTGATCAAGGCATGCGAACAAGTGTCCACATCCTAAAGAGAAAATAAATGAGAAAAGAAAATGCAAGCCTTAACAACCCGGGCCTCCGGGTGGCGGGTCAACCTCTAGTATACTATCATGTTAAGGGTGGCGTACAAGCAATCAAGTAACACATACAATTCAGCAGATTTCACGTATAGTCATGTATAAGCGGGATGGCGAATAAGCATTTGAGTTTGTGTGTTGTGATTTGATATAGGAACATATGTGACACCCAAAAGTGCGTTTAAACGTAAAAGGGATTCAATTATACTCACTGTGGGTGCGTTTTAGGGAGAGAGACGGGATCTGAGATGAGTTGAGGAGAGCGCCGGATCAGCCTGTAAGCGAACAGAAGTGCATCAGTCTTCTGAATTGCTGAAACAGTGAATGGTTGAGAGAACAGTAGACAAGTTCGGGTGAACTTGTACTTGAAAGTATATTCGGGCGAACTTGTATGTCTGGACTTACTGTGAGTACAATTTCGGGCGAACTTGTCCCAATTGTTGAGGTGGGATACAAGTTCGGGCGAACTTGTGTAAATTGGTGAAGATTGATCAAGTTCGGTCGAACTTGGTCACCAATATGGTGACAAGTTCGGGCGAACTTGACACTTTCCGAGCGAACTTGACTGTTTTGGCATCTAATTCGTACGTTTTCGCGTTGTTTGCTTAGGAAATCGAGTGTCCATCCCTCCAACCTTAAGCCACTGAGTAAAGCTTAGGCTGGAGAGGTCTTTTGGAGCGAGTTTAGCCATTTTACAGAAACTCGGGCTAATCCGAGCGAACTTGAAGGTTCGTACGGGTTAGTCCAGCTTGTGTAAAGTGAGGATTTCGTCCTTGTGCTTCCGGATCTAAGATCTTGCTTGACAACGCATCGTTCCACTTCAAAGTGAACGAAACATACGTCATTTAGTCCGAATATTATGTAAAAATCAATGTTTGAAAGGTTATAGTTAGATCTAAACATAGATCTAAGTGAAAAATAGAAGTTTTATGGAAAAAAGATGAAGATTTTCGTAAATAGAAGAGATTTGATGAAACGAAGGCAGAGCCTTGTGCAAAATCGTTGTAAAATGTTGTAGAACGTTGTTGTAGCTTGAAAACGGGTTGAATCTTACTTAGAAATTTTAGGACCGTCCTCAATAGCATAGGAACCTAGAATTTGTATCTAACGTCCAATTAGGCGGAAACTAAGTGACGTGTTAATCGTATAACAAGAATTACTCATTAAATGTCAGTTTATTGATCAATATTCGTAAACGTTCAAGTTCCAGATCCAACAGAGCTTCATCGTCAGTGTGTCAAAGTTCTTAAATGAGAGATCACAAGCTACCTATTTATAGGCTGCCAAGTTCGTTGGAGGTGAACAAGTTTGGGCAAACTTGTCTGAACAAGTTCGGCCGAACTTGTTCTCACAATGCTATTCCGGACGAACTTGGTCTCCTTTACACATAAATACAACGTTTTCTAAAGTGATCTCACCTAATCTATACAGACTCGATCCAAGACTAAGACATAGACATACTGTACTAACAGACTCCCCCTTGGATATCGTCTTTGTCTTGATCAGTCTTCAGAAGCTCCGTTCATTCAGACTCGTTCTAATTATAATGACGTAGGCAACAAACATATGCACCGACAGACTCCCCCTTGGATGTTGCCGCAGTCATTGACTTCAAATAAGCTCCTGAGTCTTTAGTATTTTCTTGATCTTGAATAAACTTTAACGTCCTCGATCTTCAACCATTAGTAGTTTAGCTAGCCTTGATAAAACTTTAATCACCAAGCTTCCCCTAGCTGTAAGCTATGCTCCCCCTTGCTATGAGCTTTCTTCATTCAACGTTTTATCCTGCTCCCCCTAAAACTTTACTTTCTGTTTCCAAGTTCTCAGACAACATTCAAATAAACATTTTAGATTCAAACTTTGAAATTTTATAACATCTACATTTCAAATTTTAATCTCCTTTTTCATCTATCAAACCTTTCAGTTATTCAAGTTCAAACTAATGACCTTGAATATTTTTACATTTAAGACCTTGATTATTCACATGTTTATCAATTATGAAATCTTCTTAGTTGACCAACTCCAAGTTAATGACCTTGATTAACTAATTTTGTCTACCGAGTCCAAGTTAATGACCTTGGTTTGACCGGTTATGAACAAACCAATGTTATCTTTAATTTTAAAGTTTCAATTTAATGAACTTTTCAACACTTTCGATCATTTTTGTTTTTTTTAACAGATGTCATCAAGATTTTCACCATATTATCACCTTACCAGACTTCGAAGATCCGTTTTCCATCATTGGCTCATTGATAACTAATGTAGAAACAAAATCTATTTGAATTTTTTTAAATTTTATGCTAAAACACACTGAAAATCTTTTTGGTTTTACAAACATATTTACATACATATTTTTGTGAATTCGTGTCTAAGGATCACATCAGCTGATGGAGACTTATCACCAGTACCGTTGACCTTTTGATGACTTTAAGTTTTAAACTCGTTTACCTAGATTGTCGATATTTTTGTCCATTTAAACTTCTACACATTTCTCAATTGTTCCAAGATATGTTATGTATGAATTATGAAACTTAACTTAACTATGGTTCTCATCTCAGAATATACTCCCGTATCAAGGTTCCCTAGATTTTATCTTACAGGTGAGTATAACGTAATTGATATCTGTATCTGGGTTGTGCGAAGCCTTGAGAGCTCAGGTTAGTACTACCGTACAGACAAAGAGATGAAGGCTTGACTTTAAAGGTGTGTTCCATTTAAGGAATCTTTTAAGCACTACAAATGATTAGATCTTTCGATTCTTTTCATCTTTGCATGCAGTTTAGGGATTTATTGCAAAATCATTATAGAAGTTCTAGGCTATTGCTTCCGCAAAATCAGAAGAACTTGTATAATACCCCAGATATCAACTATCTATAAGACCTCGTATTTCAGAATCAGGCAATCTATCAAACGAAATTTCTGAGTACTAAGTCCATATATCCGAGAGATGTTAATCCACAAGATTAAGCAATTGTAAAATTTAGTTTATATCTCAGAAGCAATTTACTGAACGTGTAAAGTCTATCGAACATCCACAGTAAGACTTGTTTTTCACTTTTTAAACTTTACAATTCTTTAGCATACTGTGATAGTCCACTGATGTACTATCATTTCCTTTTTGACACAAAATTCTTTTTGTCCTTTTCAATGTTTTTGAATTTTCAACATTTTCATGTGTCTTTTATTTTTTTGCTTTCATTACTCCCCCTAAAATCAAAAACATATTTTTGGATTCTAGATTTTTAAGAAATTTTAATCTAAAATATAACAAACCAATGATGATCACGAGAACTTGTTGTCCGATCCTTTTTCCAAAATCTGCATCCGTTCCTGTCAACAGATATACCACTAATTTTATTAACATGAAGGAATAAATGGTTTTGACATAAAAATCAGTGTTTTGTTCAACGGTGTAGATTTTCACAATTTTCACACCCCAAATTTTCTTTTCAACTACTCCCCCTCAAAATGACAAAGAATATGACATTTTTGGAATAAGTTAAGTGACATGAAACTCCTCTATCCAGAATCAACTTTGATAATGTGGATCTTTAGAGCCCCTACATATGAAAAGTAACTACTTGAATAGGGAAACCAAAGCCTTTTTGGTCTTGGGTTGAACTTGACAACGATCATCGTAATCACTTTGAAATTCATCATTGTAATCAAAATTGTCATCAAACATTTCGTCCGATGTCAACGTTGAAAACTTTTCGACCTTTCTTTCTTTGTTTGTTTTGAAAAATTTAACTTTGAAAGATCATTTTTGATTACTGACTCATTTGATTTGACATTTTTAGCTTTATCAAAAACATATTTTTTATTTTTAGATGACTTTGCAACCCAAGATTGTGACTTACTTCTCGCCTTTTTGACATAGAATCTAGAATATTTGTTTTCATTTACTTTGGAAGTTTCACCTTTCTCAAAAGTTGAATTTTAAAACTTTGATTCACACTTAGGTTTCCCTTCGAATTTAGATTCATAGTTTCTTTTTAAAACTGTGACATGTTTCTCAATCTCTGGTTGCTTTTGTTTTTCATCTTTTGACATTGTCTTTCTTCGTGGATACACATGCTTTGATTTCGGACACTTGCGAGCAATGTGACCAACTTTATTGCATTTGAAGCAAGTCCGAGTATCATGAACATGTCCACTAGTGGGTTTTACTCAACTTGTGGACTTAGCCTTGTCCCGAAGTTCTTTCTCTTTCTTGAACTCATCATTTGATTGCTTACCGATCAAACTTTCTTCTTGAACCGTGTTTGTCCAATATACAAACTTCATGTTTTTACCTTTGTATTCATGGAATGGAGACTTCTGGTTCTTTTTCTGTTCATCTTCACTTACCTCCAAACCCAACCCTGCACTCCTGTTCTCAGGAAATCACCACCATTATTTCTGTAGTTGTTAATGTTCCTTTTGGGTTTCGAGTAAAACTTTTTTTTCATTTATCTCAAGATCATCTGACGAGAACTTCTACAAGTTTGAACAATTTATCGATTTGATCTTCTTTCACGTTCCGAATCGGAAAACTATCGTCGAAATATAACCTATCAGATTCCTTAACTTTGTACATGACAACGTTAGGATCATCACTTAGATCATTTTCCGATGATGTATCGTCATCTTCGGATTGTGAATCAGAACTGTTCGAACTTGAGTTGGCACTTTCAAAGCTGCTGTCATTAGAATCATTTCCCAAAACATTTTTTGTCACATTTTTCACAACTGCTTCACTTTCATCATTTGACTTAGAAAAACTACGTCAATGTTCTCAGGAAATTGATCTTTAGTTTCTGATAAAAGTGTTATGTTTATTGCCTTTTCAATACCATCCTCTTTCTTGCGACAGTAACTTGCAAGAAGTGGCGGTGGAACATTACGTACTCTTTACGCTTTGTATTTTCGGTTTTTCATCATTTTCCTCCGACTTGATCGTAGGAAGAATGTGATCAATGACATAAGCGTTCGTGGTATAGCTTTTCAAAAGCTGACTTACCCTTTCTGTTTCAATCTTCATGTCCTGAAGTTCTCGCCTTGTTTCAGCAATAGTGTTAATATACATGTTAATTGCTTTTTGTTTTTCAATTACTATGGCATTTAAGATTGTTACATTTGCACTTAATTCAAGATTAGCTTTTTCGACATGACAATATGTGCCTTTTATTTTGTCATAAGCTTCTTTCATTGTTCTGTAATCATAACGAAAACTTTTGTTATGCACAGTCATTTCGCTTATGACTTTAGTTTTCTCAGCACATTGTTCACAAGGATTTGTGCACTTTGTGCAAGGTTTTTTAACCTCCACAACTTTCACAATTTCCTTCTCAATTTTTGTTACCTCAGAACTTACCTTTTCAGCCTCTGATTTCATTGCATTTTTCCTTTGAGTTTCAAGATAAACCATCTCTTCTTCCTCGGCTCTCTGCATGTATTCTTCCAGAATTGCATTATCTAGAACAGCGTCATCATATGATGATTCAGATTCATCCACTACTCTGCCATCATAGCAACACCAGTCTTTTTCCCATATACCTGTTCCAATCAAACCCTTCGTCTTGGTGAGTCACAACTAAAGCTTGTTCAGTTGGCTTTGAAGAGTTATCTTGCACTTCGACTTGTGTCCTTTTTGGGTATGGCTTATATTGTAGCGCTTTCTTGTAATAATCCTTATTGTTGCCGAAAGGAATTTGGTTTCTACTTGCTTCTTGATTGGTACATTCACATTTAGAAATGTCCTTTTGTAGACATCTGAAGCATGTGACTTTTGTCTTGTCAAATCCAAGCTTGTTGCTTAAATTACCAATATCTCTTCCAGTGAGTGCTACAAACTTGGTAACCCTTCTGATGATTGATGCTAGACTCCCTTTGATATCCATCAGTTCAAGCTCTTCTTCATCCACCTGATCATAATCCTCGGCAGTCATTTCAGGGTTTCCAATTTTCCCAGCAACTAAACTTTCGTAAGATTCAAGAACAGTAGCAAGAAGTGTATGTGCTGTTTAGCCACTTTTTCAGGAAACACATTCTTTAAATTAACTGCGATGTTGCATTGAAAACATTTGGATCAGAACTGGATTGGTTTGTCGGATGCGAGTGATTTTGAAACGAAGAATTTGAACTAGCACTTGAATATCCTGTATTCGGAGAACTCTGATTTTGTGACGAATTCATATTCGCACTAAATGTTGTTTGAATTTTCGGACTTTGAATCGGAGTATCTTGAACACCACCTTTGTAATAAACACCAACATCTTGAACAACATTTGCGTTCATTGATTTCGCAATTTTCAGTAACTCCATTTCATGACTTCTAATTTGTCGATGAAAGATGACAACTTAAAATGTCTCCAAGCCGGACTGTTTTTTAGAATCATCAGGTACGTTGTCCACTCTCCCTCAGGAAGTGCGTCAGCCAACTTCCTATTTGCTCTTCCATACTTCTCTTGATATCATGCCTTCGCATCTGGACCATTAAGTGACAATATCTATCAATCATTTGCTTCATAGTTTCACCTTTGATCGTTGTAAAGATCTTGAACTCTTTCTTAATTAAGGCCTTTTTGCTCTTAATTATTTCATCACTTCCTTTGAATTTATCACAAAGAGCATACCACAATTCTTGTGAAGTATCACATTCTGGTAATAGATCAAGATATCTTCCTTAACAGATTGTTGTATCAAGCTTATCATTTCTTTTCAGCTACGTAATTTTCTTTATCAGCAGGTGCAAACTTGATCAACGGAAGATCTTGATCACGTTCATCTTTTGGCCATTTGTATCTGTTTTCTACCGCAACCCAGCTGTGGAGCTGATTGGCTTGTACCCAGTTAACAAACTTTTCTTTCCACCCTTCGAATTCGTCCATACTCATTAGCTTTGGCGGTTTTGTCGTGGTACCCATTTCGTTATCCAGATTCATCTGGTTAACCACAATAGTATTAGCGTTTGATGAAGAAGCCACTTGTGAAACGAACACATTATTGAAATCATCCATTTTGACAATCTGACAGCTTATCTGAAGGCACGATCAAAAACACTCAAAACTTATTAGCAACTGACAAGTTCGGGCGAACTTGTAAGAAAAACAGGTTTTGAATTTAATTTCAACAAGTTGGGGCGAACTTGTATGAAATTTTCAACTTTTTATCACAAACAATCAAGTTCAGGGAACTTTTTGTAGTTTGAAAAATTTTCACCCTGAAGCAAGTTCGGGCGAACTTGTATAAGATTTTCAACAAAACTTAATCAAGTTCGGGCGAACTTGATAAAATTTGAATGGAAATGATGCAAGTTCGAGCGGACTTATCCAAATCCTTGAAAAACCAATCAAGTTCGGGCGGACTTGATTAAAAATTGTGAATTTTTAATCAAGTTCGAGCGAACTTGATGTCAAGTTCGACCAAAATAATTTTGCAAAACATGGTTTTTTCAACTTTTTGACATCAATTCGGTTGAATTTGATCTTGTAACTTTCAGGGGTTTATCTTTAGTGTATTTTACTTGACTTATTCCATTTTCATCCATTTTTTACCATGAAATCTTCAAATGTGTAAAAATGTTAAGAAAAATTGTAGAAATGAGATGAAATAGAGTGATTCTTGACTTGATTCCAGCAAATTTAGGTATTCAGGCTCTGATACCACTTGTTAGGACCATCCTCGATAGCACAGGAACCTAGAATTTGTATCTAACGTCCAATTAGGCGGAAACTAAGTGACGTGTTAATCGTATAACAAGAATTAGTCATTAAATGTCAGTTCAATATCCGTAAACGTTCAAGTTCCAGATCCGACAGAGCTTGCCGTCAGTGTGCCAAAGTTCTTAAATGAGAGATCACAAGCTACCTATTTATAGGCTGCCAAGTTCGCTGGAGGTGAACAAGTTCGGCCGAACTTGTTCTCACAATGCTATTCCGGACGAACTTGGTCTCCTTTACACATAAATACGATGTTTTCTGACGTGATCTCACCTATTCTATACAGACTCGATCCAAGAATAAGACATAGACATGTTGTACTAACAGACTCCCCCTTGAATATCGTTTTTGTCTTGATCAGTCTTCAGAAGCTCCGTTAATTCAGACTCGTTCTAATTATAATGACGTAGGCAACAGACATATGCACCAACAAGAAAACAAAGGCTTTCGGTTTTGGAGAGCTCCGGGCGAACTTGAAGCAACTTCAAATGAGAAGAGGAGCTGGGTATTTATAGGTGAGGTGAGAATGGAGTGGGCAGACATCAAGTTGGCGAACTGCTACAAGTTCGGGCGAACTTGACATCGGCGAAGTTGCTACAAGTTCGGAACTTGCTCAAGTCGGCGAACGCTACAAGTTCGGGCGAACTTGCTACAAGTTTTCTTGAGTTTTGAAGACAAGTCCAGGCGGACTTGTTGGATGTTGAAGTATTCTGGTGGCCTAGACAAGTTCGGGCGAACTTGTGATGCACAAGTTCGGCCGAACTTGACCTATTGGCCAAGTTTTGTTCGATTATTTCGCTTTGGGAGTTTGTTTGGTGATTCGGTTCGTATTAGATAGTTATATTAAGCGTTATAATTGATATAACAGTGCGATTTAGCGATTCGTGAGTGTGAGAGCATTGCGATAGCGATTGTAATCATAACATAAACAAATATAACACACATAAACATAATTTTTAATTAACTGCGTTTTGCGATGCGATGAGATAAGCGATGCGATAGCGCAAGTGGTTATTGTACAACGATACACTCGGCTATTAAAGTAACATAGTCACTTTGATTGCATTGAGTTAGCGATGCGTTTAATAAGCGATTAGATGCGATATAATTGTAATAAAACATAATTAATTAACACAAACTTTCTGATAATCGAATCTCGGAATACAATGAGGAAAATAGACGGGAATAAACTGAAATAAAATAACAACGAAAATTTGAGTTGTTACATGTAACTCAACTAGCAATGGAAGGGAAGTAAAGATTTGGGTTGAATGCCACATGTCTCAAGTTTGAATATGTTCCCAACCGAGGTTTACTATAATGGGCTTTCAGACGACGGGTTTTCTCTAGAACAAGAGTGGTGGGTTTGGGCTACCTAGCATTGTCAATAGGTTACCCCAGGTAACAAATCTTTTATTCGTTAGCCGTTCAAAAAAAATATATACGTAGATCACCGACTTTATTAATATTCTGCTAAATAATTAGTGACATTTGTTTATTCTTTCTTAAATGATAAAACATTCTCACTTTCATTTTACTAAATAACACATCAAATTATTTCTATAATGACACATATATTTATTCATTCATTGTTTATAGAATATAAATTAAGACACCTATACATGATATGATAAAAGTATCTTTTAAATCACCACACCACCATCTTGACACATATTACTAAGTCCATATGCAATAAATGAATGAGATTATAGGTACGTTAATTTGTGTTTTTTTTGCATATGTATTATACCTTCACATTTTGTGACATTTGGTTTATATTTATTTATATTAATATTTTATTTGTTCTTTAACCTGTGTAAAACACGGACTATAACCTGTGATCTTAATATAGTATATGTGTATAAAATTGATTTTATTGATTCTTTGTTAAAACGTTATAGAGACAAGAAGATAGAATATATGTACCTGTTAATTATGAAATCATAGAGTTCACATTTAGGGAATACTGTTAAGAGGGCTTAGATAGGTTAGGAACCCAGGAATTTATGAGAGAGGAGGAGGAGGACGAAGTGTGTGGTGATGTTATGATTCATTAACCTTTAAACATCTCTAGTAATCTCTATTTATGCACCAATGAGAAACCATATATTTATCTAGTAAGGGTAATTATATCCATCGAATAATTACCAATTAATGATATAATGGGTAATAAAGTCAATGGTCAATTATAATATACTAGGTAATTGATATTTGATATTTAGGGTCATATTCAATATATTTATAAAATATATTCTTACATTGCAGATGGGTTACATCGGTTAGTTAGGTCTGTAAATGTTATTGGGTTTTAAAAATCGTATTGGGTTGTAAATGCTATTAGGTTTTAAATTCTTATAAGCTTTTGTTTTAAGAGAATTGTATAAATCTTAAAATTTTTTGTTTCCAGGAAAGGTAGACCTTGGACGATTAACCACTTTGCACTTTAGGTTGGGCCTGCCATGCTTTGTACCGATTTTTATAATACAAGCTTACTTTCTTTTTCCCTTCGTTTTTTTTTTTTTGTTAAGGCCGTTTTCATATTTGAACGACAGAACACATTTCATGAATCAAGTATACGATTTTCATATTTCAACGACAGTATATCATCCTTTTTTGGCTTGTTTAACTTGTGAGTTATGAGAATCCCTCGAGAGGCCCAAAAATCTATGTGTTAGCCCATTAATCGATGTTGTAAAGGTCAATGTTGAGATCCATCATCGATCATCCATCCCCCTTAAAATCTTGGTCGTTGACTTAGTTTTAATATATGTTATAAAAGTTTGTTTAAATTTTAATCAACCTATTACACTACTCCTACACTAATCCAAATATCCAAAAATTACGATGCCATTGAACCTAAGACTTCCCACTAAGGGACGGATGCCTCTATGAAGTAAAATAAAATACTATTAAACCTAGATTAAACTCTTTCAATTTGAAGTAATATAATATAAATAGAGGGTGTTTAATTAAAGATAATTACTTTTTGAGTCTCTGTATTTTAATAGTTTTAACCAATTGAGTTCAAATTCAAATATACAAAAAATATAGGACTCAAAAAGTAATTTTTTTTCTTAATTTATGGTATATACAGCAATGTACCCGACTCTTTTTCTAACTTCCAACATATGTTCAAAATATTGGGATATTGGCATGTAATAATCTCAACTAGACATTATTCGTCATTGTCAGTCCCACCTTTTTTTATTCCCCCTGACAGTCCCACATTTCAATTATTTTTCCTCCACTGGTCCTCAGTTAAAAAAACTTAACGGAGGTAAGTTTTTTTCCGAATTACAAACTGTGTTCAGGGCTCTGGATCAGAACTATGATACGAGTCCAATAATGTAAAACTTACCTTTGAAATGGTGCTTCAAACGACTTGATGGGATTATTAAGAAAAAGAAGGTGAGATGACATGGCCAATTAAATCTTTTATAGGATTTACCATTTCTGCAAATTCCTAAAATTATATTTTATTAGTAGTTTACCATTTTATTTTCTTAAAATTAATTATTATTATTATTACTATTATATATATATATATATATATATATATATATATATATATATATATTATACACTAACTACAATAAAGTTATTTTCTTTTTATTTTAGACATCAAAAGTTTTTCTTTTTTAAGTTTAGACACATAAAACTTAGACATAATTTATTTTATCAAATAGGAAATATAGAAATTAATAATTTTATACTAAAATGTTTTTATGTATTAAATATGTTAAACACTATGTAGTGTGTTATACTTTCTATATATTTTTACTTTTAGACTAATTATAGTTTTTATTTATTAACTTTATTTATTAATTGTTAATAATTTATTTCTTTATTAATTGTTATTTATTATTATGTTATAAATGTGATTTACGAATATATTGTCACAAATGTTTTTTAATCACATTTCATAAAGAAGTTTTTATATACATTTCCATGGTTTTATTCGAGTTAAATATATGACGTAACGTACCGCTGCAACGCGTGGAATATTTTACTAGTTATTATAATTTGTCAACTTCTTAGCTACAGTGAAACATGATTTTTTTTGTTGTCTTTTATGTGTTTTTGTCCTTTTGTGCGTTTTTGTCTTTTTATGGCCTATTAACTTTGACCTCTAAAATCCATAGACGATGACTTTTGGACGCCACATGTGAATGGAACTCACATATTTAATGCACCGAGGGTTACTGGGAATGAGAATGAGGATATATAGTTATATTGTTTTTTGGAGATTAGATATTAAACTCAGATAGCTTAACTTCTTAAGATTGAAAAGTTGTTTCATTTATTTATTATATATAAATGAAAGCCTTGTGAATAGAAATCTAAAATTTTAATATTATATTTTATTTTGACTTTTACTGAAAATGGATATCGTGCCGCTATCATTGTAAATCGAACGAAAACCGACAGTGAATAGTTATTTATTTATTTTATCACAAACAATACGAGTGCCTATGACAATATTAAAATTCGCTTTTTTAATCGTAAATTATACGAGTACCGATACGTGACCAACCAAACCGATTTCAACCGAACATCGATACGGATATTGGTAGTATCAAAACCGATATTTGTATGGTTTTCGATTGATATAAAACACGGGTCAATATCCTTTTCGGCATACCACGACTTTATTTTTTTAGTTTTCTCTTTCACCTATTATAACAAGTGTCGTTATCGAAACAAACCCAACCGATACCAACTGAGTTTCCACCGCGTAGCGCGGGAAAAACCACTAGTTATTATTATTAATAATAATGCTACTACTACTTTTTGTATAATAAACAGGTCTCTAGGTTTCAAGATATATATGAACCTTGAGTTATCATCAAAAGTTCATGTATTTCTCATAATGGAATATAAATTTCATAAATAAAAAACAAAAACACATTTGGACATAAGATCAAAAAAAGTTCAATTAAGTTATCCATAATAGAGAACCCTACATTGTTAGAAAAATTATTTTGTACAATCTCTAGCAATGTGTCAAAATCTACTACCATCACTTCAATCATTTATACATCTTCACTCTTCGATTTTATTATTTTTAACTTTTTTATGATTATAGATCTGAAACCCTAATATGCAGTCCATTTGGTGCTTCAACTCTTGGAAATTTCATGAGCTTATCTCCTCCCATCTCTTCCCACCTGCAATTTTTATTTAAATCCCAATTATTTACTATTTATAATTTTTATAAAATAATTATATAAATAAATAAATATGGGATAATTTTTAAAATTAACAATTACCTGTATTTAGTTACAAAGTAATGAAGGAAAGTTGATATTTCTGCAATGCCAAGTTCTTTTCCAGGACATTGCCTTGTTCCACCTCCAAAGATGAAGAAGTAATTTTGGGTCTCCAAGCTTCGATCCAACCATCTCCATGGGTTGAAGGCATGTGGGTCCGGATACAAACACGGGTCATAATTTAACTCTCTTGTATATACATATATCCTCCATCCTTTAGGAATAACAAAACCTACGAAAAGATGAAATTTAATGAGTTCTTACAAGCTATAATTTTATGTAAACTATTCAAACCTTGCGTTATCTAGTAGGGATGGTCATGGTCTGACTCGACTGGCTTTGACAAAAATTCTAAGCCAAACGTGTACATTGTTTCAAAAACGACAAAAAAAAAAAGAAAAAAAATAAAAATATAATAATAAAAAGCTGATATTTTTTATTTATACGGTTGATTTTAAGTTCCAATCCCTTAGCATGACTGCTAAACCACCAAACAAAACCGTGAACCAAATACCACAAGCTCAAACGAGACAACTTGCTTTGGCATGAGCAATAAACCAGTTTCAACGGTTTATGGACACTCTTACGATCGTGTTTTCTTTTATTATAAAAGTATATGATAATTATTGAATGAAAAAGAAGAAGAAGAAAGAGGGGTCATGGTATCAAGTAATCCAAGCTGGAAGGGTAGCCATGCCATGTGGATTATGATGTGTGGTTGGGTCCATGAATGGATGATGATGACACAATTAAACAAAAAACTTCAAATCAATCTCAAATTATATTGTCATGAACCATGCATACACTCACTCACCATTAAGCTCCATGTCCTTCATTGTCTTTCTCAAAACTCCATTAACAATGGTGGCCAATCTGGAGGACTCAAAGATCACCTGAAACACACACATGATAATATAAATTAATATGTTCTTTAAAACTTTGTAAAATAATAAATAAATAAATAAATAATAATAAATAATAAAAACCTACCGCACGAGTGAACTTCATGGACTTGTAGTCATCCCAATCAAGTGGGTCCTCTGCCATTTTTCTCTCTCTGATTCCCATATGTTCTTTCTGCAAGAATTTTATAATTTACTTTTGGAAAAAAATAATAATAATACCATTTTACCATGTTATCAACATCTGACCGGTTATGGGTGAACCGGTTTTCTTAATTATTTTATTTTTCACTGTTTTTTATTTTCAAAATATCATTAAGGGGTCATTTACTGCTTCATACTTTATATTCTACTTTTTATATGTTTATATTATATTAAAACCCATATTTTATTTTCTAAGTATCTATATCGTATTAAATAAAAAATCTAAACCAAAACATACCTAAAATTGTAAATTCACACAAAACGATAAATGTTTAGTTAAACTATTGTTAAACTCATCCGGTTCTTAAATCTGGTCAGAAAAGCCAACCGGTAACCAACCCGGTTCGTTGTCCGGTCCAGTTAAAAAAAATTACATTTTCAATAAATTAAAAACTTACTCTAAGTTCTTCAAGAACTCCAGGATGATCATGGAGATACTTGACTGCCATCATTGAAGTAGTGGAAACTGTTTCATACCCAGAATACAAAATTGTAATTATTTGATCAATTATCTCTTCATCACTCAATTGATATTTATTTTCTCCACCATTCATCAATGAACTCAGCATATCTTCATGTCTTTCTTTTGAATTTTTTCTTTTTTCTATCAAATCTTTCAAAATTCTCACAATGTTCTTCCTTGCCTGCAACAAAATTTTTAAAAAGTTAGCTCCGAATTTAGTTAAAATTTGTTCGGTTGAACAAAACGTTTTCAAACCTGCAGTCCGCAATGATAGTTGGTGTTTGGGAGATCAATCGGAAGCGAAAGAGTCCCCAAAACCAACTTGAAGAACTCAGGCATTAATTCCTTGGATAATGAACAAGATTCATTCCCAAATATTTGTTTGAGTGATGATAACAGAGCCATCTGCAATGAAATATTTAAATGTTAAAAAAAAGATTGAGAAACAGAGTCCATATGAAAAGTTTTCTTGTTTTTTTTTAAGTTTTCTTGTTCTTTTTTTTTAAATGAGAAATGTTAGCGGTAAACTCACATACTCGTCATACCTTGCTAACCAAAAAAAAAAATTAACCCGTTATCATCAGTAAACTCACAAACTCTGCTAACAAATGGGACTAGGTAAATCGAAGCTTTTACAATACATTCAATCATGGGCGAAGCTTTTAAGGGTGGGAGGGGGCGGCAGACCCCGACCTTTTCGCTCAGTAGTGGAGAGTATGTAGTTTCGTATAGAAATTTTTTGGTAAATACGTTTTCGACCCCTTGGTTTTATAGAAATATTTAGGTCCGGTGACTTTCGCCCGGTTGGAAATCTCATGCTTCGCCACTGATTAAAATGAAATGATGCATACTTACCTCTTTGGTTTTCTCTTGTATGTCAATGATTTGATTGGTCCAATTAGAGAGATGGGATCTCATGAAGTGATCAATTGTGGGGAGAATTTGTTGTTTGATGATTGTGGGGCTAACAAGTGATAGCAATGCACCCCTCATGGTCTTGTGAGCAGGACCATGAACAGCAGCAATGTTTGATTTGCCAAGAATTTCAAGCATGGATTGAGGGTAACCAGGAAGAATTCCTTTGGATTCACTCATGAGTATGCATCTATTTAGCTCTGGATCCATTGAAACAACTGTTGGGCATCCCAAAATGTGTGACTTGAACACACTTCCATACCTGTTTTCATAAAAAAAAGGGAATCAAAATTGTGTCAAATCAAGAAGTGAAACATTAATCCATGTCCAATGATGCATTTTTGAGTTGGGTTTTCCAAGAAAACCATAAAAAAACGTTGCTTTTTTAGTTTTCTTGTTCCAAAAGTGGATTTCTAAGATGGGTTTCTGAACAAGATCAAGAAAAAGGTAGCTTTTCATCAAGAAACAGAAACATGTGAAATTACTAAAACACCCCAAAGTGAAACTAAAATGGAGCATGTTTTCAAGATGAACAAAGATGTTAGCTTTTCTATATAAATATGTTTATATGGAAGTAATGCAACAGTGTGAACAAGAAGAAAGACACAAAGTGAAATTACTAAAACACCCCCATAGGTTTTAAAGAAGATGAAGGAAGCAAGCAAAAGCACCTTGCTCTTTGGTTTTTCATGAAGGTGGGGCCTTGTTTGAGGAAGTCAGTAGTCTCACCAAAGAGTGGCCAGCCCATGGTACCAGGGGGTAGACCTTTCTTTCTATACTTCATCTCATTCCATTTCAAAAGGGCAGTGCTCAACATGCAAAGGCCCAATACAACACCAATAATCACAGTCAAAACAGCCATGGGTGCTCTCTCTTTTATGTGTATCTATGTATATGTATGTGTAGAGAGAGAAGAAGAGGAGAGAGAGAGGGTTTGCTCAAGGTTTTTGCTAGTCAAGAATGTGTATATATAGGCCCTGGTGGTGGGATTAGGGGGGAGGTGCCATGTGTTGAGGTAAAGGGGTGTGATTTATTGTACAAAAAGGTCATTTCACTCCTCTTTATTGAGTATTTTAAAATTAATGCACAATATTTAGATCTTAGTATAAAGTTAATATTGGTTATTACACTTAATTGACCCAAATAAGCGATTTCAAATAATTCGTATAAAAATTAATTAATAATTAATACACAATATATGCAAAAAATAAAAAGGAAAATAGATCGTAGTTAACCATTGTATTCTTAAAAGGCTAAAATACTAATATTGACTTTTTTTTCGCTAAAATCCGAATGATCTTCTAGAATAAATATGGAAATTAAAATGTAAATGTCCACAGAGAGATAAACTAAAAATTTACTAAGATTTACTTTTTTTTATTAAAGATTCAGAATTCTCAAAATATCACAAACATTTTAAACATGATTTGTTTTTTTTTTATGAAAATGTGCTAAAATAATGTACTTTTGATCAATAAATATGAAAAATATTGTGTTTGATTCAATTCACTTTTTGATAAATTTTTATTTAACTTTAGCTAATCGAATCTATACAAATTTGTATTTATTTTATATCAAATACTATAATTTTTTGAAAAAAAAAACTAAGCATTTGTTAAATGAAAACAAAAAAAAGTTAAGCATTCTGTAACTTATAAACCCGGTTATAGTACTAGTAGTAGTTTTATAAATATTTGTGACTTATTTTAATAAAAAAAAAGATAGAATAGTGTTTTAAGAAAATTTTAAACAATTTTTTTGGCTGTATATATTCTTTATTTTCTTAAGCACGTTTATATTAAAAATTGAGCTATTTTTAGTCTTTTACTCTTTTATCATCATTGTGGAGGCCCAAACCATCTATGCCTTAGCCCATTAAGAGCAGAAGTAAGAATTTTTACCAACAAACTAGTCACATAACACATTGATGAAATCTTGGTCATTAACTTTGTTTTCAATGTAATTCTGTTCTTATATAAAAGGTTGTTTTAAGATAAAATTACTAAAAGAAAATAAAATAGTACTAAAGTATACTCATAAGGATTGTAATAACTGAGAAAAAATATAGTACCAGGTAAACCCGCTTTTAACGGTGTGTAAATGTTTGAGTTTTCACAGGCAATCGTAGATACTCGTAAATAACTAGTCACGTTACCGGTTGGGGCGATGGTAGACACGAGTATCCGTCATGGTCAAAGCATGTGATCACGACCCTGCTATGAAAATCAACAAACGCGATATATATATATGTTCCAATCACAAGTCGTATTTAATATATTGATGATATTAATCACCAACTAGCATATTTGATGAATAAAAAGTTAGCATGTCTTTAAACTTTCTGTTTGAATGTCTTGACAATGACATTTTTGTTTGGATGTTTCAAGAATGACATATTATGATATTTTTTAGAAATGTTTAAACCGCACGAGTGATGAGTATAATTAACTCTAAAAGTTTAGCTCTTGGACACTCACAAAACAAATGGATATAAATGATATGATATGAGTATTGGGTCACCGTCCATACACAACATCTATAATGCACGCGACATCCCCTAAAAACTCGCATTTGGTAACATAATTATACAAATTTCTTGTGTAGTTAATGTTTTAAAACCGATTCAAACCGGCCGGTTGAACCATCTGATAGAACCGGTTAACCAGCCAGGTACACCTGGTTGAACCACCTGATACACTCGGTTAAACCTTTTCTAAGCCAAATTCGATACGGTATAAAAACCGGATTTTAAAACATTGAATTACACCACGTCAACAGAATATTAAATTTTCTTGTATAATCGATTTACATTAACAATTTATCTCTGGTATTAATGCGTCATAAATTACAATAATTTACCAAATATACACGAATAAAAGTTATGGCATAATAAATAATGAATTGATTGTATAACTTTTATTACAAATTATATACGACTCTAAATTGGCATAGTTGTAAAAATCCTACTTAGCCTTCAATTATTCGCTAGTCGGAGGTTTATCGAGTAATTTTTATCTAATTGGCCAATTAATCGCTAGGCGGTCAAATCTGGTCCTAATCAGCCAAAAATCAGTGGCAGTCTATCGATTATGGCTAAGACCTGTTAATTCCGACCAGATTTCAACCAAAACTTGCGAATTCCGGCAATTAATCCTATCTACTACAAAATATGGGTCGAAGAAGGTGTTAAAACATGTCTACTTCAAAAAATTACAAATAAAAATGTGTGTATATACATATAAAACTGAAAAATTACATACAAAATGTTAATCCGATTAATTTGATCGGCCAATTAATCGCAAAGCGGTCAAATCTGGTCCTAATCAGCCAAAAATCAGTGGCACTCTATCTATTCTAGCTAAAACCTATTAATTCCGACCAAATTTCCACCAAGACTTGCAAATTCCTGCAATTAATCTATCTACTATAAAATCTGGGTCGAAGAAGGAGTTAAAACATGTCTACTTCAAAAAAGTTACAAATAAAAATGTGTGTATATACATATAAAACTGAAAATTACATACGAAATCTTAATCCGATTAATACTTAGTCGGTATTAATTGCTAGGTGGTTAAATCTGTCCTAATCAGCCAAAAATTAGTGGCAGACTTGCGATTCCGGCTAAAAACCTGTAAATGCCGACCAAATTTCAACCAAAACTTGCAAATTCTGACAATTAATCCTATCTACTACAAAATATGGGTCGAAGAAGGTGTTAAAACATGTCTACTTAAAAAAATCACAAATAAAAATGTGGGTATATACATATAAAACTGAAAATTACACATAAAATCATAATCCGATTAATTCTTAGTCGGTAGCTCACCGGCCGACTAGTGCCTAACAATTATTGCAACACTTGTATTGAGTAACATACTTAAAATTTATTGTATATAACGAATTTAAATTAACAATCTATGTATCGTATTCATGGATCATAAATAACACAATTTACCACATATACACATATAAGGGATGATTGAGTTGAGTTTGGAAATGACTTATTAACTAAGTAGAGTCAATAAGTCATTTGGAAAAGTTTTAAATCCTGACTTTTGGAAATGACTTATTACCTTATTGGCTTTTTTCAAAAGCTTATAAGGTAATAAGTCATTTTTAAACTCAATACCAAACACCTTCCAAATGTTATGATAGCCTAGTGGCATTTTGGGAGTGAGACAAGTCTTACGGGGGTGTTTCCTCATGAATTGGTATATAGGTATTATTGCATAGTGAAGATGGATATGACTGGGTAGTTCCGCTGGTGGTACGATGATACTCCAGGGATCCATCAGGGATACATATTTGTTGTTAAAAAAATTAAAAATGAATTGATTGCATTATTTTATTACAAATTTTATACCATTCTAAATTGGCATGGTAGAGTAAGATACTTAAATTAAATTTCTTGTATAATGGATTTAAATTAAAGATATATCTCTGGTTTTCATGCATCATAAATACCAACAATTTACCAAATACACACACACAAAAGTTATGGTATAATCTAAATAATGAATTGATTGCATAACTTGTGTTTATACAAATTTTATACTATTCTAAATTGCCTTGTTGAGTAAGATAGTTGATTGCCATGTAGATGAAAAAGATAACTACTTGAATACGTAGTTTATTTTCAATGATTGAGTAAGATATTTGATTGCCATATAGACGAAAAAGATAATTACTTTATTTTCAATGGTGTCTAATGAACAATTAACGGCTAAAAAATTGTATAATTTTAATGGTGTCTAACAAATGATTAACGGAAAAAATGTGTTTATTTTTAATGGATAATAAATAATTGACGGCCAAAAATATTTTAAGGCCCAAGAGGAATTTGTGTGAACTAATATGTGTACTATTTGTAAATTACCAAAAAAAATTAGTAGAGGTATCTTACAAACTAAATCTAAAGAACGTACAAAAAAACACAATTAATCGTAAAATATAACATAATGTCAAAAAAACATGACATAATATCAAAAAAAAGATACGATGAGTCGTAAAAAAAACATAATTAGCGACTAAAAAATTGTATCTTTCATGATGTCTAATAAACAATTAATGGAAAAAAATATGTAAATTTTTAATGGAGTCTAATAAATAATTAATGGTCAAAATGTTTTAAGGCCCAAGAGGAATTTGTGTGTACTATTTGTAAATTACCAAAAAAAAAGTTACTGGAGGTACCTTACAAAGTCTCTTATATCTAAGAAATATACAAACACAATTAACTCAAAAATAATCGGTAGTGGTCCCAACTTAAAAAATAACGGTGATGGTCCTAACTTTTCGTATATTGTAAACCAATGGACTTTTACTAAAAAAAACTTAATTTCTTTTTACCTCCTTATCCTTTTCGGCAACTTTTTCATATAATGTAAACCAATGGACCTTTACTAAACCAAAAAGATAAAGAGACAAAAAGAAATTAAGGTTTTTTTTAGTAAAAGTCTATTTGTTTACAATATGTAAAAAGTTGGGACTACCACCAGTTATTTTTTAAGTTGGGACGGTTATCGGCCAACGACTAAAAGTTTGGATTATTAAAATCCATTATTCCAACTGCAAAATATAACACAATAAAAAAAGACATAACACAATGTCGAGAAAAAGATACAGTTAATAAAAAAAAACCCAAACTAAAATATTGTATATTTTTAGTGGTGTCTAATAAATAATTAACGACAAAAATTTGTATAAGAGTCTAATAAAAAATTAACGGCCAAGAATGTTTTAAGATCCAAGAGGAATTTGTATGAGCTAATATACTCTTAGGTCATTAGTTATATAGTGAAAGTGTATTATACAATTTTCTTAACGTACGTTGTAAAAATATAACATTCGTGATTAGTTTTATAAATGCGTGATTAGGTTTTTTACCCCATGCGTGATTTCTGATTTTGTGCATGCGTGATTATGTCCATGCGTGATTATGGTTTTCAACATGCGTGATTAGGGTTTTTGAGTTTTATAACGTGCGTAATTTCATCTCGTACACATCGTACGTTAATGAATATCGTACGTTAATGAATATTGTACGTTAATGAATATTGTACGTTAACCAACCCATATATATACACACAACTCTTAAACAATCCGTAATATATTACCAATATTATACAATTTCTCTTCCGTCTACATTACAATTTATAAAATTAAAACCCTTATAAGTTTTAAATAAAATCACTAATGTCATTTATATTGATGCATATATGCATAGTTTATATAGTGATGAGATAATTAATGTTAATGCACATATGCATTAAGTTTGTATGTTTGGTTATCTTTTGGGTTGTCTCTTATTTTAGATTTGGCAATGTATTACGGATGGTAATGTAGACGGAATTGAAATTGTATAATATTGGTAATGTACTACGGATAGTAGTGTAAATGGAAGGGAAATTGTATAGGTGTTGTCAAGAAATATGAAATATGCACATGTGCACCAGTAATTATTCTTAAAAAATATGAAATATGCACATATGCATCAGTAATTGTTATTTAGATTAAAAAATTTTCTCAACAAAAAAATTATTATAAAATGTTGGGTTTTTTATGGAAGTTTTAAAAAAAATTGTGTGTTTTTAAGCTTTTTAAGTAGTTTTGGTTGTGTTCACACTAGTTCTCGCAATAAATTGTGGTTCCTAAATGATCTTCGTCACACACACACACACACACACACACATATATATATATATATATAGAGGAAGGTTCATTTGAGAAAAAAATTGAATTGAGAATAAAAAGAACAAAAGGGTACAATTGTAAAACATCAAATAGTTTTCTTTCAAATATCATTTATTATTGTGTTTGACTAATTAATTAGTTATAAAGACTATCATCCTCCACACTAAAATTTTTTGCCTACACACGTCAAAAGTTCTTCTACACATTTCGAGATTTATCCTACACATATTGAAAGTTATCTTACACAACTCGTAATTTATCCTACATACCTCGTAATTTATCTTACACTACAAATGAATTTTTATTTTTATTTTTTGAGAAAATATATATTTAAAAAATAAGTCACAAATTTATTATAGTAGTTATTAAAGATGAAACAACCAATTAGTGATATATGTATTTACCAATATACCCTTATAATTACAGTACAAATATTAAAATATTAAATGAAATCTAAAGAAGCATTCATATTGGTTGAAATTTCTTCTTTTTTCTTCTTACAAAGAATTTCTTCTCATTTGAACCTTCCACTATATATATATATATATATAGGTTTCGGATCCTGTAAAAAAGATGAAATTTGTGAGAAGGATAAGAAAGAACATGATGCGGACACGTCATTATTTAATTTATTAGGATAAGGGCAATTAAGTAATTTAATAAAAAAAACTAATTAAAGATACAATTAAAAACCCCACATGCAATTCACATGCATGTTCCCCTCGTTTTTTTAGACGTCAATAACTTTTTATACGTAATTTTTATTAAAAAAAGTTTCACCGTAATAACGAGTATTTTTTATCTTTGATATAAGTACCACATTGTATACTTATGTAGAGAAAAAAAAACGTTTTGATCATATGTTTTAGACTATGGTGTTTAGTATATGTTGTTTTAATTGTATAGTGATTTAAGGCATTGTGTTTTACAATAAAACACCATGAATGTATATAAGATACCATAATATTGCAAATACAAGTTACATTCAATCTTTCAATATTGTTTTCTATGGTGTTTTATTTTGGGAATTTAAAACAGATTATGGTATCTTGTAAAATAAAACACCATAGAAAACAAGATTGAATGTAAATAGTATTTGCAATGTTATGATGTCTTATATATGTTCATGGTATTTTACTGTAAAACACAACGCTTTGATCACTCACTACATACAATTAAAACAACATAGACAAAACCCCATGGACTAAAACATCCGATCGAAACATAATTTTTTTCTCTACGTAGGTATAGCAATATGGTACTTATATTAAACATAAAAAAGCACTCGTTATTATGGTATAGTTTTTTTACAAGTTACGTATAAAAAGTTATTGACATTTAAAAAAGACGGTAGGAACTTGCATATGCATTGAATGTGGGTTTTTGAATTTAAAAATTTTAAATTTACCTTTATACCCTTAATATAGAAAATTGGTTATTTTAATGGTAAACACTATTTACAAATTTTTCATTATAATCTCAACCATTAGATTATAGATCAAATGGTGTAGATTCATTCCTACACTTCTCACAAAACACACATTTTTTACAATAACCCTACCCTAGATTAAGGATCCTGTAGAAAAGGGTAAGAGTGTGAGAAGTGTAAGAAATAATCTAGTGTTGACATGTGTCCTTCAATTATATTAATGAAAGGGGCAATAATGTAATTTACTCCAAAGTTCAATTAAATGATAAAATAATCTTGTAACCGCCAGTGAGTTATTTTAGGATACTAATATAATTTTTTTACAATGATTGTTTACGAATTAACTGTTATATACGAATGGACAAATTTTATAAATCGGATTCATCTTATTCTTTTGATAGCGAAGATTATTACATTCGTTTTTTTAATCAGTGTTTTTTTGCATAGCAAATATCATTACATTAGCTATAGGGTGTTTTATACTATAGTTCAACAGGAGGTTTTTAAGTAACATATAACTATTCTGTTGTAGAGTGTTTTATAATATTATGTGACATATAATCTGGTGAGCATGGTGTTTTAAATCATAGTGAGTATACTACATTAGTTGCAGGAATGATTGCATTGCACATTATGTGTGGTGTTTTACACTTGCAATTCCAGTAGATCTTCTTCGTATGGTGTTTGAAACCTGCATTCATGGTGTTTTACACCTGCAGTCCAGTATGTGTTACTCGTATGTTCTTCATATGGTGTTTTAAACCTGCATTTAAGTATATGTTCTTCATATGATGTTTTAAACCTGCATTTCAATAGGTTTCATATAATATTATACGTAATTTTTTTATCTATATAAATATAACAATATGGTACTCATGTTAAGGATAAAAAAGGTCGTTCTTATGGTGTAATTTAAAAAAAAAAAACTTTACGCATAAAAGGTTATTGACGTTCAAAAAAGAGGGGTGGAACTTGCATGTGCATTAAACTTGATGACAGTTTCTTTATTTAAACAATACAATATAAAAAGACACTAATGCCCCTAATCTAGTCAAAGTAGTAAAAAAACATAATTTACATTTTAAGCCATTTTTTATCTCAACCATTAACTACAAGATCTAATGGTTTAAAACACTTCTTACACTTCCACAAAAACCACCGCTTTTTATACTAATCCCACCATATATATATATATATATATATATATATATATATATATATATATAAACGGGATCAGGAGAAAACGGTTGGAAGTGTGAAAATGGTGAAAACGGATCCTTGTCGAACACGTGGCAGGGGCACTAAATGATATGCAGGGGCAGGATTGTCATTGTTCACGTTCCCCTAAATAAGTCGTGTTATATGCAACAGATTTGGCATTTTGTTCTTTATGTTTGTTTCAATGCCGTTTTTTTAAAGTAATTTTTGTAAATGGAGTTTATGTTTCAATGGCCTTATTCATATGTCACTTTTTGTGCATAACATGTGATTTGGAAGGTACATAACAAACCATAGAAGATCGCACACACACATAAACACCAAAGCAAAAGAACATTTTTCAGTAAATAAATTAGGTGAGAATAAGCTCAATAAGATTTTGCTTAATGAGATGGACAAAATCCTCACTAAATAATTTTGTCCAACACATTGAGTGAAACTTTATTGAGAACAAAATTGAATCTCCAAGAAACGATGTTTACCATTGTGGTTTTTGAACTTTCTTGCGTTTTAGATTGAATTGTATTTAGTAAATGATGGTGTTTGTTTATAAAAGATGTTTTTTTGCGCATAGTTTGGCGGGAATTTATTATAATAAATGTTTGTAATAAAGTTTCCGTCGTTTCAGTTACTGTTTGTTCAACTTTATCTGTTAAAGTTGTAAGGTGTCCCATCATTAAGTTAGGCGTTCTGTTTGAATGGCATTTTAGATAAAGATGGCAAAAAAACTAATTAAATTTTTGTAAGGCAAAATAATGTTATCGCGTTTTAAAACATACATCACTTTTTTTTGCATAACATGTGATTTGGTAGGTACATAAAAAACCATTGAAGATCGCACACACACATAAACTGTGACAACTGTCAACTAAATGTTAAAACGTCATGTTCTGCTAGATTACATCCTACATATATGAAAACTACTATGAATTACATTTCAATAGTGCATGTTATTCATTTTGACCATTGTGTCGGAAAAACAATTAACAATGCACTAAAACAACTAGTAGGCTTGCCGATTAGACTAGTAGTGTCAGCACTAGTCCGGTACTCAGCTTAACGACAGTTCTAGGGTTTAGATAGAAGTCCAATAGCAATTACACATTAAATCCAAGAATGGAAAACAAGGATTTGTGATAAAAATTTCCGGAAATACTATAAGTCCTAAAAAGTGTCCGAACCGGACAATAAATATTCAGCAAGAAAATCAGCATTTTAACCTTTATACTAGCCAATGTAATGTCCAAAATAAGTCCGAGCAAGTAAAATACTTACAAGAGTATGGAAATAAAATGGTGATACAAAAACACCTTAAACCATACAAAGTGCACTACTTGGCAATTTAACGCACCAAACACGAAACGCCACCCGAACACTACTAGAAGCATCTAGTGAACTAGTTAACGCTATGTGATGTTGTAAGACTAGTTAAGGTCACCCGACACCCTATTGCACTTATGAACATCTAATACACATAACACCTTAACTAATTACCATTACATCCGAACTAAACAACTAACTTGCCATCAAAACTCAACTAGAACCCCCCACCCCCATCATCGACGGTCACATGGGCCCACCCCATGTCCCAATGTTGTCCCCTAATGGTGTTTATGAAATGTTGGGTAAAGGATTTGTATGAAGGAGGTTAGGATTAGTGTAAGATATAAGGGCACATGACCATCTACATTCACCAAACCTTATCACCATTACTTTATCAAAAATTTAAACTTCATCTCCCTCTCTCTTGCTCTCCATACCCACGGCCACCATCATCATACTATCACCTCCATTTTTCATTCACTTGCTAGCCATTCCAAGCATACACTAAGGTGTCTCAAGGCATACTAAGAAGGTGCAAGGCATTGGAAGCTCAAGGACCTCTTCAAGGAGCTTTTATCCACCTCATTTGTGCTATCTTCATATCTTGTTCTTGTTTGCCATTTCCCTAGCCACAAGAGCTAGTAGTAAGCCTCTTGATCTTTGTTTTGATCCTTGTTACTAGTATATTTATCATGTACAAGTTAAATCCATCAAGAAACATAAACTTAAAGTGATGAACACATGAAGAACACTAAAAATCTAAAGAAAACCAACATAATCTTGTAGTGTAATAATATTGTGTATGATTATTTTGTGATTAGCTTGATGCTCATCATATGTAGACTTGTTAGATGTAGAGATCTAACAAGTATATACATGGATCTTGAAAGATCCATGAAGAACAAGGATGATGAACTTAGTTTACTAGAAAGATGAACTTGTTAAGGACTTAAAATAACATAAACATGGATTTTAAACCTTTTTAGAAGTTGTATGAACAAGTTGTTAAAGATGATTTCTACAAAAGTTGTGTAAATAGTGGATAATTAGCATTTTTGGAGTTATATAAACATGTTAAACTTAGATTTAAAGACTACATGTTTTTGTGAAAATATGAGTCCATCATCATGTAAAAAGTGTATGTATGAAGTTGTTTAAACTTATAGAAATTATTTTGTTGATCAAGTGAGTTTTGTAAAGTTTAAACACATGTATTAAACATGGGAAAACTCTTAAATCTTGGGGAAACTATAGCCAAATTTTTATAAAAATTCCACACTTAGAAAAATATAAAGTTTACTACTAAACTTTTGATTTTTAGATTTTAAATAAATTAAACATGGCCATGCCCTATTTTTATATAAAAAATACAAGTTAAGAAAATAAATATTTCTTAAAGAATAAAAACAAGTATAAATATATATTTAAGAAAATATATATTTAGAAGTCACCAAGTATTTGGGTGCTATGTTATACTAAGTGTATTATATGGTAGTAGACAAATTAGGGGATTAAAAAACAATAAATACTCCCAATGGAGTGTTATACAAAGACCCCAAAATACCAAGAAAAATACTCAAGGAGAATACACAAAAATGCCCATACTTGGGTGCTTGGACAAATACAACAAAATATATAAATAAACTTATATATATTCCTTGATTTAATGGACTTGGACAATTAAATGGACAAAACTGTATATATTTAACAGGATTGGTAAAAATATATATATTCCATACAAGCCTTAAAAAATATATTATTTTAAGAAATATAATTTCCGGAAAAATATGAAAATTACAAGTAATAAACCTTGTCAAGAAATAAGAAATACATGAAATTAAACACAAGGTTTCATGTATACTTTCCTAAGTGTACATTTGGTAAATAAAAAATGCACTTACACTAAAAATAATATTGAAAATATTATTTTACAAAGTATACATATCTATTCTTGAGAAATAAGTATAACTAAACACATACTTGACTTGGTCAAAGATGTATAACACTAAAATACTTGGAAAAGTATTAAGAACATAAATACAAGTATGTTAAAAATCACATTATTTTTAACAACTCATCTTACTTGGGAAATATAATTAGTCAAGGATAAATATAACTGGGGCTAGGCCCAATAACACAAAGACATGGGCTACGCCCAATGACATACAACATGGGCTAGGCCCAATAATAACGCACATACAAGGACATGGGCTAGGCCCAACTACACAAAGGCATGGGCTAGGCCAAATGACACGCGTGCTAGGCACGAGGACAAGGAACGAACGATGCCGTTCACACACTATTCTATACTCGATAACAAAATATATATTACTAAGACAAGAAATAATTAATCAAGAGAACGATTAAGAACATCCAACATAACATGAGAACTTGTACGTAGAACAAGCATAGACTTAAGTGTCTAATGGGATTCAGGACACTTGTAGGTTTCGGTACGAGACCAAGGAAAACATTGTGAGTTTACACAAGGAACGTAATTTAGTGAGTTCATGTCCCTTTCCTTTTAAACATTTTCGGTTTTATAACACTCGGGGGAAATACATGTCAAGACATATGGTATGTTAGTTATGGAGTTAGATGACAATAAGATCGATGTGCGTAAGTATGATTGATAACAATATAACATAGTAACCATTAATCACTTAGTGACCAAGGTGCAAAAGGTGTAGATCTATTGAGCTTGAGGCACGCTCCACTCCTAGTTGTATTCCATGGAGTGCTTTTGTGATCCCAATTGAGAACAAAGTGTCTCGGTTTGGTTATATACTTACGGCGCATAGTATTGGAGGACTCGCTACCCACTGATAGATCCTTATATTCCATAATTAATTTACATACCTGGATTTCAATTTTGGATAATAATTATGACAACTTATTCGAAGACAAAACTACATGAACTCGCTCAACTTTTGTTGATTTTCAAACTACATGTATTTCATGAAACAGGGCTTAGCCGGTGATGGATTCTCGGAAGATACAACGATGGCCACTTTTGGAGGATTTGCCTCATATATCCCTTCCTTGTTTGGGCATATAGGGGTCAAAACCTCGATTTAAATCTACGATTATAACAAACATATTTTGGTGATGTAACTTAACTAAATATTGTTTTGGAAAACTTGTGAAACTTGTTGGAAACATGTAAACTTTGAATTTGAATTTGTATAACATATGGCATCGTTGTTGGTTATAATTATGTTTACACGATTGATTGCAATGATTACCGTTAAGTCACACGCTGCCCTTCCGCTACCACCAGGGTGTGACAGATTGGTATCAGAGCTTCGATTGTAGTGAACCGGGGACAAACTTTTTACTAAGTTTGGTCTACAATCACCAGGCGCTCTCACAAGAAAACAAAGTTTATAACATTTCAAAACTGTTTTCTAATATATGACAAAAGTATTACAAAATGTCACGATAACATGAGGATCTATCACACGAGCTCAACTGTAGGAAAGAACAAAAGTTTATTCCTGCTTAGTCTAGAATGAGTAGACACAAAACATTAAGATTACACCCGAAACCAAAGAAAAATTGCATGAGGTTTGATGATTAAAATAAAATATATCATAAGTAATAATTAATTACTAACCCTTATGTTTATACATTGTACGGATTGTATTTGCCAGGACCATGTCTTCTGTTTCTTCATACGAGGAGGACCCTATGGAGTACCTCTCTGATGATGGATTTGGTGTTGAGGCTACTGCGGCTATACCTCCTGAGGGCGCAACTATTCATGAGGTCTCTGATGATGAGGATCTCGACGATTACCAGCCTTTTGCCTTACCCGACTACCACACGGGAGACGATCAGGAGCACCCACACAATCTAGAGGATGATTTGCTAGCTATCCCCCAGCCCCAGCACGACGTGGCCCATCCATGGTCACCCTGATGGGGAGCACGTAGTTGTGCACTTAGTCGCACCGCTAGCTGTCATTCCACGGTCATCGAGCTGGACGATGACGAGGATGATGTCGTGCCTGTCTTTCATGTTGACCATTTAGATGCTGAGTTGGTTATCAATGAGCTAGCCATACTTGAGCTACCCCCACCTATTATTCCTGTCATTGACCTATCCTCTTTATCCTCTGATTCGGATGATGGACACTTGTCCGATGATGCCATGTCTGCAGTACCCGCCACACCATCGCCAGTCCACTCACCTGACACTGTGTTGCCCCCACCCTTTGTACCCCTGCATGCCTCTGTCGGCCCGTCTCATGCTAGCACCCCCGCTCCTATGTTTACCCCATTCTCCGGACCTCCACGCCACCACTCATTGGGCGGTACGCCCCGACACTACGAGCAGCCGCCCCCACCTTTTATGAGTAGCTCCACTTATCATCCCATTCATGACCCACACGCGGCCAGATCATCACATTGGGCCGGACCCCCACCCCCTACTGCACTACCCATGTATGTTTCATACCCTCGCCACCCCGTTACCATAGTATCCCCCTTCGCCTCCTCCGGGCATGAGCCCATCTGACCCATACCACCCCTGTCACTTCCCTACTATTCCTCTTGAGGAGGAGGTGATAGCACATGATCTCCAGATCGCACAACTCTATAGGATGATTCATGAGCTCCAAGGTCAGCACCCTACTCAAGTTGTTGCTAGAGCACCACCTGCACCACCATCAGCGCCACCATACACACCATACTCACCCCCAGACTTACCACCAGGGCCACCGTCACCACCACCTTATACACCATCTTCACCACCACCACCGACTCCACTACCCCTGTGGCCTTATCACCACCCCAGATGTCCATTTGAGGCACGTATGCGCGAGTGGGAGCGTATCCAGGCTGCCTTCGTTCACCGTGTCTCTAGGATAGAGGAGGAGTTGGCCTATCACCGCATGTTGCTCCATAGGTCACCATCCCCTCCACCCCCGCCATCTCAGTAGATTAGCGTTAGCAGTCCTTGGGGATCATCCCCAACTTTTGTGGATCTAGCTTCCGACGAATCAAGCCAGAAGATCCAACTTTTGTGACGACTAGAGACGAAGATGCAATGAGGAAGAAAACTTTAATTTTGTATTGTATTGTATGAACTTGTATCGACTAGGGCTATGTGACCCTAAGTCTTTTTGATTCTTCGTGAACAAATGTACTAAGTTGTCAATCATGTATGAAAGTGTATTTTCTTATTTCGCATTGTATTTTATTTATGTCGTGGTTGGTTGATATTGTGATGTGTTGGTTGATATTGTGATGTGTTGGTTGATATAGTGATGTGTTGGTTGATATTGTGATGTGTTGATTGATATTGTGATATGTCGTGGTTGATTTTATGTTGTTTTGTGGATGATGTTTATGTATTATACCATGGTGCGCATGTACGTTAGATATTGCATGATGTTGCGATGATTGGTTTATTCTTGCGTGTTCGGGAAGCGGTTGTACGCCATATACATGACTTCTTACCCCTTATCGACTTGATGCTTTCTTATATACTCGACAAAAAAATATAATAATAATGAACAAACAAGATTTTTGTAATATATTTTTAATAATAAATGCTTCTTTTATTATTAAACAGTCGTCTAATTACAATCGATATTTCGTACTAGAAGACGATGCCTCCATGCCGAAGAAGTATCAATAACGACCTACTCTCAACGACCCAAGAAGAGCTGAACGAGCGCATATCTCAGACCATTGCGCAGCACGAGTCCAACCACACAGAACAAAGCGGTGGAACCGGAGGTTCAACTGGAACCAACCCACCTACCGGTAATCTTCGGTTATTCATATAGCCACGTGACACTCTCGTTTATTCTATTCGTGCTTTGATTCTCATTCTTGAGTTGGTGTACCTAATCTGTTTCAGGTTGCACTTACAAACAGTTTTTGGACTGCAAGCCTCTGAACTTCGATGGCACCAGCGGTGCTGTTTCATTCATGCGCTGGACTGAAAAGACTGACTCGGTCATATGAATGAGCAAGTGACTGCTGAGCAAATAGTCACTTATGTCACTGGACTCTTCATGTCACACCCCGACCCGCAGCGGAATAAAAGTCGGGGCATAATTGGGTTATCACCAAAGCTCATGATGTTTACTAAGATGTTTCATATTTATTAAATTCAAATTACAACTTAAATGTCCAAATCAAAATTCATACAATTACAAGGAAATGAAACTATATAATTAATCCAAAGCTTAAACTGGTTTATTCTTCTAGGCCTTCCTATGTGTTTCTTGCCTCAGTTGGATCACCTGTATCATGTGTAAAACGGGGAATATTTTGGGTCAACAAAAGTTGGCGAGTGAACCTTGATAAAACATTGTTACTAATTTCTTGTTTTATTTAATAAGGAAAATTTGTGCAATAATCACATGTGAGCAAACATATATAGATAAACAAACACAAACCACTTTGGATGAGTATATGATATGAATGATGATGTATGTGAGATCAAGGCTCAATCAAACGGAGTCGATCTAATGAGGCACCTGATGCTCAACCCGTCTCCCACGGGGAACTGATGGGCCTAATGAAATGCGTGCACTGAAAATGATAAATCCAATCTACATATAATCCACACAACAATTGATACACATTTGATCACGGATAAGATGTATGCACAAGTGTTTATATATATATATAATAAAAGAATTATACGACACATGATACACCCCAAAACATGATTAAAACGGGGAATTGATAGAGATTCACTCACAATGGGTGCGTTCTTTGATGACGATGAGTGCGCACGAATTTATGATTCAATCGACGAGGGAAGAACTAACCTAGATAATAACAAAATGATTCGATAAATAAATGGATTTTATTTGAGATTAATATTTTTAATTAGTGCTCTTAATGGGATTTTTAGATTTATTTTTGTGAGTTTAAGGAAATTTTCTAACTTTAAAAATCTTATTTTTAAGTATTTTTAAATGATTTTTCTATTAAATAAATAATTAAAAAGCAATAAATAAAAAAAAAAGTTGACTTTTGACCGTTGACCGTTGACCGGGTCTTGACCGGTCAGACTGTGTTTTCTATGCGCTGAGTAAGGTTCGAACTCGGGACCTCTCGTATACGTGCACGCAGCTCTACCAACTGAGCTACGTGTCTAACCCGAAATATTCTCTGTTTTAATTATATTTATATACTAACTAACTTTAAACTTATTTGGTTTTTATTAAAAATGATTTATATGGCCGAACCGGTTGCAGAGACCCGGAGTCGAACTCGGGTCCTTCGGTTTGAGTGCGTACAGCCCAACCAGTTGGGCTGTGTGTCTAATCTGTTTAACTAATGGATTATATTACTCTTATAAACATTCTGTGACTTGATCTGATTAAGTTCTAAAAATGTTGGTTTTATTTCTGAAAGTCGGTAACGTGTGCGATTCGAACTCGGGACGTGCGTGTTATATTTGCACACAGTCCACCGCTGGATGTGTCTAACCCGGTTAAATACATGATTTTTATTACATTAATATACTACTCGACTTCGTCTTCTTCGTTTACAAGAACACATAATCAGTGAAATCCAACTGTTGTTTAATTGACCAATAACACTTATAATTGATGAAATTGAAATAGAAGAAGGAAATTAAGGAATAAGATGTACCAAAACAAGCGTTTTCTTCATATTTCCGGCAAGAGTCGTCGGCTCTGATTTGTGACTTTCGGCTGAGTGAATTGTTTAACAGTTTAGATCATTGTGTTATGCAATTAAGTTACTAAGCAAGAGATATCAAGGGTTTAGATGATTATACCGATCGACAGTGAGGCTTCGGTTTTTCAGTGATATTCCGGTGAGTGCGGGGATTTCCGGCGACGTTGTCTGAGACAGATTCTGGTTGAACGATTGAGGTTAATACATGCCGAATAACGGATTACAAAGAAAAGAGTTGAGTATTATACCGATTAGGGGTAAAGTCTCGGTTTTCCGATGAAAGTCCGGCGAATGCAAAAATCTCCGGCGACGTGTTTTGGAATGAATAAAGCTTCGGAAACGAACGTGGTTCTGAGCGAAAGGATTTTCAGAGTGTTCAAGTGGGTATTTATAGTGGAAACAGGCTGAATTGGGTTTGAATTGGGTCTTGATTCGCGATTTAGGATTTCCGGCGGTTATGACCGAAATTGATTGCCGGCAACGGTTATAACCGACGTCAAAATCAATTCATCCGTTTCGGTCAAAGGAGAAACAGCCAAATCGCGAAGTGCCTGATTTTCCGGTGATTGCGAGTTCTGGCGCGTGATTACCGGATTTGACTTTCGGTTTTATTATATATGTTATTTGTTCTAGTTTTTATCACAAACAAAGTGTGTGGCGGGCGGTGTGTTGTGTGTTTGTGTTTGTGGGTGACCCGGGTTCGAAACCCGGCGTCTCCATTTTATTTTTTTTCTCACTATTTATTATTATTTATAAATTATGGTTTTTAAATTCTAATTTATTTATTAATTATGTATTGTTTAAAATTTATTTGAGCAATAAATACGCAACGAAAAATTATAACTGAATATTTGATTAATAAACGAAGCGGGTTTTGAAACCCGTTTTTCGACGAATGTTACAGTATCCCCTACTTTTAGGAATTTCGTCCCGAAATTTAAGTAGTAGTGGTAACAGGAAAAAGATGTGGGTATTTTTCGCGCATTGAGTCTTCACGTTCCCAAGTAAACTCGGGTCCTCGTTTTGACTCCCAACGTACCCTGACAATTGGAATACGACTTCGTCTTAAACGCTTCTCTCCGAAGTCCATGATTTCTACTGGTCTTTCAATGAAATGCATAGATTCATCGATCTGAATGTCTTCTAGAGGAATATGGAGGTTTTCATCGGCGAGGCACTTCTTCAAGTTTGATACGTGGAATGTGGGATGAATTCTGTTGAGCTCTTCTGGTAGGTCAAGCTTGTATGCTACAGGACCTACTCTTTCAGCATCTTGAAAGGTCCTACGTAGCGTGGTGCTAGCTTGCCTTCTGGCAAAACGAACCACTCCCTTCCACGGTGATACTTTTAAAAGTACTTGATCACCAATGTCAAACTCCAAGGGCTTTCGTCGTTTGTCTGCATAACTCTTTTGACGACTTTGAGCCGCTAGAAGATTGTTTCGAATTTGAATGACCTTGTCGGTTGTTTCTGAATTAACTCTGGACCGATGATTTGTGATTCCCCAATTTCGTGCCAACAATATGGAGATCGCACTTACGACCATATAAAGCTTCGAATGGAGCCATGCCTATACTTGAATGATAGCTATTGTTGTACGAAAATTCAACTAATGGTAGATGAGTGTCCCAATTCCCTTTGAAGTCTATGACACATGCTCGAAGCATGTCTTCAAGAGTTTGGATGGTGCGTTCAGATTGGCCATCAGTTTGAGGATGATAAGCGGTACTGAGGTCTAATCGTGTACCCAAGGTGGTTTGTACGGCCTGCCATGTTCGTGAAGTGAAACGACCATCACGATCTGAAATGATGCTTAATGGTACACCATGAGGCTTACGATCTCGCTGATGTAGATACGAGCTAACTTCTCGTTCTTAAAGTCCTCGCGAATCGGGATGAAATGAGATGACTTTGTAAGACGATCGATTATTACCCATATGGTGTCATACCCACTGGAGGTGCGAGGTAACCCGGTAATGAAATCCATGGTTATGTTTTCCCACTTCCATACAGGTATTTCGGGTTGGACTAGGAGTCCTGAAGGTCTTTGATGTTCAGCTTTTACTTTGGAACAGGTAAGGCACTTGGAAACAAAAACAGCGATATCCTTTTTCATGCCAGGCCACCAGTAGGTGTATCGTAGGTCTTGATACATCTTGTCGGCCCTGGGTGTACAGAGTATCGCGTTTTGTGCGCCTCATTCATGAGGAAATCACGAAGGTTATCGCGATCAGGAATCCATATGCGATTTAAATAGTATAGAATACCGTCGGATTAGGTTTCGATTTTGAGTTCAGCTCCACATGAAACTCATCGCGTACGTCATTTTCTGTTACAGAAACATGTTGAGCTGTTCGCATTCGATCTTTGATGTCGGTTATGATTTGCGAACAGAGAAGACGAATAGAGTTCGCATAACCTTTTTGACTGAGCGCATCGGCCACTACGTTTGCCTTGCCAGGATGATACCGAATTTCACAGTCGTAGTCGTTGAGAAGTTCGACCCATCTTCGTTGCCTCATATTCAACTCCTTTTGGTTGAAGATATGTTGGAGACTTTTGTGGTCAGTGTATATTTCACACTTGGTACCGTAGAGGTAATGTCTCCATATCTTGAGAGCGAACACAACGGCTCCAAGTTCCAGGTCGTGGGTAGTGTAATTCTTCTCATGAACTTTGAGTTGCCTAGAAGCATAGGCTATCACTTTTCCTCTTTGCATTAATACACAGTCTAGCCCTTGCCCTGATGCGTCGCAATATACTACAAAGTCATCGCAACCTTCAGGGAGTGTGAGGATAGGTGTGTCACAAAGTTTTTGCTTTAGAGTTTGGAAGGCTTCTTCTTGTTTAGGTCCCCATATGAAGGGTTTTCCTTTATGAGTCAAAGCCGTGAGTGGTACAGCAATACGGGAAAAATTGGCAATGAAGCGGCGATAGTAACCAGCCAAACCAAGAAATGACCTTACTTCGGTAGGGGTACGTGGCGCTTGCCATTCCTGCACTGCCTTGATTTTCGAAGGATCAACATGAATTCCCTTGTCGTTGACGACATGTCCAAGGAATTGTACTTCTCCTAACCAGAATTCGCATTTTGAGAACTTAGCGTAGAGCTTTTCGGTCCTTAAGAGTGTAAGGATGAGTCGAAGGTGTCGTTCATGATCGGATTTAGACTTGGAGTAGATAAGGATGTCGTCGATGAAGACTATGACGAAACGGTCGAGGTAGGGTTTGCATACCCTATTCATTAGATCCATGAATACAGCGGGGGCGTTGGTTAAACCGAATGGCATGACCATGAATTCGTAATGACCATAACGAGTCCGGAAGGCGGTCTTTGGGATATCTTCTTCGTGCACTCTGAGCTGATGATAACCAGAACGAAGGTCGATTTTTGAAAAGCAGGTGGCGCCTTGAAGTTGGTCTAGGAGGTCATCGATGCGAGGTAGTGGATAGCGATTTTTAACCGTTAACTTGTTGAGTTCTCTATAATCAATGCACATGCGAAACGTTCCATCTTTCTTCTTCACAAAGAGGACAGGTGCACCCCAAGGCGATGAGCTTTGTCAGTCAGCTCTTGCAGCTGACTGGCCAGCTCTTGCATTTCGGATGGGGCTAACCTATAAGGGGATTTTGCGACTGGTGTAGCGCCAGGTACAAGATCGATGCGGAATTCGACTTCTCTCACAGGAGGGAGTCCTGAAATGTCGTCGGGAAAGACTTGTGGGGATTCTTTCACAACTGGGATATCTTCGAGTTTCTTCTCATTGTTTCCCTTTTTGACGACGTGAGTTAGGAATGCGACAAAGTTCTTGCGGAGATATTTTCGGGCTTGAAGGCAGGACATTAATTTGAGTTATTTCGAAGGGGTTTCCCCAAAAATACGTAGGGTCTAACCGTCTGCAGGAGGAATGCGAATAAACTTTTCGCGGCACACTACTTCAGCGTGATGCTGGCTGAGCCAGTCCATACCGATTATAACATCGAAACTTCCCAACTTCATAGGAATGAGGTCAACTGGAAAATCGTGATCGTTTAGAGTGAGGGTACAATTGCGTATAATAGAATTTAATGAAACGGGTTTTCCGTCAGCAACTTCCACCGTTAGAGATTCTATGAGATTAACACGAGTTTGGTTGAGGATAGGTTCAAATTCTAAGGACACAAAACTCTTATCCGCGCTAGTATCGAATAACATGGATGCATAACTACCATTGATGAGAAACGTACCGTTAACCACGTTGTTGTCAGCCCTAGCTTGGTTGGCATTGATGTTGAAAGCTCTTCCTCTGACAGGTGGAGGAGCTTGGTTAGCTTGGTTTACTGGGTTCGCTTGGGCTTGAGCATGGATGATGTTCACTAAGCGTGGACAAGTGTTTCTGAAGTGGTTTGGGTCCCCACAGTTGTAACAAGCTCGAATGGGTTGCATCATGGGGTAGTTGGGTTGGTAGTAGGATTGGGCTATGTGTTGTGCAGATGGTAGAAGTAAGGGTTGTTGGGCTTGACCCACTATCTGATGGTGGGTTTGGGTTGGGGGTTGATTGCGGTTCATTCGTTGAAGAGTGCGACAAGTTTGAATGGTGTGACCCGCACGGCCACAGCTGGTTCAATGTTGGCAAAGAGTTTCGGGAGGGTGATGGTATTGACAATGGTTGCATTTTGGGTGTGGGCCGGTGTATGGCTTTTTAAATGGTGCAGTCGAAGGAGCAATTTGGGTGATTGGTGCAGCAGTGATAGGAGGGTTGGTTTGAGTGACAGCAAAATTCTTGCCATTACGTTTCCTCTTACCAGCAAACCTTGAGGATGAGGCTGAGTGGTTTGTAGTTGAGGTCTCTATGGGTGCTTTCTTCTTTTCATCTTTGAACTTGCCGTTTCGAATGCGATTTTCAGTGAGTTCTGTAGCTAACTCCATCGCGGCTTCAAGTGTTGCAGGCGAAGTGCTTAAAACCGAGTCTTGAATTTTCGAGGGAAGGCCTTGGATGTAAGGTTCAACCAAGCGGTACACGGGGGTGAACAAATTAGGGATCATCTGGTTCAGCTCGAGAAATCTCTTTTTATAGGAAGTGTGATCTCCTTCCTTTTGTTTTAGCGCGTGGAATTCATCTTCTAACTTTTTGATTTCGCTTCTTGTTAAGACCATTGGCGTCTTCAATTCCTCGTTTACCCTTTTCTGTGTTCCACCAGGTAAGGGCTACCCCAAACAGTCTTCCAGTTGCATAACATACCTTGCGATACTCGGGACAATCGCAATTGAGGAAAGTGTTTTCCATTTCTTCAAACCAGTGAAGGAGGGCGGTAACACCTTCGGTCCCTTCATACTTTGGGGGATCGCAAGATTTGAAGTGTTTGTAGGAGCACTTTTGGAGGGAGGGTTGGCGACGCTATGGTCTTCTTGATTGGGAAGGTTGATGGGATTTGCGGTGAGAGCTTGTTGAACTTGAATCACGATGTCAGGAAGCACTGCGGCCATTTGTTTAGCAATTTTTGTGGCCAAGCGTTCATTTGATCTTCCTGACTTTCTACCTCCACGTAGTTGCCTAGCCGACATCTACAGGAACATACATAGGAAGATTGTGAGTTTAAGAAGTTTCTAGGTGTCATGTGTCGTAAAAAGAAAAAATAACATAACTGACAATAATTCAACTACATCCATAGGATGTCTTGGGTTTGCTCATGTTTGGGCCTCCAATGTCCCCCATACCATCGCCTGTGTAGTCATGTGGGCCCCCATGACTATTGGGCTTGGTAGGATTCACATTGGTGTTGGCGGATTAACACTCGCACCACCCGAATGAAAACCGTAAAATATGATTGCGAGATGTATGGTAGGAGGGTGTCCAGGTGTAGACACAATGACAACTCAAAGTGGGGTTAGCTCAACGACGTTTGGTATAGCATGCTTTGGCCTAATAGGTCCTTCGTACTCTCATCGTTAGTCCCCAGGTAGGCAAACTGGTCCTTTATTTTGGATTTATACGAATGCAAGCCTAGACAGGACGTTCCGACTACCGGTACTCGTACCCTTCCAGTTACTACATGCCCGTCATGAGAACTCACTTTGATGTGATTTGAAAATACAAAATCATTGAAAAAATCATGGGAATCGTGAGGTGTGTGCTCTCATGGATATGTATGCTATGAGGATATGATTCATGATGAGCATTGTATAATAACATGTATTTGTGAGCATGCTTGCATAACATTGAGTGTAAAAATAAACATAAAGCATATAAACATCATGAATTTTGTATGTAACGCATAAACAATTTAAAATTTTAATCAACTATAGTATATGCTCTAAGGGTCTAATAACCTATCCTATATCCCTATAGTCATGGCTCTGATACCAATCTGTCACACCCTGACCCGCAGCGGAATAAAAGTCGGGGCATATTTGGGTTATCACCAAAGCTGTGATGTTTTCTAAGATGTTTCATATTTATTAAATTCAAATTACAACTTAAATGTCCAAATCAAAATTCATACAATTACAAGGAAATGAAACTATATAATTAATCCAAAGCTTAAACTGGTTTATTCTTCTAGGCCTTTCTATGTGTTTCTTGCCTCAGTTGGATCACCTGTATCATGTGTAAAACGGGGAATATTTTGGTCAACAAAAGTTGGCGAGTGAACCTTGATAAAACATTGTTACTAATTTCTTGTTTTATTTAATAAGGAAAATTTGTGCAATAATCACATGTGAGCAAACATATATAGATAAACAAACACAAACCACTTTGGATGAGTATATGATATGAATGATGATGTATGTGAGATCAAGGCTCAATCAAACGGAGTCGATCTAATGAGGCACCTGATGCTCAACCCGTCTCCCACGGGGAACTGATGGGCCTAATGAAATGCGTGCACTGAAAATGATAAATCCAATCTACATATAATCCACACAACAATTGATACACATTTGATCACGGATAAGATGTATGCACAAGTGTTTTATATATATATAATATAAGAATTATACGACACATGATACACCCCAAAACATGATTAAAACGGGGTTGATAGAGATTCACTCACAATGGGTGCGTTCTTTGATGACGATGAGTGCGCACGAATTTATGATTCAATCGACGAGGGAAGAACTAACCTAGATAATAACAAAATGATTCGATAAATAAATGGATTTTATTTGAGATTAATATTTTTAATTAGTGCTCTTAATGGGATTTTTAGATTTATTTTTGTGAGTTTAAGGAAATTTTCTAACTTTAAAAATCTTATTTTTAAGTATTTTTAAATGATTTTTCTATTAAATAAATAATTAAAAAGCAATAAATAAAAATAAAAAAAGTTGACTTTTGACCGTTGACCGTTGACCGTTGACCGGTCTTGACCGGTCAGACTGTGTTTTCTATGCGCTGAGTGAGGTTCGAACTCGGGACCTCTCGTATACGTGCACGCAGCTCTACCAACTGAGCTACGTGTCTAACCCGAAATATTCTCTGTTTTAATTATATTTTTATACTAACTAACTTTAAACTTATTTGGTTTTTATTAAAAATGATTTATATGGCCGAACCGGTTGCAGAGACCCGGAGTCGAACTCGGGTCCTTCGGTTTGAGTGCGTACAGCCCAACCAGTTGGGCTGTGTGTCTAATCTGTTTAACTAATGGATTATATTACTCTTATAAACATTCTGTGACTTGATCTGATTAAGTTCTAAAAATGTTGGTTTTATTTCTGAAAGTCGGTAACGTGTGCGATTCGAACTCGGGACGTGCGTGTTATATTTGCACACAGTCCACCGCTGGACTGTGTGTCTAACCCGGTTAAATACATGATTTTTATTACATTAATATACTACTCGACTTCGTCTTCTTCGTTTACAAGAACACATAATCAGTGAAATCCAACTGTTGTTTAATTGACCAATAACACTTATAATTGATGAAATTGAAATAGAAGAAGGAAATTAAGGAATAAGATGTACCAAAACAGAGCGTTTTCTTCATATTTCCGGCAAGAGTCGTCGGCTCTGATTTGTGACTTTCGGCTGAGTGAATTGTTTAACAGTTTAGATCATTGTGTTATGCAATTAAGTTACTAAGCAAGAGATATCAAGAGGGTTTAGATGATTATACCGATCGACAGTGAGGCTTCGGTTTTTCAGTGATATTCCGGTGAGTGCGGGGATTTCCGGCGACGTTGTCTGAGACAGATTCTGGTTGAACGATTGAGGTTAATACATGCCGAATAACGGATTACAAAGAAAAGAGTTGAGTATTATACCGATTAGGGGTAAAGTCTCGGTTTTCCGGTGAAAGTCCGGCGAATGCAAAAATCTCCGGCGACGTGTTTTGGAATGAATAAAGCTTCGGAAACGAACGTGGTTCTGAGCGAAAGGATTTTCAGAGTGTTCAAGTGGGTATTTATAGTGAAAACAGGCTGAATTGGGTTTGAATTGGGTCTTGATTCGCGATTTAGGATTTCCGGCGGTTATGACCGAAATTGATTGCCGGCAACGGTTATAACCGACGTCAAAATCAATTCATCCGTTTCGGTCAAAGGAGAAACAGCCAAACGCGAAGTGCCTGATTTTCCGGTGATTGCGAGTTCTGGTGCGCTGATTACCGGATTTGACTTTCGGTTTTATTATATATGTTATTTGTTCTAGTGTTTATCACAAACAAAGTGTGTGGCGGAGCGGTGTGTTGTGTGTTTTGTGTTTGTGGGTGACCCGGGTTCGAAACCCGGCGTCTCCATTTTATTTTTTTTCTCACTATTTATTATTATTTATAAATTATGGTTTTTAAATTCTAATTTATTTATTAATTATGTATTGTTTAAAATTTATTTGAGCAATAAATACGCAACGAAAAATTATAACTGAATATTTGATTAATAAACGAAGCGGGTTTTGAAACCCGTTTTTCGATGAATGTTACAGTATCCCCTACTTTTAGGAATTTCGTCCCGAAATTTAAGTAGTAGTGGTAACAGGAAAAAGATGCGGGTATTTTTCGCGCATTGAGTCTTCACGTTCCCAAGTAAACTCGGGTCCTCGTTTTGACTCCCAACGTACCCTGACAATTGGAATACGACTTCGTCTTAAACGCTTCTCTCCGAAGTCCATGATTTCTACTGGTCTTTCAATGAAGTGCATAGATTCATTGATCTGAATGTCTTCTAGAGGAATATGGAGGTTTTCATCGGCGAGGCACTTCTTCAAGTTTGATACGTGGAATGTGGGATAAATTCTGTTGAGCTCTTCTGGTAGGTCAAGCTTGTATGCTACAGGAGCGGTGTGTTGTGTGTTTGTGTTTGTGGGTGACCCGGGTTCGAAACCCGGCGTCTCCATTTTATTTTTTTCTCACTATTTATTATTATTTATAAATTATAGTTTTTAAATTCTAATATATTTATTAATTATGTATTGTTTAAAATTTATTTGAGCAATAAATACGCAACGAAAAATTATAACTGAATATTTGATTAATAAACGAAGCGGGTTTTGAAACCCGTTTTTTGACGAATGTTACACTTCATTTATGGAGCGTTATCTTGGTGGAATCTCCAGGTGCAGACCAGAGGAGACGAGGCTGCATATGGTCTGACCTGGGAAGAACTGAAAGAGATTATGAGGAAAAGGTATTGTTCAAGGTCTGAAATTCAAAAGCTGGAAACGGAATTATGGAATCTTAAGATGATTGGCTCAGATATCGCGGGATACGTCCAAAGGTTTCATGATTTGTCACGAGTGGTTTCGTACTTGGTGGAACTAGAATTCAAAAGGATTGAGAGATTCATATGGGGACTCGCCCCTGAAATTCTAAGCATGGTGACTTCATCGAAACCTATTGAAATTGGGGAAGCAATTGAATTAGCTGTGAGCCTTACTGAAGAGGCTGTACGTCAAAAGAAGCTACCGAAACTTGGGGAAATCAAGAAAGAAGCTACTGTGGAGACTACGGACTCCAACAAGAGGAAGTTTTCCCACTTTAAGAAAAGTACCCATGGTAACAACTACAATAGAAGCAAGAGGCAAGCGCCAAGGGAAAACAAAGTAGCGAAAACTTATGCCGCTACCACACCAAACAATGCTGAGAGGAAACCTTATGGTGGAGAAGCACCAAAATGTCCCAAATGCCCTTTCCATCATTATGGGGAATGCCAAGGCTCCAAATGCTACAAGTGTGGAAAGTTTGGGCATACTACTACTGCATGTCGAGGTACCACTGATGGGTGCTATAATTGTGGTGACAAAGGGCATTTCAAGAAAGATTGCCCAAAAGGAAATCAAGCTCGGGGAAGAGCTTTTGTGCTTGGAGCTAAGGACGCACGCGAGAACTCGAATGTGGTCACCGGTACGTTCCCTATAAACAACCACTTTGCATCTATAATTTTTGATACCGGGGCAGACTTTAGTTTTATTTCTAAGGAATTTAGAGATGTACTTGGGGTAGAATCGAGTAAGTTAGACATTCCTTACTCAATCGAACTAGCTGACGGAACTGGTAGAATTGAACGAAGTTATAAGGAAATGTACCTTAGAACTGGGTGAACGAAAGTTTGACATAGATCTATTACCAGTTCAATTAGGTAGTTTCGATGTCGTTATCGGCATGGATTGGCTATCCAAAAATCGAGCCGAAATCTTATGTCATGAGAAGATCATTCGTATTCCAACGCCAAATGGAGAACCTTTGATGGTCCACGGGGAAAAGCAAAGCACGCCGCTACGGATTATTAATTGCATGAAAGCTCAAAAGTTTAAGGAAAGGTTTCATCGCTTTTCTAGCACATGTTGTCAACAAGAAGGCCGAGGAGCCTAAACTTGAAGACATTCCAATTGTGAAGGAATTCCCTGAAGTCTTTCCTGAAGACTTACCAGGATTGCCACCCTAACGACAAGTCGAGTTCCACATCGACTTGGTACCGGGAGCCGCGCCTGTAGCTAAGTCTCCATACCGACTAGCACCTTCTGAAACGCAAGAATTATCTACACAACTTCAAGAGTTGCTAGATAAGGGATTCATTAGACCGAGCTTTTCACCTTGGGGAGCTCCGGTCTTATTCGTGAAAAAAGGACGGAACGTTCAGAATGTGTATCGATTACCGAGAGTTGAATAAGCTTACTATCAAGAATCGGTATCCGCTACCGAGGATTGATGACTTATTTGATCAACTACAAGGTTTGAGCTTCTATTCCAAGATAGACTTAAGGTCTGGATACCACCAGTTGCGAATACAAGAAAAAGCATACCAAAAACGGCTTTTAGGACTCGTTATGGTCATTACGAGTTTCTCGTTATGCCATTCGGCCTAACAAATGCGCCGGCGGTCTTTATGGATTTAATTAACCGCGTGTGCAAGCCGTATCTCGACAAATTCGTGATAGTGTTTATCGATGATATCTTAATATATTCGCGATCGAAGGAAGAGCACGAGCAACATTTGAGAACCATTCTAGAACTTCTAAAGAAGGAGAAACTCTACGCCAAATTTTCAAAGTGCGAATTCTGGATTCGCAAAGTACAATTTCTCGGACATGTGGTGAACGAGAAAGGTATTCATGTAGACCCGTCAAAGATTGAAGCCATTAAGAATTGGGAAGCATCCAAGACTCCAACCGAAGTTCGACAATTTCTTGGATTAGCGGGTTATTATCGAGATTTATTGAGAACTTTTCTAAAGTTGCTCAGCCGCTAACGATTCTCACGCAAAAAGATAAGAAATTTGTTTGGGATGAAAAACAAGAAGAGGCATTTCAACTCTTAAAGGATAAACTATGTGATGCGCCAATCTTATCACTTCCTACGATACCGATGACTTCGTGGTGTACTGTGATGCTTCGCATCAGGGTTTAGGTTGCGTGCTTATGCAACGAGAAAAAGTCATCGCGTATGCGTCACGTCAATTGAAGGTTCACGAGAAAAACTATACCACGCATGACCTCGAGTTAGGTGCCGTGGGATTTGCTTTGAAGATTTGGCGACAATATCTATATGGTACTCAATGTACTATATTCACGGATCACAAAAGTCTTCAACATATATTTAATCAGAAGGAATTAAATATGCGTCAACGGCGTTGGGTTGAATTGTTGAATGACTACGATTGCACGATCAAGTATCATCCGGGCAAGGCAAACGTTGTAGCAGATGCCTTGAGCCGCAAGGAACGAGTCAAGACATTAAGAGTACGAGCCTTGGAGATGACAATTCAGACAAATTTCACAACCCGTGTGCGTGAAGCACAGCAAGAAGCTTTAAAACCAGAAAACAGAATCATTTCGAGGAATGGCAAAGCAAATAGAACCAAATAAAGATGGAGCATTATACTTCATGGGAAGAATATGGGTTCCCTATTTTGGAGAATTACGAGACTTAGTATTGGACTGAGGCCCACAAGTCAAAGTACTCAATTCATCCAGGATCAGATAAGATGTATCAAGACTTGAAAGAGTATTACTGGTGGCCTAATCTCAAGGCAGACATTGCAACCTATGTTGGGAATTGCCTGACTTGTGCGAAGGTTAAGGCCGAATACCAGAAACCATCTGGATTATTACAACAACCGGAAATCCCTGTTTGGAAGTGGGAACAGATATCAATGTTCATAACCAAGCTCCCACGAACCTCTCGGGGACATGACATGATTTGGGTTATTATAGATCGGTTAACCAAGTCAGCTCACTTCTTACCGATTCGGGAGAAGGACAGTACTGAGAAGCTAGCTGAGCTGTACCTTAAGGAAATTGTGGCACGTCACGGAGTGCCAGTCTCCATAATCTCAGACTGAGATGGTCGCTTTGTGTCGCGGATATGGCAGTCATTTCAAGCTTCGTTTGGATCTCGTCTAGATCTAAGCACAGCGTTTCATCCGCATACTGATGGTCAAAGCGAGCGAACCATCCAAACTTTAGAGGACATGCTTCACGCTTGTGTGATGGACTTAGGCGGAAACTGGGATACTCATTTACCATTGGTAGAGTTTTCCTACAACAACAACTATCACACTAGTATTAAGGCCGCGCCCTTTGAAGCACTTTATGGACGCAAATGGCGATCGCCGCTTTGCTGGGCGGAAGTTGGTGGCAAACAACTCATTGGTCCCGAACTTGTTCAAGAAACCACCGACAAGATATTCAAAATTCGCGAGCGAATTAAGGCAGCTCGTGATCGACAAAAGAGCTACGCGGACAAAAGACGTAAACCATTATCCTTCGAGGTCGGAGACAAGGTTTTGTTGAAAGATCTCGCCTTGGAAGGGCGTAGCTAGATTTGGTAAGCGTGGGAAGCTTAACCCACGATACATTGGACCGTCGAAATTCTGGCAAAAGTCGGTACTGTGGTATACAAGCGAAAATTACCTCGAGCAACTCAATAATGTACACACACATTCCATGTGTCTAATCTCAAAAAGAGTCCAACTAAAGAGACAGTCATCATCCCTGCGTTGAACTTTCTGGCGTTTTAGATTGAATTGTATTTAGTAAATGATGGTGTTTGTTTATAAAAGATGTTTTTTGCGCATAGTTTTGGCGGGAATTTATTATAATAAATGTTAGTAATAAAGTTTCGTCGTTTCAGTTACTGTTTGTTCAACTTTATCTGTTAAAGTTGTAAGGTGTCCCATCATTAAGTTAGGCGTTCTGTTTGAATGGCGTTTTAGATAAAGATGACAAAATACAACTAATTAAATTTTTGTAAGGCAAAATAATGTTATCGTGTTTTAAAACATACATCACTTTTTTTGCATAACATTGATTTGGTAGGTACATAAAAAACCATTGAATATCGCACACACACATAAACTGTGACAACTGTCAACTTTCGGGTAATTTCCGTACAATTAAACTATTAATTTAATCATGCAATTATATGTTAAAACGCCATGTTCTGCTAGATTACATCCTATATATCTGAAAACTGCTATGAATTACATTTCAATAGTGCATATTATTCATTTTGATCATTGTGTCGGAAAAACAATTAGACAATGCACTAAAACAACTAGTAGGCTTGCCGGTTAGACTAGCAGTGTGAGCACTAGTCCGGTACTCAGCTTAACGATAGTTCTAGGGTTTAGATAGAAGTCCAATAGCAATTACACATTAAATCCAAGAATGGAAAACAAGGATTTGTGATAATACTTTCCGGAAATAATATAAGTCCTAAAAAGTGTCCGAACCGGATAAATAACTATTTAGCAAAAATTCAGCATTTTAACCTTTATACTAGTCAATGTAATGTCCAGAAATAAGTCCGAGCAACTTAAAATACTTACAAGAGTATTGGAAATAAAATGGTGATACAAAAACACCTTAAACCATACAAAGTGCACTACTTGGCAATTTAACGCACCAAACACGATAACGACCACCCGAACACTACTAGAAGCATCTAGTGAACTAGTTAACGCTATGTGATGTTGTAAGACTAGTTAAGATCACCTGACACCCTATGCACTTATGAACATCTAATACACATAACACCTTAACTAATTACCATTACATCCTAACTAAACAACTAACTTACCATCAAAACTCAACTAGAACCCCCCCCACCCCCCATCATGGACGGTCACATGAGGCCCACCCATGTCCCAATGTTGTCCCCTAATGGTGTTTATGAAATGTTGGGTGAAGTATTTGTATGAAGGAGGTTAGGATTAGTGTAAGTATAAGGGGACATGACCATCTACATTCACCAAACCTCATCATCATTAATTTACCAATAATTTAAACTTCATCTCCCTCTCTCTTGCTCTCCATACCCATGGCCACCATCATCATACTATCACCTCCATTTTTCATTCACTTGCTAGCCATTCCAAGCATACACTAAGGTGTCTCAATGGAAGCTCAAGGACCTCTTCAAGGAACTTTTATCCACCTCATTTGTGCTATCTTCATATTTGTACTTGTTTGCCATTTCCCTAGCCACAAGAGCTAGTAGTAAGCCTCTTGATCTTTGTTTTGATCCTTGTTACTAGTATATTTATCATGTACAAGTTAAATCCATCAAGAAACATAAACTTAAAGGGATGAACACATGAAGAACACTAAAATCTAAAGAAAACCAACATGATCTTGTAGTGTAATAATATTGTGTATGATTATTTTGTGCTTAGCTTGATGCTCATCATATGTAGACTTGTTAGATGTAGAGATCTAACAAGTATATACATGGATCTTGAAATATCCATGAAGAACAAGGATGATGAACTTAGTTTACTAGAAAGATGAACTTGTTAAGGACTTAAAATAACATAAACATGGATTTTAAACCTTTTTAGAAGTTGTATGAACAAGTTGTTAAAGTTGAATTTCTACAAAAGTTGTGTAAATAGTGGATAATTAGCATTTTTGGAGTTATATAAACATGTTAAACTTCGATTTAAAAGACAACATGTTTTGTGAAAATATGAGTCTATCATCATGTAAAAAGTGTATGTATGAAGTTGTTTAAACTTATAGAAATTATTTTGTTGATCAAGTGAGTTTTGTAAAGCTTAAACACATGTATTAAACATGGAAAAACTCCTAAATCTATGGGACACTATGGCCAAATTTTTATAAAAATTCCACACTTAGAAAAATATAAAGTTTACTACTAAACTTTTGATTTTTAGATGTTTAAATAAATTAAACATGGCCATGCCCTATTTTTATATAAAAAATACAAGTTAAGAAAATAAATATTTCTTAAAGAATAAATTACATGTATAAATATATATTTAGGAAAATATATATTTAGAAGTCACCAAGTATTTGGGTGCTATGTGTATACTAAGTGTATTATATGGTAGTAGACAAATGGGATTAAAAAACAATAAATACTCCCAATGGAGTGTATATACAAAGACCCCAAAATACCAAGAAAAATACTAAAGGAGAATACATACAAAAAGGCCCATACTTGGATGCTTGGACAAATACAACAAAATATATAAATAAACTTATATATATTCCTTGATTTATATGGACTTTGACAATTAAATGGACTTATACACAAAATATATATATTTAACAAGATTGGTAAAAATATATATATTCCATACAAGCCTTAAAAATATATCATTTTTAAGAAATATAATTTTCGGAAAAATATGAAAATTACAAGTTATAAACCTTGTTAAGAAATAAGAAATACATGAACTTAAACACAAGGATACATGTATACTTTCCTAAGTGTACATTTGGTAAATAACAAATGCACTTATACTAAAAATAATATTGAAAATATTATTTTATAAAGTATACATATCTATTCTTGAGAAATAAGTATAACTAAACACATACTTTGACTTGGTCAAAGATGTATAACACCAAAATACTTGGAAAAGTATTAAGAACATAAATACAAGTATGTTAAAAATCACATTATTTTTAACAACCCATCTTACTTGGGAAATATAATTATCCAAGGATAAATATAACTGAGGCTAGGCCCAATAACACAAAGACATGGGCTAGGCCCAATAACATAAAGACATGGCTAGGCCAATGACATACAACATGGGCTAGGCCCAATAACATAAAGACATGGGCTAGGCCCAATGACACAAGGACGTGGGCTAGGCCCAACTACACAAAGTCTTGGGGTAGGCCCAATGACACGCGTGCTAGACACGAGGACAATGAATGAATGATGCCGTTCACACACTATTCTAGACTCGATAACAAAATATATATTACTAAGACAAGAAATAATTAATCAAGAAAACGATTAAGAACAACCAACATAAGATGGGAACTTGTACATAGAACAAGCATAGACTTAAGTGTCTAATGGGATTTAGGACACTTGTAGGTTTCGGTATGAGACCAAAGAAAACATTGTGAGTTTACACAAGGAACGCAATTCAGTGAGTTCATGTCCCCCCCCCCTTCCTTTTAAACATTTTCGGTTTTATAACATTCGGGGGAAATACATGTCAAGACATATGGTATGTTAATTATGGAGTTAGATGACAATAAGATCGATGTGCGTAAGTATGATTGATAACAATATATCATTAGTAACCATTAATCACTTAGTGACCAAGGTGCAAAATGTGTAGATCTATTGAGCTTGAGGTATGCTCCACTCCTAGTTATATTCCATGGAGTGCTTTTGTGATCCCAAGTGAGAACAAAGTGTCTCGGTTTGGTTATATACTTACGGCGCATAGTATCGGAGGGCTCGCTACCCACTGATAGATCCTTATATTCCATAATTAGTTTACATACCTGGATTTCAATATTGGATAACAATTATGACAACTTATTCGAAAACAAAACTACATGAACTCGCTCAACTTTTGTTGATTTTTCAAACTACATGTATTTCAGGAAACAAGGCTTAACCGGTGATGGATTCTCGGAAGATACAACGATGACCACTTTTGGAGGATTTGCCTCATATATCCCTTCCTTGTTTGGGCATATAGGGGTCAGAACCTCGATTTAAATCTACGATTATAACAAACATATTTGGTGATGTAACTTAACTAAATATTGTTTTGGAAAACTCATGAAACTTGTTGGAAACATGTAAACTTTGAATTTGAATTTATATAACATATGGCATCGTTGTTGGTTATAATTACGTTTACACGATTGATTGCGATGATTACCGTTAAGTCACACGTTGCGCTTCCGCTACGACCAGGGTGTGACATAAACGCCAAAAAAGAACACTTTTCAATAAATAAAATAGGTGAGGATAAACTCAATAAGATAAAGATGTAAGGCCTCCCATCATTAAGTTTGGCGTTTATCTGTTAAAGTTGTAAGGCGTCCCATCATTTATTATAGTTTTGGTGTTTGCTGTTTGTGGCATTTTGGGGTTTTATAACTAATTAGAGAAATAAAGTATTTTATTAGCGGAAAAGTACACAACAAACCACAGAAAATGACATAAAAAGTAAACAAAAATTAAAACTCCTCATCCAAATCTTCACTGTCACCAGTCTCTTTTTCTTGAATATTTTGTCCCCGGAACTTTTGAATTCCTTAGATTGTTGCCGATTCCTACATGGCTGGACGCCCGACTCTAGACGAAGCTGATCAGTAAGATTTGGCATTTGTTTTTGTGGGCGTCAGTCTCTTCTTCATCGCACTCTTTACTGTTATTGGTCTCTTCTTCTCATCCAAATCTCCAATGTCATCGATCTCTTCTTCTTGAAGAGTTTGTCCATCTCATTCATCAAAATGTTATTGAGTTAATCCTTACTTTAAGAATGCTGTCAAACCCATTCAGTGAAACTTTATTGAGAACAAAACTGAATCTCCAAGAAACATGTTTTCCATCTGTGGTTTTTGAACTTTTTGGCATTATAAATTGGATGGTATTCAGTAAAATATCGCGTTGTTTATATAGATGTTTTTGTGTGATCAATGGAAGGTCTTGAGACGTTGTTTATGTAGGTGTTTTTAGTGCGTAGTTTAAGCGGGAATTTTTTAGAATAAATGTTAGTAATAAAGTTTCCATCGTTTCATTTACTGTTTGTTCAGCTTTTATCTGTTAAAGTTGTAAGGCGTCCCATCAATAAGTTTGTCGTTTTTGTATGAATGACGTTTTAGATAAAGAAGACAAAATAAAACTAATTAACATTTTGTAAGGAAAATAATGTTATGGTGTTTTAGATAAAGAAGGCAAAATACAATTTAACTAACTTTTGGTGTTTGGCGTTTGTGGCATTTTGGCGTTTTATATCAAATTAGAGAAATAAAGTATTTATTAGCGAAAAAGTACATAACAAAGCAAAGAAAATGACACACACAAAAAAAAGAAAAAAAATTAAAATTCCTTCTCAGATGGGATTTTGTATGGGAAGTATCAATCGCTCCCTAATCCTCTTATTCAGATTCTTCATCCAATTTCTCATCCAAATCTTCACTTTTATCGGTCCCTTCTACTTGAAGATTTTGAAACCTTCATATGAACTTGTCATGCAACAACGCCAATTTTAGGGTCATGTATGTGTTCAAACATGTTGCATTGTTTAACTCCTCTAGGAAACCAAGACTCTGTTTGGTCATTATGTTTTCAACCGTGTAATCTTCCTGCTCCCTGTTGTCACATACAACAGTCACTATGTTAGTGTCTTCATCATAACACCATGATTGGATTATTGGGTCCACAATTGGATTTGGATTGTTCGATCCAAATTTTCTGGTTAATTTTCGTATAACCGTCTGTGTTTTCTCACAGAGGTTATCAAGAGGAACGCCATGTGCTAGGATCACCCTCTGTACTTCTTCGTCCAAGTTCATTATGACGATGGTTTTCACAAACACTCTTCTTCTTTTGTCAAAGAGGGTTACGAATCTATTGATTCTAGTTTTGAATCTCCATGAAACGATGTTTGTCATTTTTACTCTTCCAGAGGTTTTTTTTTTTGAAACTTGGCGTTTTGGATAAAGATGGTGTTTTGGGTAAAGATGACGTTTTTTAGTATGAGCAATGGAAGGGATGGTAATGTCATTTATATAATGATGTTTTTGGCGCGTACTTTAGGAGAGAATTTTTTATAATAAATGTTAGTAATAAAGTTTCAGTTATTGTTTGTTCACCTCTATCTGTTAAAGCTGCAACGTGTTTCATCATTAAGTTTAGATAAAAATGACGTTTCATCTAGAAGGGGACTGTATGGCTTGTAGTTTAAGGCGAGAATTTTAGTGGCGTTTTACTCATGAGTTTGGCGTTTTGTAATAGAGTAGTAAAAAACCCTTTTACCCTTAATGAAGCACGTCCACGTAATAAAGTTGATGTTATTTACGAAAACGCCACCGGCCAGTCTAATCCATATATTGTTTTGATCCAACGGACGAGGGGCGTTCTCACCGTTTTTACACTTATATGCGTTTTCCCTACAAATATTGTTAGGTATCCAAACTTTAGACCATCGATGATAGAGGTGTTAATATCGGCTTCACGTAAACATCTGCTCATTTTCTCCTGGCCTTGCTTCGTTCACAACCAAATCAGCTTCAAATATGTATGAAAAACACACCCTTCCTCTCTTCTCCCTCTACTAAATAAAACGTTTTTGAGAGTTCTTTTACAAAAAGATCCATCGCGCCCTCCTCCTCAGCATCCCCGCTTTGCGCATATATTTCAACTGATTATTGTGAAAGCTCTGTAGCTAGAGTGAGTATACAGGTTGTTGCATTCACAATGAATTCTTTATCCCATATCTATATAATTACACTAACTATCACTATTTTTTCTCTATCCTTTTCAATCATATAATATTTTTTATATCTTTGTCATTACATTTTCTTGCTCCTTCACTAACAACCACTTTCAAAAATATTAAAAAAAATTATAAAGGGTGAACAGTATTTCCGTATATTTACAGATGAACAATAACAATTTCTCTCTTTTTCACTCACATCACAACCACTCAAAATTACTCACTACCATTCCTTAGAGTAAATTGCACAAAACGTCCTTTATGTTTCCTCAGACTTGCAGGTTCCAGCCTTAATGTTTAAAACTTGCCAAAAACAACCTTTACGTTTATTTTTGTTGCCGGTTCAGTCCTTTATTACTAACCAAGTTAATTATCTCAGTTTATTTCCCTCACATGCCTAACATGTGAGGGTATATTCGTCATTTTGTTTCCTCTTCTTATAAAACCCTCAAAAACACAACATCATCAAAACTAAAAACCCATTGTTCACCGACCTGTACACAACCTCCTTCGATGACTTATCCCGTAATCTCCGACTACAATGTATTGAACCCATATTTGAACCAACAGCCAAGCGGACCGACCACCATCTTCAACCCAGACAAACCCATCACCATCTGAACCACCAACCAACATGCCACCATCAGAACCCTAGTTGTCGTCGTCATCAAAACAAGCGGCTAGAGGCCACCACCTCCACCTCCGACACCACCTCCTCTGCCACCACCTCCACCTCCGACACCACCTCCTCTGCCACAACCTCCACCTCCGACAAAACCCCCAAAACCCCAAAATAACTCCGCCACCATCATCTTCAACTGCCACCACCACCACCGCCACCTGACACATCACCACCGTAGAGAGAGGGAGAAAGAAGAGAGAGAGATCGTAGAGAGAGAGAGAAAGAAGAGAGAGAGATCGGTTAGAGAGAGAGAGAGACCTTAGAGAGAGAGAGAGAGCGGCAGGAGACGACGGCGGTGGTGGGTTTTGATGGCGGTGGTGTGATAGCGGTGGTGGGTTTGATGTTCTTCATCTTCAAACAAAACCCCCAAACCGAACGACGACGGCGGTGGTGGGTTTGATGTTCTTCATCTCCGCCACCACCTTCACCCCCACATCTCCGCCACCACCTCCACAGACCTGCATAAGAGGGAAAGAAGAGAGAGAGTGAAAGAAGAGAGAGATCGGCGGTGGTGGGTTTGATGTTCTTCATCTTCAAACAAAACCCCCAAATCGAACGACGACGGCGGTGGTGGTGGGTTTGATGTTCTTCATCTCCGCCACCAACTCCACCCCACATCTCCGCCACCACCTCCACAGACCTGCATAAGAGGGAAAGAAGAGAGATAGAGTGAAAGAAGAAAGAGATCGGCGGTGGTGGATTTGATGTTCTTCATCTTCAAACAAAACCTCCAAATCGAACGACGACGGCGGTGGTGGGTTTTGATGTTCTTGGCGGTGGTGGAACGACGAAAGCGGTGGTGGTGGTTGCGACGGGGGTGGGTTCTTGGAGTGGGGGCCAGGGTTTGCGGTGGTGCTTGGCTTCGCGGCAGGAGACATGGGGTGGTGGTGCTTGACGGTGGTTGTTGGTTGTGGTGGTGGCAGGTGGACGGTGGTAGATGAGGTGGTGGCGGTGTGTGGTGGTGGTGGTAGATGAAGGCAGAGAGAGAGATGAATGGTCTGTGTGTGTTTGTGTGTGAGTAGAGAAGAGAAGGGTTTTTGTAGAAAAAAACAAACCTAAAATGACAAATATACCCTCACATGTTAGGCATGTGAGGGAATTAAACTAGGATAATTAACTTGGTTAGTCAGAAAGGACTAAACCGGCAACAAAAATAAACGTAAAAGTTGTTTTTGGCAAGTTTTAAACATTAAGGCTGGAACCTGCAAGTCGGAGGAAACATAAAGGATGTTTTGTGCAATTTACTCCATTCCTTATAACATAACTAACTCAATCATATAAATTTAATAAATTATGCTCTAAAGCTTTCAAAATTGGATCACACTTGGTTTAATATTGCTCTTTGATATCGTTTCTGTCGTGAGGATACAAGTTGTTGCACAAAACTACGGAAACCACCTTCACAAAGCGGAATGAATCTGTAATCATATATTACGAAATAGGATATTCTAAGTCCATATTTAATAAAGAAATTGTGTAAACAAAATATTATGTGGAAATAGACACGAACGTCTTATCTTTACAAGAAGAGTAAATTGAATGTGGTTATCCTTTCAAGGCATGCAGTATGTCTAACTGAGTTCTTCTGCATTTCGGTGGTCCCACATTGATTTTATACTGGATTTTTCTTTTACAAAATTGTTTTATATTCTTTGAGTAATAAACATCAATAAAATACCTATTTTCTAAATTGATTATATATTTTGGGGGGTTATTTTAGAAAACAAATTTAACATATATAGTCTTGAGAGGATACGAGCTCCAGTGACGAATACAATAATTTTTTCCGTAAGGATCCTAATTTTTTAGGAGTATATTATTGATAGTTAAAAATTAAAAAATATATATCCGGCTCAAGTAGTGTAAACTAATGTCCTCTCTTCTCATTAAAAAGTTTTCTTAAAATATTTTGAGAAAACATTTTAGTGAAAAAAGAAGACACTAATTTACACTACTTGAACCAAATAATTCTTTTATAATATTTAAATATCAACAACATACTCCTATTTACATCATATAAATAAGTAACATGTTGGTGCATGGATGTGTTGTATCTCATGCTTAAAGGGTTTTTCAAAAAAAAAAAGTTAACATTACACTTTTAACCCAAAACTAGTTGAATTTTACCTTTAGCCCAAAAGTTTTCATTTTTTCAATTTAACCTCACAACATTTTATTTTCAATTTTTGCCTCCTACACTTTCATATTTGCCAAAGTTTTCGTTTTATGTTTTGTTCTAGATTACGTCGTCTATTTTTCCGGCTTGACAGGTTCGCCGCAACACGTAGGTCCTAAATGGACTTAGTTATTATTTTCTATGTTTTACGTTTCTGTCGAATTTCTTCGCACTAACACACCACAACTTTAATGTTGGTGGTTGCTAGCGGTGGTGTGACATTGGTGCTATTTGTCACGGTTTTACGCTCCCAACACAACACGGAGGCCTTAATACTAGGTTTTTTTAATATTTAACTATCAGCAACATACTCCTAAAAATTTGCGACCCTTATGAAAAATGAAGACGAAAAAAAGACAACTTTACATAATTTTAACACATTAAAAAATTACAATTTTTAAAACATATACATTGTACAATCTTTTAAAATTATTGTTGATTTTTAAACCAACTTTCTCTCACGATTTTTAAACGGTCCTACTTTTTTATATGATATTAATATTTTTTTTTTGAATTACATCATTAAAACGAACATTTTGCCGCAAAGTTTGTTTAGATGCTTTTTGGTGAGAATGTCGTCCATTGCCAAGAGTTACCCGAGAGCATTGGCGAATCTTGAGCTTAGTTTTTGGTAAAATCAGAGGGTTAGACGCTCAACATCCAATACTTTACACTTCATAAAATATTCTTCAAAATGTTCGGCTAAATATACACTACGAAGCGAAATAACATGGAACGGGGATCCACCTGGTCTGTGACAAGCTCTGCCCCTGCCTGGAGGTCTACTATTCGGTCAGCTGATATTCTTATATTTGAGTGGGCGGGGAGAAACAAGCTTGTGTGGACCTTACAAGAGTTACCCTTCTTGTTGGACTTAGGGATAATGGGTTTGTTGTGGGCCAAACATCGTTGAAAACGGAATCAGACAAAGTTACTAAACACGAGGAAATTTGTTTAGAGAATCAGCACATGTTTATCCGATTAGCCTTTAGTGCATTTAGTTCACTATGCCCGTCGTGAATTCCTGAACAAGGTCTAGCGGATCGAGCATAGTTAATTTATCGACCCTTATGACTCGCTTCGTCTTTATTAGGATAGGTTTTGCTATTCAAAAAGAGGATTCGACGCAGCTTGTTCCCATTTATATGCCATTTGTTTGTAATTCATTGTTCTGGCATATTAATTGAAAATAAATTATTTATAATAATATTATAAAAATTTGAGTAAGGTGTTGCTATAGTTCTTTTCTTTAAAAAAATAATATGTTATGTGATTACTGTGTTTGTATTTCTAGCATCGTGTGTGTCCCTGTAATACACATATATATATGTATGTATGTATATATATATAGTGAGAGAAAGGGTAATGCATGATAGTTTTGGTGGTGAGGATGGTTATTAAGATATATTATATTATATTATATTATATTATATTATATTAAACCACATCTCCTTAGCTAGAAAGGAGTTTTGATGTTCCTAATTTTTTACCACAGTTTTTATATTTTCTTTTTTTACCACAACTTTTTATAGGTTCCGATCTTGGCAAGAGTCTCTTAATTAGTTTCTATGATTTTTAAATTCAAAACTAAAACTTAATAAACAATAAAGTTTTTTTTATATTTTGGTCATCAAAGTTTCTTCTATTTAAACTTTAGCCACATGAAATCTTGACAATTTACTTTTATAAACCAAATAGAAAATATAAATAATTCATAATTTTGTATCCAAATACTTTTTATTCTATAAGTACTTTTTATTATATGTATTAAATATCTTAAACAAATTGTATGTTATAATTTTCATATATTTTTTATGATATTTAGAATAATTAATTTTATCTTATTTTTATTAGATTTATTTATTGATTGTAATAAATTTAGATATGTCAAGGTTTTACTCGATTCAGTTTAAGACGTAACTTTTCGTTATTTGCGAATATAGCTCACATGTGTTTTTATCTACATTTCGAGACAAGTTTTTTTGTATACATTCGCATGGTTTTCCTCGAATTTAATATACGACTTGACGTGCCATTGCAATGCGCGGGATATTTTATCTACATTCGCATGGTTTTCTTCTATTTCTTACATTTTATTTAGCGTTTGGTTGTTTTACAAATTTTGTATTTTGTAGCTTTAAATCGGTCTTTACAAATTTAGTTTGTACGTGGATTCCCCGCCGCAACGCGCGGTGAGAATTCGTAGTTACCTTTAAAGAGCATGGTCAAGAATCGTGTTAGGCAGCTGGCACTTATTCATTGGTTTTAATCTTTCTTCTGTTTTAAATATTTTATATTTACTTTTAAATCTTTAACTTTATTAATATACCTTTAGCTCCTCTTCTGTTAAAAAACTTTATTTTTAATTGGTTAACTTTGTGTAAATGTGTGTTTACTCTCTCTGCTAAACTTTGGTAGTATACATGTTTAGTCCTATTTTTATTCCTTTTAGTATTTCGTCTTTTAGTATTTTCCCCTTACTACCGTGACGAATCAACCTGGGGGAATAGTGACCATTTGCAATTAATAAACTTAGTAAAAAATCTTTAACGACCGTATTTTTATTTAAGTCTCGATGTGATTTTTATTAAGATTGTGTTATGAGTAGTATGTAAAAGTATTTGAAACACGGCTGTACATGTTATCAAATTGAAAAATATTCGGCTTACCGCCCGCAACGCAGGCGAGGCATAAACCTAGTTGAAATAATACAGGTATTCATGATCAAATTATCAAATACTATATCGAACTAATCATGTGAAATTATGAATGATGTTAAACCTTTCTATTAGAATTATCACCATATTGAGAAACATGCTACACCTAGAAGTTCAAAGTTGTATTGGCTACATTATACTTTATTATGATGGTGTTATGAGAAGTATGTACAAGTATCCGAAACACAGACGTACATATTATCAAATTGAAGAATATTTGGCTTACCGGACCGCAATGCGGGCGGGGTATAAACCTAGTTGAAATGATACTAGAGGTATTCATGGTAAAAAAAAATCAAATACTATTCACTATATAGCTATGTTTATCATCACGTTCGTATTCAACTACTTTCCGTGATGGTTTCATGCGGCTGTAACAAATAAAGATGAAGTTTTAAACCTAAACGAAACGTGGTGATTTAGAATCTTAGTGATGAAAAATCCATATTTGTCAGATCCAAGATGAAAATTGCATGCTAAGGAAACACCTGATTTAGAATACGATGATGCAAAAGATGTGAAGGTGAACCTTGAAGGTGATTCTGTTGTGGAAGCCATAGATGTAAATCTGCCGCTCTCGTCGCCGTCCGCTCGCTGTCGTCCACCTCCTCTGCCACTCTCTCTCTCTCTCTTTCTCCAGAGAACTTTTCTCTCGTTGGCCACTTTCCTTTCTCTCTCTGTTGTTTTGTGAGGTCAAAACAGCGGGCTGCTTTGCCACGTGTTGTAGAACATGACACGTAGCAAGAAAATTACCAAAAACCCCAAACACTATTCATCCAATTTTTATATTAACAGATATAATAATTTGGATCGAACGAATCATGTGAAATTGTGAATGATCTTAAACCTTTCTTTTAGAATTATCACCATATTGAGAAAACATGCTATACTAGAAGTTCAAAGCTGTATTGGCTACATTATACAGATATGTTTTTCATTTTTTAACTATCTTAAAAGGTATACTTGCTTGTAGTAAATTGGTGAATGATGATACACCATACATATGGATGCACGCTAACGATTGTGGACACCAGAAAGACACTTAGATACACTAATAATAATATGGAAGTACGAGAAGATATATTAAATGACTTAGGTCAAAACAAATGTTTTTGGATGATGCACAAACGTCAAGTTGGTACACGAAAGAAGACTAGTATCATAGAAAATACGAAAAAATAAAAAGTAGACATTGTTGTAAAATTTGTTCTCATACTAAAATAAGAGTATAAACATTAAGAATAGTAATCTTTTTCATCACATATGTTGTTATGTCATATCTAATTGTTTTCTAAAAGTGATTTCATATTTTTATCTTATTATCTTTTCTTTTAACTTAAAAATATATGTATTTTCATCCTTTCACATTGTATTTCTAAGTTCATGAAAATGATGTTGCATTTATTAATTATTATTACTACAAGTTTTACTTGTGCGATGCCACAGGGAAAATATATACTACAATTTTTTTTGTTTATTTATAACAATATTAGATTTAATTACACATATAACACATGTTTTGATTAAAAACTTGTGAGATCAATTTTAACAACCAAATTGAGAAAGTAAGAGAGAGTGCTTCAGAAAATAATAAGTTTGCCATTGGGGATCATGGAGTAAGTGTCAAGATCCCTGGTTTAGAAAATAACTTTTATGTTTGTTTGGTTTAATAAAATAGTTGAAATGTGATGAACTAAGGTTAAATGCAGTAGACAATATGAACACAAGCAATTTGTTACGGGGAAAAACCCTTGATATCTGCAAGAGAGGATCGCCGACACAAAAATCCTGAGAGCTGGCAACTACCTAGCTCCGATTTATTGTGAACTTGAAAGAAATTACAATGGTGAGCTTTGATCAATCGAATTATATGTGTTACAGAGCTTGTTGCGAGTACAATGAGGGTTTAGTGTGTGAAAATTTATCCCTAAAACAATTACATCAAGCTATTCATAGTAAACAAGTTAAAAGATATCCTAACTAGAAGTCTGATTCTCCCGGGATCCTCATAGGACTGGGAAAATAACCGTTGCAAGCCCCCAAACTCTTTTCCACACGTTTTCTCCAACTTACTTTGTACTATTTCAGGGATTATCCATCTTATAGCTGTTGGCATGGGATATCCCTACGAATATTTCCTGAAAGAGACAAACCAAACAATAGTAATACCGAAACTCATGATCCTTAGCCATGTCAGGATACCAGAGTATGCTCAAGACATCATGATCCTGAGTCTGAAATTCTACATATAACAATTGTCCCCAAATTTTATGGTTGTTATCTATTAGTTGTAAAATTTTCAAAAATACATAATTTAAATGAAAATATGTGGATGAGATTTGGAGATAGATTTTGACTCGTTTACCCTTCTGATTTGACCGTTACCAGCCTCATTATAACCACATATACTAACTTCACTCCTCACATCTCAAACGGTGAAGGTTAAAATTCAGGCCAATTCTCTCCCATTTTCATTAACTTTCTTTTTGTTTTCGATCCACCTTCCTTCAAGAAATTCCTAAATTGCTAAAAAAATATAGTTGATCATCGATCTCCTCTGCTAACAATGAGTTCATGGATCAGAAGATCCTGGAGGCCTGCGAGGGGGAACTATGCCCTTTCAGTGACCAAGGCATTGAGCAGTTGAAAGCATCCGGTGTTCTCCCTGAGAATGTCGTGATTCGAGCCTTCGATCCCCACTCCAAAGCCAATATTGTTTTCGATCAATGGGCATGCTTTCCGTTTTACCGTTTAGCATTGGGTTTTTGTCACACCCCGACTTCCACGTAAGTTCCGGGTGGGCCCGGAGGGGTATAATCGTGACGGCTGGATAACAATTATCACAATATAATAATATGCAACGGAAGTATTGGAGTAAAAGTATCGAATTTATTAATAATTAAAAATATAAAAGTATTACAAGAGTTTCGATACAAGCCCACAGACAGGATCTAATGAACAGAGCTTTAGACATCATAAGCCTTAAGCATAAGGGTTTGCAAATTCCAAAGACTTCATTCTAGCCGACCCGGATTCCCAGTTATAATGAGGTTCGGTACCTGCGGTTCAATCTTTTGAAAATACGTCAGCTTTCGCTGGTAAATACAATTAACCGACTCATTTTGAAAATATTTCAAAAGACTCATTTAGGTGCACAAGGCACGAATATCTTTTATCATAACTTTGGATAATTCAAAATGACCTTGTATACAGTTTTACATGTTGATAATACATATGGGGCCCAGTATAAAAACCGAGACATGATTAACTGAGACACCACAGATAAACCCCAAGGGGTACAAGTATATTTAGCGTTTACTGGGTGTATGCTTACACCTGCGGTTAGGTTGTGGTCATTCGTAATTAAATGAGCCGAGGATATCCAGGACACGGTCGAGTTAACCACCAATGTTTAATTTATCAGACAATACAGATTAAAACGGGTTATGAGATCTAATTAAATCGCAATCCGACAACAATCTCCCATACCCGACCAAGCGGTAATAGTTTATCGTATCCCAAGCCCGTATAAGGAATAGGCTAAGAGTATTTACCTTTTTGCTAGCTTCCAATCAATAAGATTTTAATTTAGCAAAAAGCCACAAGTCTAAGTATTATTGACTCAAGTCTGATTATCTGGGGTAGGTACGATATTCTGGAATAAACAGATTTATTATCTGTTAGAATGTATACGGGCCAAAGGTAGTCCCTTTAGATATTACCCGATACTTAAGAATAGGTTCGCTGTATAGAATGTGTTTAAACCCAACAAGTACTAGGACTTGTATAATATGGTTAAACAAAATACATTCTGGATTTTGAAGTGAAAATGATAAGGTTAAACCTATTTCAGTAATCTTATGTAAATAGGCTACATAAGCCTAACCGTGCGCACATAAGCGATATCGGGTAAACGCATGAGTCATGAGCAAGTTTCATATGCCAATACACTTCAAACAAGTTATAATATCAGTAGGATATCAACTTGTATGCCCGTTATATTTTTAAAATCAAGCTATGCATCATAAGGGCGTTTTGGTCATTTAGCGACGTATAAAAGGAACTTGCATATAATCTGATGTTACGATCGTAAACATTCTGAGATAACACTTTCTTTATGATATAATATCATTAGGATATCAAACATATGTGTGTTTTATAGTTTAAGACCAAACTATGCTCCGTAGGGGCATTTTGGTCATTTCACACATAGTTTCGAAAGCTTATTTGGGATTCTGAGTTTATAACAAGTACCTACTATGTAAACATTTTAAATGAGTCATAAAATCAGTAGGTAACAAGTCTTGGTTGGTAGATATGGTTTAAAACCATACTACGCGTCGTAAAGGTGTTTAAGTCGTTAAATGACGGTATTTGCGATCTTCCGTCAAAAAGTTATGACCAGGTTTTTATGACTAGGATATGTTATTTAGTATAACATATTAGTATGTAAAAGATTTTGTATCACGTTCATGTTTAAAAACAACTTTAAGTGCCAAAAGGGCGTTATCGTCATTTAAGGACATAATACAATAACTCGAACGTAAACTCGGTTTATAACCTGACTTGATATCCCAAAATATCCTATTTATGATATTACATCAGTAGGTAATTAGTTTGGTATGAGAAATTATGTTTAAAACCGTTCTATGCGCCGAAAGGGCATTTCGGCCACTTTAAAGCATTATTTGCGATATTCTTCGAAAACTCAGTTTATGATCAGATTTGTAACATAAAAATATGTTAAACATGTTAACATATCAGTACCTAATTCATTTGCAAGTTCGTTGGTGATTAAAACCTTGTTTTTAATAAAAAGGGCATAATAGTCAAAGTAAGGCATATTTACGGAAACTTGTATAAAACTCAGATTACTATTACGATCATGTAATATAACCTCAGAGGGTTATGCTACATCATATTACGATCATAACGGGACTTTAAATCAGTAGCATACCAGTCCAATTCGGTTAATAATCGAAAGTCAAAGGAGAAGTCAAACTTCACGACTTTCCGTTGCGAACCGACCCTAAAACTGAAATTGACGAGCTGAACATGTTCACACATGTTCTATTATTTATTACCAAGTAGTTTTAGGTGTCAAAATATGTTTTTAACACACACATACACATACACACACACACACACACACACACACATATATATATATATATATATATTTCGAATTATAAGTTTGTACGAAAATCTGACCCGTTTGACTTTTAAAGTTTAAACTTTAATCCGTCAATTGGTCTAGTAAACGTGATCTTTAGGAGGTGCCCTTTTAAAGGTTTAACACCTACCTTATTACGATCACTTAGCCACGTTCGTATTGAACAATGGCTGGACCATTAAGGTCTAAACCGAAAGTTAAAGCGTTTATCGAAAACGCTTGACTTTTGGCTATAAAAAGCCTAAGAATAAACAAGACTGAGATGGAACACTTACTAGTGATCCAAGGAGAAGTCTTGTATTCAAGGAAGTCCCCAAAATGACCAGGAACCTCCAAAGGATAGTATAGATGGATTTCAAGAAAAGGTGCAAGTTTGAACAATGAAATGCAACACCTATTTATAGTTGAAGAGGATCAAGGAGATGATTCCAGGTGTTTAGGGGCCTTTTAGGATGATTACAAGTGTTAATGAAGTGTCAAGACCAGGTGAAAAGGTGGCAAAACGAGTTAGGTGTCGAGTTATGGTGTTATGCTAGGTGACCAAGCATAAAACTGATCTACAAATCACCTTACAGACCATAAGGGTCCAGGTATACGGTTCGTAAGGACCTTGGCCAGGAAAACAAACTTTCACTAATTTGCAGCTTTGGCCCCTGGACTTGTTTCGTCGCGTTTTGTCACCCGTAACCCCTTTCAACCTAATTTCTAGGCTCAATAAAGGTGTTAAGGCATATGTGACTTGGATCTTGCCCTAAAATATCATGGATCTTGGTTCGTTCTGTTGTACGGTTACGCGTTTCGCAAAAAATGCGTAAAATGCTTTAACGAACGTGAATATGATCCAAATTTCGCAACGATTGACATTCTTGCATTCTTATCAATAAAATACAAGATTTTATTGTATGCAAAGTATTTGGACTTGTATATGGGGTTTGTATTAAAAATACAAGAATCGGCAGACTTTCGTAGTTTGCCGAAATTAGTCCCTGAACTCATAAACTCTCGTATTTTAACATTTAATGGCATAAAGCCTTAAATGATCAATATTAGGCATTCCCGAGAGTATGATTGAATATTATAAAGCTCTCAGCTAGTTAAAAGGTCACTCGGAGGCTTAGTTTCAGCATGTTGACACTTTTAGTCCCTCTACATCCAAAATTTTTAATTTTGGCAGAAATAGTCCATTTTAGCTTCCATTATGCATCGTTAAGATTAGGGACACGTGTCGATACATTATTGGACACGATTTTACGAGGTGTTACACCTTTCCATTTCACATTTGTGCATGAGTTCTTTTAAGCCATTAGAATCTCCTACTCTCAAGTGATGCCCATGATGTGGAGGATTCTCTATGTCCTCGACAAGCTGAACCAGGCCCACTCCCTAGACATCAGCGCTCCTGAACTTGCTAAGTCTATGAGCTTAAAACCCATGACACCTCCCGCTTTGTCACACCCCGACCCGCAGGAGAATAAGAGTCGGGCATAATTGGGTTATCACCAAAGCTCATGATGTTTACTAATATGTTTCATATTTATTAAATTCAAATTACATCTCAAATGTTCAAGTCAAATTCATACAATACAAGGAAAGGAAAATTAAATAAATAATCCAAAATCTAAACTGATTTATTCTTCTAGGTCGTCCTATATGTTTCTTGCTTCAACTGGATCACCTGTATCATGTGTAAAAATGGGGGTTTTTGGGTCAACAAAAGTTGGCGAGTGAACCTTGTTAGAAAACATTTATTATTGATTTCTTGTTGTATTTAATATGGAAAAATTGTGCAATAATCATATGTGAGCAAACGTAAATAAACATACAATAACAAACCACCTTGCATGAGTATATGACATGAATGATAATGTATATGTTGGCAACGTCACGTTCCGCTCATAGGTAATGGGGAACGGACGGCCTATGATGATGTATGTGCGATCAAGGCTCAATCAAACGGAGCCGATCGTATGTTGGCAATGCCACGTTCCGCTCATAGGTAATGGGGAACGGTTCTGCTCATAGGTAATGGGGAACAGACGAGCCTATGATGATGTATGTACTGAAAATGATGAAATTTAATCTAAACATTAACCACACAAACAATTGATACATATTGGATACACATTTGATCATGGATATGATGGATGCACAAGTGTTTAAATGTAATAAATAATAGATGACACATGATACACCCCAAAATGTGATTAAAACGGGGAATTTGTAGAGATTCACTCACATTGGGTGCGTTCGTTTGATGATGTTGAATGCGCACGAGTTTAGAGGGTTGATCGACGAGGAATAACTAACCTAAATAATAACGAAAAGGTACGGTAAATAAGTGGATTTTATTAACAATTTTAATAGGGTTTTTTGATTTATTTTTGTGAGTTTAAGGTCATTTTCTAACTTTAAAAATATTATTTTTAAGTATTTTTAATTGATTTTTAAATTAAATAAATAAATAAAAATATAAAAAAATGTTGACTTTTTGGGTTGACTGTTGACCGTTGACTTTGACTGTTGACCGGTTCGGACTTTGTGTTTGTTTGCGCTGAGTGAGGTTTGAACTTGTGACCTCCCGTACGCGTGCACGCAGCTCTACCAACTGAGCTACGTGTCTAACCCGAAATATTCTAAGTTTTAATTATATATATATACTAATTAAATGTTTAATTTATTCGGTTTATATTAAAAGAATTTAAATGGTTGAACCGGTTTGCAGGGAGCCGGATCGAACTCGGGTCCTTCGGTTTGTAAGCGCACAGCCCAACCAGTTGGGTTGTGTGACTTATCTGTTAAACTTACAGTTTTTATTAATCTTAAAAACATCCTGGGTCCTACTCTGGTTTAGTAACAAAAAATTGGTTTTAATTCGGAAAGCCGGTGCGTTTGTAAGATTCGAACTCGTGACGTGCGTTATGTGTTTGCACACAGTCCACCGCTGGACTGTGTGTCTAACCCGGTTTAATATTCAATTTATATAATACTTATACACAACGTCGACTTCGTCTTCTTCGTTCAAAGACACAGACAACAATATCCGACTGTTCTGGTTTAATTCGATTAACGAAACTTATAAATGATTGAAATGTAATGGATAGAGAGGGTTTTGGAAATGAATGTACCGAAACAGATGTTTTTCTCAGAACTCCGGCAAGGTCGTCGGCTTTGTTTTATGAATTCCGTCTGAGCGGACCAATTAACAGTTTTGATTAACTAATTGTGAATTAAGTGACTAAAAAAGAATTATCAGAGAGTTTAGATATTTGTACCGATTTACAGCGTGATTTCGGAATTTTCAGAGATTTTTTGGCGGTTGCAGATTATCCGACAACGTCGTCTGGGACCGATTCTGATTGAAGGATTTGAGTTAGTATAAGTCTAACAATGGATAGAAGATGAAAGAATCGAGAAAATTACCGATTTGATGAATGTCACGGTTTTCCGGCGAAAGTCCGGCGATAGCAGATAACGATTCCGACGAACAGAAAATAGAGCGAAAGTGAAATTGAAGGTTCTGTGAGTGTTTCCGAATTATGAGACGATGATATTGTTAGTGTAAATCAGGAAGTAAATGATTTCGGTTTTCAACTCCCAAAAATCATATGAATCGATGCAATTGAAGAACGAATTGATTAAGAACGTGGGCAGCAATTGATTTATCGGTATAATCAGTAATAGCGATCACTCAAAAGTCTGGATAGTTGAAAGCCGATGAGCGGTTTCAGTTTTGGCGCAAACAGATGAGTTCACGGGTAGAAGTTAAGTTTTATTTGTTTCATTGATTACACAAAAGCACCAAGTGGCGTAGTGGTTAAGTGTTTGTTGATTGTGTCTTCCGGCTGACCCGGGTTCGAAACCCGGCAGCCTATTTTCTTTTTTATTTACTTTATTTTTACTTTTTTAACAATTTTAGTTTCCATAATATAAAATGTTTATTAGTTATGTATTGTTTAAAATTAAAATGAGCATTAAATAAGCAACGAAAATTTGAAACTGACTATTCGATTAATAAACAAAGCGGGTTTTGAAAACCCGTTTTTCGACGGATGTTACACGCTTCATGTTTCGAATCAAACCTAACCAACACTCTTTCGTTATGAAAACCAAACAGAACAACAAAGATTGGAGGACCAAATTATTCTTCGTAGTCATGTTCTCATGCATTTTGATTTCAGTAGCAAAGCACCTGTAACACATGATATAGAAGGAAAAATCACAACCTTGTTAGCACTACCTGATGCGGTGAGGACTTTCCAGCTAGATCCTGCCCTCAAAAAAGCTAGCCTCGCCTCCTACTTCTCTGAATCAATCATGTCTTCAGCTGAGCTCATTTATTTGCCTTGTTTTTGTATGTATAGGATCCTAATAGAAAATGTTTTATGCAGGAAACCAAAATGTTGTTGGTCAGTTTAATCTCTCTAGGATCCTCAGCTACATCTCCAGAGACATCTCTATGACGAAAGAAGATCATGCTCCCTCTGCTCCCAAGTTCAGGGTTCCTCTACTGTGCTCGAATGCATCTAGTGGTAAAAAGTGAAAGGCCCCTAAAGTTGTTGATCTAGAAGCTTTCAACAAACTTGAACCTGTTGAAGTCAACAAAAAGCTTCAGTCTATACAAAGTTTGGCAAGTAAAATAAATTTTAGGATCCTTAAAACATTTTGGGATACTCAAAATGTACCAATATCCTGTTAATTGGCAGGTTCTTTAAAGCTCCTTACCAACCTTGAAGAGGCCGGGAAGAAGAATGTTGCACTCTCTGAAAATATAGATGACATGGACAAACTTGCTGAATATAGGAAGAGCCATTCAGAGGAGCTTCGTCTTCAACTGGAGTCGGTGAGGAAGGAACATTAGGATCTTTAGGAAATGCACCAGAAGCAATTGGAGCAACTTGCTGATGAAGCCAAAAGATCAGCCGCTCTCAGCGTTTTCCAAGCCAAAATAGAGATGTGTGAGGAGGCTAAAGATGAAGGCTTGGGATCTGCAGAAATGGCAGGCGGTCATGGCGAAGCTTGGAGCGAAGTTGATCCTGCCAAAACAGAGGCTGGGAAGGCGAAAAAGGCACATGCAAGCAAGACTAGTGATGATCCTGAGGATGTAGCTGCTGGAGGTGAGGGTGAATCGGTGTAGGTACTCAAATGGGGGAATATTGTGCTATCCATTGCGGTTATAAATAATTGGAATTTACACCAGTTGGATGTAAACAATGCCTTTTTACATGGCCAGACCAATGAAACTATATTTATGGAACAACCACCTGTGTTCGTTGATTCCCGGTTTCACGATCATGTGTATCGTCTGAACAAGGCCTTATATGGTATCAAACAGGCACCTAGAGCCTGGGTTCACAGGTTAAGTTCCTTCCTTATTGATGATGGGTTCTCATGTAGTCGAGCCAATACAACATTGTTTGTCTTCCAACGTGATAAGTGTGTTATGTACCTTCTCGTTTATGTTGATGATTTAATTCTCACTGGCAACTAAGAGAGTGTGATTTCCAAGTTCATATATCGTCTTCACATGGTATTTGCCATCAAGGACCTCGGTAATTTTTTTTGGGACTTGAAGTGGTATACACACCAAATGGGTTATTTTTTTAGCCAAACTAAATATGCTCATGATATTGTGGATCGTGTCGGCCTTCTTGGTTGTAAACCCACTCATACTCCGCTATCCCCTAATGCTTCGTTTGTCAAAGATGGGGTTCCTTATAAGGATCCATTTATGTATCGATCCCTAGTTGGTGCTCTTTAGTGCCTTACCATCACCAGACCACACATCTCATATGCAGTAAATCAAGTGAGTCAGTTCTTAAAACATCCTACCATTGAGCACTTCACTAAAGTTAAATGCATACTTCGATATGTCAAAGGGACAGTCGCCTTTGGACTTACGTTCTCCTGTCCCACTCAAATCAGTATCGTTGGTTACTCTGATGCTTATTGTGCTGTGCCAGATGCCTAAACACGAGACGTTCCACCTTTGGTTACTCTATTTTTCATGGGAGGGAATCTTGTCTCTTGGAGTGCCAAAACGCAATCCACAGTCTCACGTTCCACGCTATGGCTAGCATCACCGCTGAATTAGTATGGATTTCTCATTTCCTTCATGAGCTTCATGCTCTTCCTCCTAATCAGCCCACGCTCCTCTATGACAACAAAAGTGCCTTCGTTCTCCGTCAAAACCCGGTCTCAAATAAAAGGCCTAAACACATTGGCCTCGATTACCATTTCATCAGGGAACTGGTTGCCTCCGGGAAGCTTTTCACCTGCTTCATCCCAAGCAAGCTCCAGGTTGCAGACATATTCACCAAGAGCCTCTCTCGTCACCAATTTGAAATCTTCTGAGACAAGCTTGGCATTTTTCCTCCTCCGATTCGCTTGAGGGAGGATGTTAAAGTATAATACAATATAGGGTGTTTAGTGTATTTTTGCTCATTCTTTTGTACCCTAATTGTATTTTTATGAATCTATTTATAGAGTGCATCCTCCCTTTGAGGAATATAGATCATTCTTTATCACAACAGGAATATCAAGTGATACTACAAAGAAATGCTAACATTAAATACTATGTATTATATTTTTCTATTGATCCCCCCTAGCTCACCCATCGGGTTTGTCTATTAGTATGTGGACGCCATGACAATAATAACAACAAAAACTCCATTATTCACTTCAGTTATGATTTTCCATTAGGTGTACAATAATGTCATCTAAAATGGTCCACGTTTAGTCCGTACGCCTATGTACAAGCATGGGAAATCCTATCGCTACACATTAATTGATAACAAACGTATGTTGTTTCATTATTTAGGGAATTATGGTGACCCTCACACGAGTGGTTTCGAATGATCAAATGACACTGTTTTAGATGGGTCCTCCCTATAAAACTCCAAGTTAGATAGTAAGCAAGTTTGGTTGGTCTTTAAGCCCTCATCTTGTTTTCTTCTGGTTGTTGATAGTGACTGGTTGTCCTCAAGTGTCACTAAAGATAAGAAGAGATGGTGACTTGAAGAAAAGTGTGAATCAGTGAGAGATCAATAGAAAGGGATTTGACACAAAAGTTGCAATTCCCATTTTGGTAGCAAGAGAATGCATCAATCTCACTTAACCAATTGTGGTGAAAACCAATCCCTTTTATCACCATATCCATCTTTATTCATACTCCAAGATAAAATCTTTGTGGGATTTACTTTAGGATGTTTTTTTTTTCTATAGTTAGGTGAAAATTTAAGATTCATTTAACGATGTACAACTTTTACTTCATAATGTACAATTCACTAACACAAGATTGTTCTTGATCTAGTGGAGCCAGTTTAAAATGGGTATGTCGTATTGTTGATTTGTTCTGTTTAAACATAATGAAAAATATATAAATAATACTATGCAACGCTTTGTTTACATAAAACTCGAACACAACACATAAACCTGATATTTTAGAAAGATGAAAATATCTTTGCTTTTTACCTGTTGTATCATTATTTACATGTGTGTATATTATCAAATAAAATATTCTTGTCGTACACGATCATTAAAGTTTGTCCCTTGTTACCGATGGATGAACGAAGTTCATGTTGATGGAACATGTTTTACACTAATAGGTGTTTTGGTGATGAACACTTGGACGTTTGAGATTTTCTACCGAGGGGTCGAAAATGTATATAACCAAAAATTTATATAAGACCGGGGTGTCGAAAACATATATACCCAAAAATTTCTATACAAAAACTACATACTCTCCACTACTGAGTTAAAAGTTCGGGGGTCGGCCGCCCCTCCCGCCTATTGAAGCTGCGCCAATGGTGATGAAGAACCAGATGATGTAGATAACACATTTCTACTGATGGAATATGTCATAGTCATGGGTTGGTATTGTTGAAGTCAGGTGCCTATTGCAGACAAAATATCATATCTATTTTTTTTGGAACGACGACTTCACTGCACTCCTCAAATTTGAGAGCCTCATTGCCCTATTCTGGCAAGACTATATTGTCTTAACCGAGCCCACGCTGGTTTTAGACTTTCACGTTCCCTAGTATGTCATTATATGTGATCTTGGTTGTTGCATCACTAGGAGATTTTACCTTCCTGGTCCTTTCTACATATGTTATGTGTTATATAAGGTAATCATCGGATAACCGTTTTCTTATTTAGTTAGATAGTTTCTTAGTTTATAAATAATTTGCACAAATGTACTTTGATTGTAATGGTAATTTATTGATTTACAATATTTTTATAAATTGTATCGTTTTATATTCATTTATGAAATTTTTTTTGTTATTTGTGTAATTTTTATTTTTAATACAGAAAGTTAATATATTCGCATGGCGAGTGGTTCAAGATCGTCTAGCTACAATGAAGGGTCTAAAGAATAGAGGTATGTTAACAGGGCCTTCAACTTGCAAGTTATGCGTGATCAAGAGGAAGACGCGGATCATTTATTTACGGGGTGTTACATATCGGCAGGTACTATGGCACAAAGTAAGCAAGTGGTATAAAACACAACAAATTTCGCATTTACGATGAAAGAGCTATTGGAAAAAAAGCAAAATTGGATCAATCGAAACGGCGATACATACAACTTATAGTTATAGCAACGTGTTGGGGGATTTGGAAAGCAAGAAATGAAAGTATATAACGGGAAGACTAGAGTCAATATAGAAGCTATCTTTGGAGAGATGCAAGCTACAACGTTTCTATGGATTAAAGAGAGAGCAAAACGGAGCCAAATGCAGTGGAATAATTGGGAGGAGTCCAATGTACCAAGTGGATAATATGTTCTTGTGACTGGTTGCCCCTGGTGATGTTTAAATATTGTATGTAATGGGTGATTGACTTAGTAGCTTACCAACCATGTAGAATACTGTAAACTTTTTGGTGTTGAATGTGATTGTTTTTTGTCGTTAAAAAAAAATAAATAAATAAAGATAACTATCAAAGACAAAAAGAACATTTGTGACATTCCGTTCATTGAATATCTATAGTGATATTTACCAATGCATGATTTTTTCATGGACTTTAATTGACTGGTTACCGACATGTCTTACCTTCACCGAAAGACATTCAATAAATCTTTTTTATCGCCAAGACTCGGATTTGGTGAGTGACACGTAGTTTCAATATATTAATTACCATATACGAATAGCCAATACATACAATTTTTTCATTTGAAAAATACTACATTGTACAAGTAATGAAAGCAACTCTCATTTTCAAAAGAATTGCATGTACTTTGTGAGGTAACAATGTTCTTGTTTTGTGAATTATGTTTGATAAGGAGTTGGCCTTGGTACTTGGATTGCTTTTAAAATTATTGGTTTTGACATGTAAAGACAAATGTTTGTGGGTTTTAAGAACATTTTATTCATCAACAAATATATATATACACAATGTTTTTTACTAACAAGACACTAGGCTAAACTTGCGTGGGAGTCGTTGGGTGGAGTGGTTGAGGAAAAACTTGTTGTTATTTGTGACCCAGGTCCGACTCCCACTTTCTTATTATTTTCTGGGCATCCAGGTGGTGAATACGGGTGGCGCCGGTTCGTCTTGGATGTGAGGCGAGGTTTTACCGATTATTCCACTGTTGTGCCTTCGAGCGGGTGGAGGTCGGGTTTCCACGCATCTGGGAGAGCCTAGGGCTGGCGGCGATCGAGTAGTCGACCTTAGCCACAGCACAAGGTGTCACGGTGATTGACACATCGTTCCTTGCCGTTAAAAAAAGTCACTAGGCTAAAACATAACTATCATCACCCATACATTTCACATTCTCACCCCATATGGTTACTACATTGTTAAAATTCAAATCAAAATCATACAACTATTTAAAAAAATGTCATCAAAAGTATGGAAAAGGAGATTCTACGTTTATTCTAAAAATTGTTTATATTGTTACAACTTATTTTCAATATTCGATTATTTTCTCATTATAAAACTAAAGATAATGATTGAATGTGTCAATAACGTACGAAACCTATTATAATAACTTTAGAATCGCAATCACCAAGTTTAGAAAGCAATGGTTGGAATAAATGAAGGGAATATATGAATGTGATTTTCTTAAGGGTTTAATGATAAAACTAATAAAAGATGTGGGGTTAAATTGCAATTAAAGTATAAATTAAATGATTCAATGGATGGAAGTGGGGATGCAATCAAGAAGCAAGTGCATCGAACCGGATACAAAATAGTTGAGTGACATCTCTAATAATCATGCAACCACGTCAATGAGTTCCTTTGGATCCCCTTTGATTTAGAGTACGAAGAATATGACAAAATAAGAATTCATATTATGACTTTATATTTTATAAACTAGCCGTCTGAATTCTCAACCGATAGGATTCCAAGTGGTTGTGAAGTGAATATTCAACCAGATCACTAATATAGCTCATGTATTTGGCTATATGTGAACGGTGAGCTGTAGACAGGCGTATGTATTTGGCTATATGCGTCTACAACTTTAATCTGTATTACTTATACTCTACTCCAAATATCCTAAAACTACTATTTGAGTACTAGGCTTGAGATCTCCAACTAAGGCTATCTGGTATGGGGGACGGCTCCAGGCCGTCAGCGCACGTCTATGAGGACGTTAATCTTGAATTAAAGAGATAAAGATGGGTTATAATAATTATTGTGAATTATTTATCAAGTCTTTAAGAGATTAATGTTAGATTTAATTAGATAGTTTTATCTATTTTGATAGTTTATTTAATTAAATAGAATTCGAGTCGGGTTAGACTAGAATTAGTTTTAGTATAAATAGAGGTTAGGGTTAATGTATTTGTGTGCTCTCATTAATAAATAATTAAAGAGTCGAACAGTTCGTTCATCTCGTGTTTTTTTCTATTCGATCAAGGGCCTGATTTCCAACAATTGGTATCAGAGCTACTTGACGGTTTTAAGAGTCGTTTTTTAGAAGGGTGAGCAGCCCCTCACGGGGTTGCAACAGGGTAAAACTCTGGGTTGTTAAAAGACGAAGGGATGAGAGAAAAAGAATAAATGTATCTTTGGTCAAGAAATATTTTTATATTCGTTCGAATAAGGTTTGTTCAAAATTATGAAGATGCGGCTGTAATTTATATAAAGGTTTGAATTTCCTTTACGGGGTTAAGAAGATAGTGGGTCTTGGCAGAGTTAAGGTGTGCAAGGAGCAGCACCGTGGTGGCCACGTACACAAGGAACGAAAAGTTCGATTTTTTTTGGCGGAAAAAACCAACGGGTGTGTCGTGGGTAAAACGAAGGAGCGAGGAAGCTAAGGATTCGTTTGACGACCGAGGGACGAACAACAGGTGGTTGTAGTCTTTGTTGGTGGGTTGATATTTGCGGTGAGGCATATCAAGGCGGAGTCTAACAAGGTGAAAAAACGACGATCAAATAAGGGTTCAAGCTGTTTGACATAAAGTAAAGCGAATGATGGTTCGGTCAGCGGATGTCACGGGCAATATCGTTGGGATGACGGTAGTGACAGGTGATCAGTTCGGTACCTTTTGATGGTGACTTCATAGCATTAGCAATTTTCAATCAGGTAGATCAAGACCTATCCTTCCTGCCAATGATAAGAACGGAAAAACCGGTGTAGGTTGTTTTTTTGGCTGAAGTATCTGATCGGAATTTGCGGGTAGACGACGGAAGAAGATTCGTCAAAGCAGGAGGGCTTTCAATCTTGTCGCGTCTAGCAAGAATAGAATAAAACGGTAGAAGCGGTTAGGCTTGTTTTTTTCTTTGATCGGTGGTCATGTACGGGAATGGGGAGATTCTGGTGACCCGGGAAGAGGGATGTCAAACTTGGTCAAGGGATTGAAGTTGTGGATAATGATGGGATATAAAGTGGGTTCAATTCAAGATTAATGGGGAGAATGAAGACTTTAATCTTGAATTAAAGAGATAAAGATAAAGACGGGTTGATAGATAATTATGTGAATTATTTATTAAGTCTTTAAGAGATAAATGTTAGATTTAATTAGATAGTTTTATCTATTTTGATAGTTTATTTAATGAAATAGAATTCGAGTCGGGTTAGGACTAGAATTAGTTTTTATATAAATGATGTTAGGGTTAATGTATTTGTGTGCTCTCATTGATAAATAATTAAAGAGTCGAACAGTTCGTTCAATCTCGTGTTTTTTTCTATTCGATCAAGGGCCTGATTTCCAACAGTCCACACCCCTCCTCCCTTCCCAAAGCCCTGTCCCATCCTCATCGTCCCTCCATTGGCGTTGCTGACGGTTCTCCTCTTTCTTATCCCACACACATACATACATACATCTTCTTGTATATATGGATGAGGCTCATCCTCCACACCTTTAGCCCATCCCTTAAAGCTTATCACCCACACCTGATAGCTTTTCTAGATTTTAAGCTAATTTTATATATAGCCGTTTTACTTTTCTAGTTGGGTGGTGTAAATTCAAAATCCATTGCTATTAATGTATTTTTCTATCACTTTTCTAGCTTATACGCTAGTTTTATATATATAGCCGTTTAAAAATAAATATGCTTATATTATAGATAAAATCCTTAATTTTATTTTATATTTAAAAAATAATAATAACAACGTATAGAAAAGTCATTTATGTTTGGAAAAAAAGTGGTGGAAGTTGATAAAAGTCAATCTTTACCTTTCAGTCCCTTTGTTGTTAGAAGTTTGTTGACGATTCATCCTTACATAATCTCCTTTAATCAATTTTATGTAACCCTATGCACATGTTTTACACAAAAAAAAGCCCTTTTAGCAGAAGCCGGACTTCAGTTTTAAACATAGAACTCTACAAAAAAAAACTAATAAAATTAGGGGATATTAGATTTAAATAACTCATTTTAACAACTGGCCGATAACACTCCTAATCTTTGATTTGTACACTAATACTTTCAACTTTCAACTTACTGGCGATAACACTCCCTAACTGACTGAACCCTAACCCAGTTAGCTGATGTCAATTGCCACATCATCAAAAAAAAGCCATGTCAGCTGCCACATCAGCTGCCACGTCATCGAAAAAAGCCATGTCGGACGCCACATCATTTGTCACACCATCAACAAATGCCACATCAGCTGCCACGTCAGCAAAAATGACAACATCAGATGCCACATCAGCAAAAACTAACCGGGTTAGGGTTTAGTCAGTTAGGGAGTGTTATCGACCAATAAGTTGAAAGTTGGGAGTGCTAATGTACCAATCGAAAGTTGGAAGTGTTACCGGGCAATTGGTAGAAGTTAGGGTTATTTAAATCTAATATCCCTAAAATTAGGTCAAATTGGTTGTTAACATTATTCAAATGTTATATTTTAGTTTTACACAACATTATAAAAACCTTAAACTCATGTTTGAGTTAAGTTTAATCGCTCAGGACATTCATATCCCTTTTCATATCTTCATTTCTATAATTACATTAAAAATTACCTTTTTCTATAATTACATTAAAAATTACTATTTTTTTCTCTCTCATTTTCAATTAAATAATATTTTTCATACTTTTATCATTACTTTTTCCTCTCCTTCACTCAAAACCATTTTCAAAAAAATATTAAAAAAATAATGGGGATGAACAATGTCCTAAATATACAGATCAACACCACTTGTGGCCTAGTGGTTGAGAGGCTTAGTTTCTCCAATAGAGACATAAGTTCAATCCCCACTTGTGTTACTTTGGTGGATATGGCAATATCCTCCTTGCAGAGGTGCCATGCTCTATCCTGAGCCCACCCGGGCTTTCGTCCCACCTGTGTTACACCAGAGACTTCTGCTCTTGTGGCGGCACAACGATTGTCAAGTGGCAACTGGCGGTATGGTTTCTCGGGGGAACGCCCAAGCCAAACTCTGAAACCAACATAGGCCCGGTTAAGAAAACATAGTCTGGCTGGATGGGACAACGAGGCTCTTCAATTTGGAGAGTGCAGTAGCCTAATACAAGAAAGTCGTCGTTTCAAAAAAAATATACAATAATAATTTCTCTCTTCTTTACTCACAACCTTTTATAATTATTTTTTATAATATAGAGAACCATACACATAAAAATAAGGACGAGATGTAAACTGCTTTTACAAAAGTGTTTTGCATGTTTAACATTTTAATTTTCTTTTAGTTAACTATGTCGCCAACAAAATGACGATCTATGTGTCAGTCGGTATTAATTGTTAAGCTACACCAAACAATAAATACCACTAGATGTTTGGGTTCATTTATTTAAAAGAAAAAAACAAGTACTTGCATTATTATTGTGGATGTACATGTACTATAACAAAACAAGTACTACAGTCCAGTGTTCCAGAGTTGCACGAGGGCCTATCTTTTGTATTCTTCTGCTTTTTGCCCTTCAATTTACCCATCTCTACATATTAGCCCCTCAAATTTGCTTTTTATTCTTTTAAAGTCTAAAATATGCAATATATTACTCATAATCAATTAAAGTCTCTAATATGCAATATATTTATATGTGAAATGCTTGTTAATCGTTATTAGGGCGGTAACTTAGAAGGTTGTATACAAGTAAGTTCGGCTCAATTTCTGAATAGTTATGATACAAATTATATATGGTGAATTAAAGCGTCTACTTTGATAGGCCATCATCTACACTTTGGACCATATGTACCTTTTTTTTAAAAGGGCAATCAAATTGTTTCAAATGTATGATACTAGTAACTTTTGTAACAGTGGTGGCTATGATGGTGTGCAGGGAGGACCTTCGCATAAGGCCCGTGATTTCGAGGGGCACGCGAATTTTAGAGACGCCTATGTTTTGTAACATAATATAAAACATGATTATGGATATTAAGGATACTCGATTTATAATTAATGCCCCCTCCAAATAAAAATATAAAAAATATCATCAACGTGGTTTGGATGCGTTGATTGTGGACGAGAGAAGAACCATATAGTTAAATATGGCTTAGTGAAAGCATCAATGATAAGTGACCTCATGTGAAGTCTTTACTCCAACAACCAAAAAATATATGAGATCTTCGTACGCATAGAAGGACAATATTGTTTGATATAAGAGGTTGAATGTCACAAATGTATTGGAGCCATTGTTATGCAACTCAAGATGGTGGTCGAATCACATCCCGGTCAAGACTCAAGATGGTGGGTAAACCTCATCTACGAGTATGAGTCCATAAGTGGGAGTGATTGTAACAGCCTAGATACATCTCACTTTAGTCATGGAAACGAGAGATGACAAGTTCAAATAAATGTCCCTTCTAAAATACCATCAAGTCATTTGAGCTAGCTAATCAATGTAATGAGAGAACTCCACAATTCATCATGCTTGAGTAGAAGAAATCCATACTGGGTGCTCTTCTGTAAAGTTTCTACTTGAACAATCAAAAACAAACACGTAGACCATGATAGACAATATTGATTGACATAAGATGAAGAATGTTACAAAGTTACAAATTGTATCAAAGGAACAGTTTTACCATTCAAATGTTCGGGTAAACTTCATAAAGACTGGTATGCCCCCAAGGGTGAGTCACCTTAGTCAAACCTTACATCACTAGTCAGGATGATGATGGGGCATCAAGAAGAGTGTAAAACATGTTTTGACTTTTTGACTATGGATTAGATTATAACTTTTGAGCGAGTAATTTATGATAGGTGATTTTTAGAAAATTTATATCTAGGTAAATAAAAATAAATTCATAGATAAATTCATAGGTGATTTCGAATTTAAATGTGAAAAAGGTTTTCGTCAAGGCGACCCTATTTCGCCTTTCTTATTCTTAATTGTGATGGAATCTCTTTCATGGTTATTGAAGAAAGCTAAAGAGATCGGCGAATTCAAGGGTATTAATTTCTCCGATAATGAAGTGGATATTACTCATCTTTTCTATGCGGACGACACCCTTATTTTGGGAGAATGGTCGCGAGAATATTCAGAGTACGGCCAGGATTCTTCGAATTTTCTATTTATGTTCGGGTCTTCGGATTAATCTCCATAAGTCGAATTTATTTGGGGTTGGTACCGAAGACATGGAGGTTGATAACATGATGGAAATCTTGGGTTGTAAAAGAGGAGGGATTCCTTTCGTTTACTTAGGAATTCAAGTAGGGGCTAAGATGACTCGTATTAGCAATCGGACCTCGGTTATTGAAGTTATAAGGCTCGTCTTGCGTCTTGGAAAGCGAAAACATTATCTATTGGGGGCCGGTTAATTCTTATTAAATCGGTTCTTGAAAGTTTACCAATTTATTATCTTTCGTCTTATAAAGCTCCTAAGGCGGTGATTGATATTATTGAGGCTATTATGAGGCGTTTTTTGTGGGCGGGTTCTTGTGAAGAAAGAAAGATTCCTTTGGTTGCTTGGGATATAATAACTACTCCGAGAAAGAAAGGTGGTTTAGGCGTTGCAAAACTACAAGAGGTCAATGAAGCGCTTTTCTAAAATGGACGTGGCGATTCAAAAAAGAAGGTAATAGCTTATGGAAGAAAATTATTATGGGGTGTCATGGGTCGAGTAGGCCTTGGGCTATGTTACTTTGTAGCGCTTCGGCTAGCGGTTGTTGGAAACAAATCGTGAAAGTGGGGGAGAAAAAACTCCCAAATGGCAAGTCTCTTAATAGCTATTTTGTTGGTATGCTTGGTGATGGTTCTACTATTAACTTTTGGGGAGACACTTGGTTACGTGAAGAACATCTTCGAATTACTTATCCGAACCTGTTTAGGCTGGAAAAAAATAAATGGGTCAAGGTTTCAGATCGGCTTCGATGTGTAAATGATGTTAAGAGCCTTGAGTGGGATTGGAGATCGGTTCCTTCATCGTATCAGGAAGTAACTGAACTGTTTCAACTCCTGGGTGATATCCATGATTTCAATTGGAGAGGAGGATTAGATGAATGGAAGTGGAAGACTGAAGGCGATGGTATTTTCACTGTGAGCGCTGCAAAAAAATTGATCGCCTCTACTTCGCAGGCAGTTAATAATTCGAAGGTGAAATGGAAAGGATGGGTCCCTTTAAAATGCAAGATCATGGTCTGGAGGGCTGCTCACAACCGGCTTCCAACTACTTCGGAGTTGCTTAAACGTGGAGTTAATTTGCAAAGCGCCTCTTGTGTTCTTTGTCAATCGGACCCGGAAACGGCGATTCATTTTTTCACTGGGTATTTGTTTTCGAATGAGGTTTGGAGTATAGTTGGTGCGTGGTGCCGATTGAGTCCTATATTTGCTTTCGATGTGACGGACCTTTTGCAAGTGGCGGAAACTCAAACAGTTTCGAAGGAGACGAAATACATTTTAAGATGTATTGTTTTTACTACAATGTGGGCGTTGTGGAATGAACGTAATGCTCGCATTTTTAAAGACAAATCTCGAAGACCGATTGAAGTTGTGGAGAACATAAAATCATCGTCATATTTTTGGATTCGGAATAGATCTAGGTGGAAAGATATAGATTGGAATAATTGGTGTAAATATCATTTGGATTTGATGTAATGTCTTTGCTTGCCCGGGGGTCCTTGTTTTGAGCCCGCTTGTGGTGTTTTTTGAATGAAGTTTTTCTTTAAAAAAAACAAATAAGTTTTATTAGACTAGAAAGTATTAAGAGTATAGATAGAAAATATTAATGCTACAATTATACTAAAGTTCAAACGGGACTTGTAATTAATATCAAAGAACTTCTAAAACGATGTCGACTTATAGCAGTTTTTTTTTTTTTACAAAATCCTAATATTAATGTTAATATTAATAATTAAATATAATAATTATGAATGATTATAAAGAGGATGAAACAGGAGTGTGACGTGGTTATGATGTAACATGTCAAAATAGATATTTGGTCAAATTTGGAGATATATGAAAAAAAATAGAATATATTAGAGAATAGTAATCAAGTTTTATAAGGGTTTAATTAGGTTACTCGTATAGTTTTTGTCCCAATTAGATAACACATTCAAATCGATCCATATCCTTTTTTAAATGTGTCAAGAAAAAAATGGAGCATAAGATGTTGGAGTCGGATTATTTTAATATATGAAATTATTTTTATTTAAAATAAAAACATTTAATCACATTAAAAATTAAAAAAACAAGTTAAAATCTGCGTCATCGTTCGACGTTACCATCAAATGAAAGGAAAAAAGAAACAAAAATTCACATCACACGATTACCTATGAAATAGATGAAAAGACCCTTAATTTGTAATGAAAAATGAATGTTGAACGACCTATGGAACACTTTTGAAACTTGAGTGACCTAATTGAAACACTTTTAAAACTTGGTTACATTTTACAAAGTTACTTAGAAAAAAATATAAAAAAATGGAGGGAAAGGGGTAGCGTAAATGATGAGAATTCCAAATGGGATGATTGATTGCACGTGTGGGTACGTGAAATGGAATCCCGTTCAATTGTCTTTTTCTCTTTACCCAACATGTTTAATTTAAAATAATATTAATAATAATAATACCAACAATCAATCAATCACATAATCATTTAACCAAAATCCAATGTTTTAGAACTAAGACTTCATCAATGCGTTTTAAAGAGATTTTAGCCACATGGGTTATCATCACGATTATCTATAAATAGATGAAAAAACCATTAATTTTAATGAAAAATGAATGTTGAATGACCTGATTAAAACACTTTTGAAACTTGAAGTGACCTAATTGAAACACTTTTAAAACTTGGTTACATTTTACAAAGTTACCCTGAAAAAAATATAAAAAAATGGAGAGAAAAGGGTAGCGTAAATGATGAGAATTCCAAATGGGATGATTGATTGCACGTGTGGGTACGTGGAAATGGAATCCCCGTGCAATTGTCGTTTTCTTTTACCCACATGTTTAATTTCAAATAATATTAATAATAATAATAACAACAATCAATCAATCACATAATCATTTAACCAAAATCCAATGTTTTAGAACTAAGATTCATCAATGCGTTTTAAAGAGATTTTAGCCCACATGGGTTAGAGTTTTTAGAGCCTTCGTAATGGATCCTCTATATTTACATGAATATAACTTTTATATTTGTGAGAGTAATTGTAAATTGTACTGAGTGAAGAAGAGAGAAAAGAAAAAAAAATATTGTTAATAGTAAATTTGAAGGAGATAGTGTTCACCTCTTCAACCTCTGTAATCTTTTAATATTTTTTGAAAGTGGTTGTAAGTGTAGGAGTGAGAAAATGTAAAGATATACATATAAAAAAATACTATTTAATTGAAAATAAAAATAATATTTTTAATGAAATTATTGAGATGGAGTAAAAGATTTAATTTTGAATGTTCTTAAAGGATGTTGACCATGTGGGGTTTATAGATATTTTGAAACCATTTTTGAAGGCGAATGGTAATCATGTCAAAGAAATAGAGAGGAATGACATTTTTTTTGAAAATTTAGTTAAAAGATTTTTCATAAATATAAGAAAATCGAAAATGAGTTATTCCTAAGTTTCGACAAAAATATCTATATCTAACAAAAGTTCATGTGTGTGTACATGTATATAGGTGAAAGATAAAACGAAAACCCACTTGAGTTGAGAAATGTCACACCCCTCAACCAATGGCGGAAACATCGGGATGAGACGAACAAATTGCTCAAAACATCATAACACGAATATTTGCGATAAGTATTTAAATAAAGGGTTTATTTCATTGCTAACGAGTCATTTACAAGGATGGAAGTCAAATACAACAATTTGAAATACAAGAATTACAATACAATAAGAATACAAAATTTTAAATGTGTATCTAGGCATCCTACGATGTTCCATGTACCATCATCATCATCTCAAAACCTGCAACATGTTTTAAAATAGAGTTCAATGCAAAAGCAAATGCAGTCTACAAGTTTTCATACATAGCATAATATAGAATAAAATGTTTAACGGCTCATATCCAACATGAATAACAATATGCAAGTTACTAAAAGCTGAAACAGTGTACTATATGTTCAAATCAAAGTCTAACGCAATCATGGTTACCCAACATTGTCGAAACGAAGGGGTGCAAAATAGTTTACTTAACAATACCTCAAGAATACGGGGGTGCGTTAATCCTATAGCGCTATAATTGTTAAGGTAGGCTTGGACGAAGTTAATGAGCATATTGACACGGAAAGTTTACATAGCATACGAGATTAACAAGCATCATATAGTTTCATGTTTAAGCGTGGATATAGTGTGATTAAAATGTTTCAAGTGTTGTGTTTTGTATACGATACATGTTGCACCCAAAGTGTTTAAAAGAAAAAGGGATGAGTATACTCACAAAATTGCATATGCTTTCCGATTATCCAATGTGACGAAGTTATCGGGACTAGGGGACGAATGTGTTTGATTTGGAGTTTAAAGGAAGGCTTATTTTCGGGTTTAAGGATTCGGAATTTAAACAACATAAAAATAGACTTATAAAGTAATTCACTCTTGTTTTTGACACTATTGGTACCTCAAAGGTTTGGTGGTGTTTTCCATGGATTCAAAGATCCATTAGAATCGTAACAAGTGCATGGTCATGGATGATGTAACAAGCTTCTTAACGAGTAACTATTAATTCTCATTAAGGTTTGTTACTTAGGTATATATAAGTATATATAGAATATATAAAATATAGGTCAAGTATGAGGTAGGAGATTGAAATATCCATTTAGGCACCTCTCGTATCATGGATTTCATACTTGAGGTAGGAAGAACAAGCTTCCGTTTAGGTACCTCAAATGTTCACCACTACACTTATGTTATGAACACAAGGAGGGTCATGAACTTACAAGAAATAAACAACTAATCTAGTGAAAATCATCAAGTAGTGTGTGGATTCTTGTTAAGGATAACCCAAGCTAGTCCAAATATCACCCATTCATCAAGTTTAACTTGGACACTACTTGTGGGTGTAAACCCTAATTGAAAACAGAGAGTTTGTGAGGATTTAACCCCTAGATTAGCATGTCTCAGCTTGGTTTTTAAGCCCAACGAACCATTCGATTGATTATGGCATTAGGACATAGGTTTGAGATGAGATAACTCAAGTTTGAACAAGTTTAACAAAGTTTAAATGAATATCAAGTAAAAAAGTCCACTTTGGAGCCTTTATCTGGACATTCCATGTAACGCCTCGCGTTTTCATACTTTCTATTTAAAGCAAGCTCATGTTGTAATTCTATTTTTGGAAATCCTTGAATTCGTATCCTTCATTTCGTTGTAATCGAGACTTGAATCATAATGGAAAATACATGTTTATCTTTATACTTGTTATACACAATCATACTTGTTCATACATACTTATACATAATACATATACTCGAAGATGTGACATACTTGTTAATACGCGACGTTGATACATTATACGAGACATTTATACTCGATCTCGATCATTTGGTACATACACATATGTTATGATATGCTTCATATACTTAAAATGCACTTTTTATGCTTAAAACACCCTCAAATCCACCAAATATAACTCCAGGGACCTAAAATGACAAAAATCAAACTTCTCCAGCCACTCGCGGGCCGTGAGCGTGTAGACCTCTCCTACTCGCGCCCCGCCAGTCTCCCTTTTCGACAGAATTACTAATCAGCTCATGGGTTGGTCAATTTTGAGTCACAAGGATTGTGCTTCTTACACTAAATGCACACCTAACTTAACCCTAATCACCTCATATATAAACCACCTTATTCCCACTCATCTCACACTTTACAAACACTCTAAACTCTCTCTCAACTCACTAAAATCTGCTACTAATCTCAGAATTTGAGCAGAATCTCCAAGGCCTTCAAAGTGAGTTCTAGCTCACTTCTACCTCTCATTTCTCATTGTTTCTTCCTTCTTAGCACTTGGGACACCTCTAGGCTTGTTTCCTTAGGTTTTTCTATGGAAAACCAATATGGAACACCTTCATATTTGAGGTTGAAGTGCAAGAAACTCTCTTTTAAACAAAACTCTTTCAAACTTTGTTTATGTTTATAAAATTTGAGTCTAACTCATCTCAAACCTATGTCCGAATGCTTACAACACTTCTTGTGGTTGGTTAGGCTTAAAAACAAGGTTGAAACATTCAAAATAGAGGATTTATCCTTACAAACTTTCTGTTTTCGTAGAGCTTCAAGCTCACAAGTGGTGCAAGTTCATAACTTGTTCATGTGTGTCCACCTTGGTTAGCCTTGGCTATCCTAAACTTTGAAACCACACATCACTTGATGTTCTCTAGATTACTTGTGTATTAGTTCATTTCTTATTGTACATTCATGACCCTCCTTGTTGTCTATGACAACTCATGAAGTGTTGAATCATATAAAGAGGTTAAATGGATGTTCATCATCCTACCTCCATGCTTGACTTACTTGAATACAAAAGAGGTTCCTAAATGGGTGTTCATCATCCTACCTCATGCTTGACTTATAATATATGTATGTACATAAACTATTTATATATGGATTATAATATAAATCATTAAAACCGAACCCTTGATGATGATTAAGTAGTCACCTATCAAGTTAATAAGTTTACCACTAAAGAGTATGGTTCCTTGTCACGATTCTAATAGGTCTTGAACCTATGAAACCACATACAATCCTTAGGGATTATTATAGTGTCAAGGACAAGTGCTAATACCTTAGTGACTATTTTTCGTTTCGTAAATTTTGTCACATTTTAAATCCTAAATCCGAATATCCCATCATCCTCCCCAAAATACTCATATGCCTTCGTTTTCCTCTGGTAGGATAAACTCGGCGTTCATCCCATCAAAAACAACTACCTTCACGGACTTGTCAAGTTAGAAGACTTAGCAAAACCGTGAGTACACTCGTCCATTTACCTTTTATCACTTTTGGGTTGTTTACTTATCAAAATACACTTATCACAAATTCATGCTTTTACATACTCAATCCTTAATACATGAACACTTGTTATGCTTAGATACATGCTAGAATTATACATGCTTGATCATTAACTTAGCTAGCCCAACTTATCATATATAGCGCTATAGGAGTAGCACACCACCCGTCGGGGTTATGCTAAGATTATCATACTCATTTTAGTCTTGTCGCTTTTGTGACAAGGAAGCTCGATCTCGTAAAACTTTTATGGAAACTCAGGGTTTGATCTAGTATTGCATGATTAGTATAGTCTTTGCTTACAATTACCATGTAGATTCGAGTTATATATTTTATACTTATGCTATGTAATCACCAAACTTGTGTACTCGCCTTTGCTTTTGCATTGAACTTGTATTTTAAACATGGTACATGTTGAAGAGGATACGCATGATGAAAGCTAGTAGGAAATGCTTTAGATACACATTTAACTCTTACTAGACTAGTTTTGTTATAATCATGTTGTACTCGTTGTTACTTTGAATTATTGTATTTGACTTCAAATATTGTACTTGAAAATATTGTTATGAATGAAATATGGGTTTTATTTAAATATTGTCGCCAATTAGTATTTATGAGCAATGAGCAATCTATTTCGTCCCGTCTCGATGTTTCCGCGACATCGTTTGGGTGTAACAGATTGGTATCAGAGCCTTAAGTATAGGGAATAGGTAGAATTGCCATATTCGACCTAGTCTATAGTTTAAGTGTCCATTTTTTACCATTCTTGTCTTATGCTTAAAACTTTATTCTTCCTCATTGCTTCTTCCTTATCTTTTAGTCTTAAAAATTTACATGACGTCTTTCCTAAGACGTTTACATAATACACTTGAAGACACTCATGATACAAACGAGACGATTTTCACCAAAATAGGTCCAATGACTTACAAATTTTGGTGAAATCCCTCATTCCGCGTATTCGATTTTTCACGAAGTTACACCATCAAGCTAAGAGTGATATCCACATCTTGATGGAAAACTTCCATTTCATACTCTAGTGGATCTTGCAAACGAGTCGGAATATGCTCCTCGTTTAGTAAGAAACAACCACACTTAGGGTACGAATTCGTCAAGTTAGGGGTGAAACCCGCACCTTGTCGATTAAGTCCCATTCCTCGATTTTCAATCTCGCCAAAGTCTCGAATTTTCGATCGACTAGGGACATGTAGTAACTGGAAGGGTAAAATGTCGTTAATCGCTTCTCGACGGGAGCGTTTTACCTATTAGGCCAAAGCATGTTCCCTAACTCGAAAGATCTTACGAATCACTTTGGAATAGTTGACGTTTCTCGACCTAAAACAATCCCATGATTTATTGAGCCAATCTTTTATATTATCTCAATTTTTATGTGATTTTATACTTGTTACCTTATTCGTCTTGAATCATTACACAAATTCGCATGCCTCTCGCAAACAAACTAAATTTATACTCTTTATACGCATTCATACGTGGTTATACTTGTTAAATACTTGTTGAATACTCGTTAAATACCCGTTAAATACATGCAAAACACGTGAATTACCCATGCTTATACATGCAAAACTTATTTTTACATTATGATCAAGTCTCATCCCTTTCTTTCTATTTCAACCCTAGATGTCTTCTCCAAGTTCTTCAAAGAAATCCAAGGGTTCCAAGAGGGGTTCAAACAACCAAGGAGACTCTATCTCCAAGCAAGAACTAGTCGGGTTGATCACGGAGCAAATGGCCGAGCAATAGGGCTAGAATCATCCCAAACATTGTGACCCAAACCCAAACCGTCCATGAAACCCCCAAATCCTCCGTTGACTCAAAGGTGGACCCTCCCAAAGCAACGATCCAGTTCAAACAGTTCATGGCTTGTAAGCCTATGGAATTCACTGGTAATGATGGCGCTACTGCCATGATAAACTGGTTCGACGTGATCGAACTCACCTTTCTGCAAAGCGGATGTCCTGATGAGCTCCGAACCTTGAACGCCACCAGTTCTTTCGTGAGAGAGCCCTTGAGTGGTGGACCACCGAAAGAAACAAGCATGGAAATGAAGCAGCTCACACATTACCTTGGGAAGAGCTAAAGCAGCTCATGACGGACCAATTCTGTCCTCCTCACGAGACCCAGAAACTCGAAAATGAATTCTGGAATCTCACCCAACAGGGAACGACGCCGAAGAATTGATCACGTGCTTCAAACAGTTAAGTACCCTTTGCCCTGGGCAAGTGGATACCGTACCCAAAGCAATCGCCATGCTCATTTGTTGCCTCTCGCCGGTATTAACAGACCATGTCGCCGCCGCAAGCCCTAAAACCCTCGAAGATGCTTATAGCATCACAATTGAGATGAACCACAACTGCATTCGTTATGGAGCCTATGACAAGGTCTCCACGAAGCATGCACACCAAGCCATCACCGATACCACCACCACTACCGAGTCACCTCCCTCCCAAGCCAAGAAACAAAACAACAACCAAAAGAACAAGAAGCGGAAGGCTTCAGTTCAGAATAACGCGGTTGTTACTCCGCTTACCCCTACACCACTGAACGCCATTTCCCCTACCTAAAACACCGAGCCACCCAAGCGAAACTACACCGGTACTTGGCCTAAATGTGAACGTGCACTTACCACCATCTCCCATCCACCCCGTGCTGAAAATGCGCCAACTGTAACAGGTTGGGGCATTTTGCTAGCCATTGTTGCCAACCCCAAAACAACCAAGCCATCATACCTAACCCTAACCCGAACCAACCTCAACCTCAACGTCAGAATGCTCCTGTGCGAGCATGTTACAAATGTTGCGATCCCAACCATCTTGCTAATATGTGTCCTCTACTCAACCAGCAGCCTCAACTCCAACAGCAACAACAGCCTCAGCCTGCTAAAGGACGAGTTTTCATACTTACTTCCGCTCAGGCTCAAAACTCCAATGACGTCATTACAGGTACGTTCCTTGTCAACCATATTTATGCTTCATGTCTGTTTGATACTGGGGCCGATAAAATTTTTGTGTCTGTCGAATTTGAACCTTTACTTAAGTGCGAATGCTCTAAATTGCCTAATCCTTTCGCTGTCGAAGTCGCTTATGGGAAATCCATCACCGATGATTCCGTCCTTTCGAATTGTTCCCTGAAACTTAACGATCATACGTTTTCGATTGACCTCACTCCCATGCAATTGGGAAGCTTCGATATCATAGTAGGCATGGACTGGCTTAGGCGAGTTTGTGCCGAAGTTGTTTGTTCCGAAAAGTTCATTCGCCTCCCTCTTCCAACAACGATTCATTGCACGTCTATGGTGAGAAACCTTCTAAAGGTCTCAAACTTATGTCGTGTATTCAAGCGAACAAGTACTTACACAAGGAGTACTTCGCCTTTCTTGCCCACGTTGTGGAGAAGAAAGATAAAGGTCCGAGCATAAGTGATGTTCCTATCGTTTGTCAATTTCCCGATGTCTTCCTAGAGGATATTCCTGGTCCTCCGCCTCCTCGATCCGTTGATTTTGTATTGACCTCATCCCTGGCGCAAATCATGTTGCGAAGGCTCCCTATCGTTTAGCACCCTCGGAAATGCAAGAGCTATCGAGCCAAGTTCAAGAGCTTCTTGATAAAGGCTTTATACGCCCTAGTACTTCTCCGTGGGGCGCTCCCGTTTTATTCGTCAAGAAGAAAGAATGGATCCTTTCGGATGTGTATTGACTATCGCGAACTCAACAAACTCACAGTCAAAAACCGACATCCTCTTCCTCGCATTGACGACCTCTTTGATCAACTTCAAGGTGCGACTTGTTTCTCGAAAATCGATCTCCGTTCTGGCTATCATCAACTTCGAGTTTCCGAAGAAGATGTACCTAATACCGCCTTCCACACACGTTATGGACACTACGAGTTCGCAGTCATGCCTTTCGGTCTGACTAATGCGCCTGCAGTGTTTATGGATCTCATAAACTGTGTGTGTAAGCCTTTCCTCGATCAATTTGTAATCGTATTCATCGATGATATTCTCATCTACTCCAAGACGAAAGAAGAACATGGGCGGCATTTGCAACTTATCCTTCAGCTTTTGCGTACCGAACGTCTTTATGCCAAATTCTCCAAGTGTGAATTTTGGCTAAAAGAGGTTCAATTCCTTAGTCACACCCGTCAATGAACTCGGTATTCATGTTGACCCCGCAAAGATAGAAGCTATTAAGAATTGGAATGCACCTAAATCGCCTTCTGAAATTCGTTCGTTCCTTGGCCTAGTTGGGTATTATTGCTGCTTCATCTCGAATTTTTCTAAAATCGCCGTTCCGCTTACGTCTTTGACCCAAAAGGATAAACCTTTTGTTTGGGGTCCCGAACAAGAGGAGTCTTTTCAAACTCTCAAGGACATGCTTTGTAATGCTCATATCCTTGCACTTCTCGATGGAAACGACGATTTCGTCGTGTATTGCGATGCTTCAAACCAAGGTCTTGGTTGCGTTCTTATGCAATAGGACAAGGTTATCGCTTACGCGTCGAGACAACTCAAAATTCATGAGAAAAACTATATACCACACACGACCTTGAACTTGGTGCGGTTGTTTTTGCATTAAAGATTTGGCGACACTACCTTTATGGTACAAAGTGTACGGTCTTCACCGACCACAACAGCCTCCAACATATCTTTGATCAAAAGGAACTCAACATGCGTCAACGTCGTTGGATAGAATTGTTAAACTACTACGACTGTGATATTCGCTACCACCCTAGTAAGGCGAATGTTGTGGCCGGTGCACTCAGTCGTAAGACTCATGTTAAGAGTGTTCGTTGCTACCAAATCGTGGGAAAACTCAACGAGCTGATTCGCCAAGCACAATTTGTCGTCATTAACGAGGGTAACCTCGATAATGAGTTGAATTGTGGAGTCGAAAACCCACTCGAAGCTAAATCTAATGGTATTCTTTACTACCATAATCGCATTTTGATTCCCAACCGTCTCAATCTTCAAAACACCTTGATGGACGAAGCCCACAAATCCCGATTCTCCATTCATCCTGGCGCCGACAAAATGTATCATGATCTTCGAGCATCTTATTGGTGGCCTGGAATGAAGAAAGGTATCGCCCTTTACATCTCAAAGAGTCTTACGTGTTCCAAAGTCAAGGCCGAACATCAACGTCTCTCTGGTTTGCTCGAACAACCAGAAGTCCCTGTCTGGAAATGGGATAGCACTGCCATGGATTTTATCACTAAATTGCCACGTACCTCGTGTGGTCATGACATCATCTGGGTTATCATTGACCGATTGACCAAATCCGCTCATTTCCTCGCCATTCGTGAAGATTACAAAGTCAGAAATTGGCTCGTATCTACACGAATGAAGTCATCAGTCGTCATGGTACTCCTCTTGATATTATCTCTGATCGCGACGCTCGTTTCACCTCCGCCTTTGGCAAACATTTCAATCCACCCTTGGCACTCGTCCACCTTAGCACCGCTTTTCATCCTCAGTCTGATGGGCAAACCGAACGTACAATCCAAACCTTGGAGGATATGCTTCGTTCTTGCATAATCGATTTTGGCGGCAATTGGGATTCGCACTTACCTTTGGTAGAATTCTCGTACAACAGTAGTTATCATGATAGTATTCAAATGGCTCCATTTGAGGCATTGTATGGTCGTATGTGCCGTTCGCCTATTTGTTGGCACGATATTGGAGATGTTCAGATCACCGGTCCCGAATTAATACAAGAGACGACGGACAAAATCCTACAAATCCGTGATAACCTCCTCAAGGCTCGAAGTCGTCAAAAGAGTTACGCAGACAGGAGACGCAAACCTTTGGAATTTAATGTTGGTGATCAGGTACTTCTCAAGGTATCCCCTTGGAAGGGCGTTGTTCGTTTCGGTAAGAAAGGCAAACTCGCTCCTCACTACGTAGGTCCTTTCAAATATCGAAAGGATTGGCAAGGTGGCGTATCGATTGGATCTAGCTTAAGAACTCAACAACGTTCATCCTGTTTTTCATGTTTTGAATCTCAAGAAATGTCTAGCTGAAGAAGGACTTCAAGTTCCACTTGAATACCTCCAAATTAACGAGCCTTTACATTTCGTGGGAAAACCGGTCGGAATCATGGACTGAGGAGTCAAGCAACTAAGGCGTAGTCGAATTCCTATCGTCAAGGTTCGATGGGAAGGAAAACGTGGCGCCTAGTTTACTTGGGAACTCGAGAGTGATATGAAGACTAAGTATCCGCATCTTTTCGTTGCATCTTCCTAAATTTCAGGACGAAATTTCCTAAAGAAGGGAGACTGTAACGCCTCGCGTTTCCATGCTTTCTATTTAAAGCAAGCTCATGTTGTAATTCTATTTTTGGAAATCCTTGTATTCGTATCCTTCATTTCGTTGTAATCGAGACTTGAATCATAATGGAAAATACATGTTTATCTTTATAATTGTTATACACAATCATACTTGTTGATACATACTTATACATAATACATATACTCGAAGATATGACATACTTGTTAATACGCGACGTTGATACATTATACATACATTATACGTGAGATTTATACTCGATCTCGATCATTTGGTACATACACATATGTTATGATATGCTTCATATACTTAAAGTGCACTTTTTATGCTTAAAACACCCTCAAATCCACCAAATATAACTCCAAGGACCTAAAATGACAAAAATCAAACTTCAGCCACTCGCGGGCCGCAAGCGTGTAGGCCTTTCCTACTCGCGCCCCACCAGTCTCCCTTTTCGACAGAATTACTAATCAACTCATGGTTGGTCAATTTTGAGTCACAAGGATTGTGCTTCTTTCACTAAATGCACACCTAACTTAACCCTAATCACCTCCTATATAAACCACCTTATTCCCACTCATCTCACACTTTACAAACACTCTAAACTCTCTCTCAACTCACTAAAAACTGCTACTAATCTCAGAATTTGAGCAGAATCTCCAAGGCCTTCAAAGTGAGTTCTAGCTCACTTCTACCTCTCCTTTCTCATTTTTTCTTCCTTCTTAGCACTTGGGACACCTCTAGGCTTGTTTCCTTAGGTTTTTCCATGGAAAACCAATATGGAACACCTTCATATTTAAGGTTGAAGTGCAAGAAACTTTCTGTTTTAAACAAAACTCTTTCAAACTTTGTTTGTGTTTATCAAACTTGAGTCTAACTCATCTCAAACCAATGTCTAAATGCTTACAACACTTCTTATGGTTGGTTAGGCTTAAAAACAAGGTTGAGACATTCAAAATAGAGGATTTATCCTTACAAACTTTCTGTTTTCGTAGAGCTTCAAGCTCACAAGTGGTGCAAGTTCATAACTTGTTCATGTGTGTCCACATTGGTTAGCCTTGGCTATCCTAAACTTTGAAACCACACATCACTTGATGTTCTCTTAGATTAATTGTGTATTAGTTCATTTCGTATTGTACATTCATGGCCCTCCTTATTGTCTTTGACAACTCGTGAAGTGGTGAATCATATAAAGAGGTTAAATGGATGTTCATCATCCTACCTCCATGCTTGACTTACTTGAATACAAAAGAGGTTCCTAAATGGGTGTTCATCATCCTACCTCATGCTTGACTTATAATATATGTATGTACATAAACTATTTATATATGGACTATAATATAAATCCTTAAAACCGAACCCTTGATGATGATTAAGTAGTCACCTATCAAGTTAATAAGTTTACCACTAAAAAGTATGGTTCCTTGTCACGATTCTAATAGGTCTTGAACCTATGAAACCACATACAATCCTTAGGGATTATTATAGTGTCAAGGACAAGTGCTAATACCTTAGTGACTATTTTTCGTATCATAAACTTCGTCACATTTTAAATCCTAAATCCGAATGTCCCATCATTTTCCCCAAAATACTCATACGCCTTCGTTTTCCTCTTGTAGTATAAACTCGGCGTTCATCCCATCAAAAACAACTACCTTCATGGACTTGTCAAGTTAGAAGACTTAGCAAAACCGTGAGTACACTCGACCCATTTACCTTTTATCACTTTTGGGTTGTTTACTTATCAAAATACATTTATCACAAATTCATGCTTTTACATACTCAATCCTTAATACATGAACACTTGTTATGCTTAGATACATGCTAGAAATATACATGCTTGATCATTAACGTAGCTAGCCCAACTTATCATATATAGCGCTATAGGAGTAGCACACCACCCGTCGGGGTTATGTTAAGATTATCATACTCATTTTAGTCTTGTCTCTTTTGTGACAAGGGAAGCTCGATCTCGTAAAACTTTTGTGGAAACTCAGGGTTTTATCTAGTATTGCATGATTAGTATAGTCTTTGCTTACAATTACCATGTGGATTCGAGTTATACATTTTATACTTATGCTATGTAATCACCAAACGTGTACTCGCCTTTGCTTTTGCATTGAACTTGTATTTTAAACATGTTACATGTTGAAGAGGATACGCATGATGAAAGCTAGTAGGAAATGCTTTAGATACACATTTAAATCTTACTAGACTAGTTTTGTTATAATCATGTTGTACTCGTTGTTTCTTTGAATTATTGTATTTGACTTCAAATATTGTACTTGAAAATTTTGTTATGAATGAAATATGGGTTTTATTTAAATATTGTCGCCAATTAGTATTTATGAGCAATGAGCAATCTATTTCGTCCCGCCTCGATGTTTCCGCCATCGGTTGTAGTGTGACATTCCAGTACTTGGTTTTCCATGGAAAACCAATGGAAATGATCCTATGGTTATTCCAAACAAGTGGGAAAAAGAATGGAGTGATTTCTCTAAGAATTGAGTGAGTTATGCTCACTTTAGTGAAGAAGGGTGATTTTGCTCGAACTCAAGATTTACAGCTGATTTGGATGATTTGAGAGTGATATGGAGGTTTAGAAAAGTGTGGAATGCTTGGAAATCACTTGGATTTTATAGGGTATGAGTTAGGTTAGGCTGGTGGGTGATTTAATGGTAATTAGAGGCCATTGGGTGAGAGCTGAAAGTGGGATTTCATGCAACATCTTTGTTGTTTGAACATTCTACCCGCCAGACCCCCTTACGGACTGTAAGGGAGGAGCCTTGCGGTCCGTAAGGCTACTCAGAAGCCAAATTTTCATTTTTAGTCCTTGAAGTTAGGTGGTTTGCCCGTTTATTCGATACTTTTAAGGTGTTAAGTGATTTTAGACCATTTTAGGGTGTGTATAGGAATGTTTTCAAGCATAGATTCACACATACAAGTAATGTAATGTAGATAATGTGTTGAAGGTGTCTATAAGTATAAAATGTTGTATAATAAGTGTTGGATATGAAATTTGTCGATTAAAAATAAGCACGACATGTAGGTGAGTTAAAATCGGTTAGGTCCACGTACTATCGTATAGTTTCGAATTAGGGTCCCACACGTTTAATTACAAGTATAGTTTGGACATAATATGTATAAATTGAACATAATTGGTATAAAACCTGAGTTTCATTATGATCGGTGTCTCGGATTACAAGTTGAAATGATACAAGTACAAGGTTTTCGAAAATGTAAAGTTTGAAAAAGCAGGGAGTTACAAGAAAACTCAAAACCCTATGTAACATTTTTATTTTTTTGTCTAAAAAACAGGGAACATAATATAAATGTACTTGAACATTTTTATAAAAAAATGTAAAAGATGCCTACTTGTTTCTTTTAATGTTCAAAATTTATATGTTACATTTTTTTGGACATATATATTATGTAACATGAAATATTTAACATTTTTTTAAAAATAAACTAGTCGACATTTTTTTGTGTTTCTTTTATAAAAATATTCAAATATATGTATGTTACATTTCCTATTTTTTAGAAAAAACAAAAATGTTACATGGGGTTTTTACAAAGGTTTTTTGAGTTTTATCATCTCAAGTGGTTTCGTTTTATCTTTCCCCTATATATACATATATATATATTACTATATATATATAATAAGTAGAAAGTGTATTTTACAATTTTGCTCAACGTACGTTACGTACGCTAGGAAGATATAACATAGCGAACTCGGTCGGTATGGTGGGTCGAACTTTCTACAAACAATGACTTCACAAGAATTTAAAATTTTCGATTTGTTGGGTTGGTGGAAAGGAAAGGAAGATCAATTTCCGATCTTAGCCACAATGGCCCGAGATTTACTAACGGTCCAAGCTTCCACAGTAGCTTCGGAAAGTGCTTTTTCTATAAGTGGTAGGGTGATTTCGATACGGAGGACAAAGCTAACACCAAAGGCAGTTGAGAGGTCGATTTGCTTGAAAGACTACTTGGATGCGGCGGAGAGATGTCAACACATACGTTCACTCGAGGGAGAATTAGATTACGAAGGCGAAGTGTACGAGGACGAGGTTCGAAACAAATTGACAACCCTAATGACTGACGAAGAAGCCGAACTAGATGAATTCCTAAGCAATATTTCGAGTTCGGGTTCGGGCGAAGAAGATTAAACGATGCTCATCAAGATATACATTAGTCCCGCTAAAAAAATATATTAGTGGACGTTCTTGCGGATTAATATTTTAACTTTATGTATTTCGTTTCTAACGTTTAGTGTTCATATTTTCATTATTATGTAAGCGTTTGTTCCAAGACTTAATCGTATTATTATATTTTAACCGTTTTATATTTTAATTCTTAATATTACATATAAAAAAACAGCATTTCAGCTTAAAAAATGCAGGAAAACAGCGAAAACAGCAAGTAAAATGCATTCTGTGAACAATTCTGCAGAACCAGTTTTTTTTAATCGGTTTTTTTACCGGTTATTTATTCAACTAAAAAAACCGGTTTGTGGGAAAACCGATTACTAACCGGTTATAACAGGTTAGTACCAGTTACTAGTTTTCAAATTAAAAAACCGCTTATAACCGTAACCGGTTTTTCAATAATCGGTTTTCGCATTCAACCAAAAAAAAACCGGTTCGGTTATTAACTGAAACCGGTTTTAAAAAAAAAAACGTTTTGTACACCTCTAGGTAAGGTTCACAAATGAATCTAACCCTAAATATACATTATATATATATAGGGGTGAGATTTGGTGAAAACGGTGAGAACGATTTTGGTGTTGACATGTGGCGTTGGTGCTAACTTACACTAAGGGGTAATATTGTAAAAAGGTCCATGCACATGCCACTCACATGCCAAAAACTAACTCATGCAAGTCACATGAACATTCCAACATCTTTTTTAAACTCCCGTAACTTTTTATACGTGATTTTTTTTAAATCATCATAAAATCGAGTGTTTTATTATCTTTCTAACGAGTATACTATTGTTATACTTTTGAAATAAAAAAATTTACATGAAGTAGTGTTTAAATAAAAACGCCATAAAACACACAGTTTAGAAAAAAAAACGCCATAAAAATACCAGTTGAAAATGCCATAAAGACACTCAGTTCAGAAAACGCCATAGAAACTAGTTGAAGCGCCGTAAAAAACATGAAAACCCAGTTCAAAACGCCATACAAAAATAAAGTTCAAAACGCCATAAAAACAAAGTTAAAACGCAAAAAAAACAAAAACAAGCTCAAAACGCAAAAAAAAAAAACAAACTCAAAACGCCATAAAAACCCAATTCATTTTTTTCAAAAAATATATCAATAGTATACTCGTTGGAAAGATAATAAAACGCTGAATTTTATGGTGTATTTTTTTTAAATAATCACGTATAAAAAAGTTATTGGCGTTTAAATATGACGGAGGGAAATTGTATGTGATTAGCATTTGCACCCTCGTTTGGATCTTCCCATATTACCCCTCCTGGTAGTTTCAAAAGTTCCTATTATTTACAAAAATACCATCGCATCAATCTTAGTCACAATCATAAAGATCTTGTGGCTGAAAATCGTTCTCACCGTTTTCACACTTCTAGGCGTTTTCTCCTGATCTCATATATATATAGAGAGAGAGGGAGAGGTTTATCTTGTGAACGCTAAATATTACGAGAACCGTGAGAAAGAATGAAAAACCAATCAAAACCATTTTTTTAATACAAACCTTATTATAATTAAAACCCATCAAAAAAATAACAAAATCAAATAGTTCATTTATCCTCTTAAAATCATTCTTATTAGGTTTTTTACACATGCATAAATATAACAAATTTACACAAGTAATAGCAAACTTATACATGTGTAAATTTTCTTTATTTACGAATTCACATAAATAGCTCGAGCTCGACTCGTGAGTAGTTTTTTAAGCTTGAGCTTGGCTTTGGCTCGATTTCTTTATTGTTTATTAATTAATTCATATATATTGATTATCTTTTAATAAAAAGATATAAAATTTTATTTTATATATCATAATTATATAATATTAATTATCGTGAGATGTGTGTGTATATATATATAAATTAATATATGGAAAGGGTAAATTGAGAACCAATTTGAGTTATGTGAACTAGGCCTTCCAAAAGTTTTTTAAAATTTTTTTCTCAAAATATCTTTAAAAAAATCATTTGTTCTAACGAAAAAATAAAAAAACTACCACATACAAAAACTTACATCAGATGTAAAAAAAATTACATCGTCATAAAGAAAATTTACATCAGGCATAACTACCCACTCGACATTTTTTTTTTGTTTTTTTGTTTTTACAGATGTATTTATAACATTTTCATCTATGTTTATGCAAAAAATAGTGGCCCAACTCGCACGGGAAGTAAGAGTTTTTATCGTTCTCACAACTCGTGGTGGTTTTTAATTGAACCGGATCCTATATATATATATAATAATATGGGTTCGGTTCAAATGAGAACCATCACGAGTTGTGAGAACTCCTTTTCCCCCGCGAGTTGGGCCAAAATATTTTTGCACAAACGTAGATGAAAATATGATAAAAACATCTGTAAAAAAAAGTAAAAAAGAATTGTCGAGTCGGTATTTTTAACTGATCCAAGTTTTTTTTACGCGCGGGTGTAAATTTTGTACGAAGATAAATATTTTTTACGCCTCGTATAAATGGTGTATGCGGCACTTTTTTAATTTTTTTGCTGAAACAAGTGATTTTGTATGACTTTTGAGAAAAAAAATTCGGAAAAACCTTTTGGATTGTCTAATTCTCACGGTTCTCACAACTTAAGATAGTTCTCATTGTAACACATCTCTATTTAATATATTAAATAAAATTTGTATAAATAATATGCTCGCGAGCTTATTCTTTTAAGGTTGGGGCTCAGCTCAAGCTCATTTAAACTTGGCTTGTTTAAAAAAAAAATCAAGCTAAACTCGAGTAGTTTGCAAGTAGGTCAGCTCGTTTACACTTCAATACAAATAAATAATTGATTACAAATTAATAATCTCATACAAATGCTAAAAAGATTAATATACAATCTATATTAGTATCTAAAGTCTCGTTTAGATGTATGATTATGGTCTTCCACATTGAAAGAGATTTGGGTTGCCCAAAAATATATATTTACAGTTTAGTATACCAATCAAAGTTAACTTTTTTTCATCATTAATATTACTACTATATGATATTGGTAACTTCAGTTCTACTTTTCATGTACTTTCAGTTTCATCTTTTCCATTTTGAAAGCTATTTCATATATATTGCCCTTTTCTGTATGTCTAACCCTCTTGGAATAGTGTTCTTATAATAAGATAAAGTTATCGGAATATATACATAAATATTATAAATACTTAACAAGCATCAATTTAAAATAAAACTAGAGTATTTCTCCGCGCGTTGCGGCGGTATGTTATCGCGAGCATTCGTTGGGTATTGGTTTGATTCGTTACAGTACCAGTATGATACATGCATTTGATATAGAATCAATGCATGCTTTACATCGACCAAAATAATACAAATAAACACCAGTACCGACACCAATGATCGAACAATATCTATTGGTTCAAATCGTGACGGTCCTGTTACCAATATTCATTTATTTGCGCAAACAGAGTTGTATAAATGGAATATTATCGAAATCAAAAACCATAAAAATGAATCCTAGTATCATCGTACCGGTACCGATGTTGTTCGGTACAGTGCGATAGCTTTATTATTGGAATTACATTATTATTTTGATGAACTGAGTGTTTTATTCTTGTCTGGTAACATTAACTAATATAAAACGATATTTATAGCGACATGGAGTAATACATTATCTCATATATAATAATAATAAAAAGATATAGAAGAAACTTATGAACTATAAATTTTATGAAATGAAACTAATAATAAAATACTGTTCATGAGCAGACTAAATTAATATGTACAAAATGGCTAAAAATCATAAGAAAGGTTTTGTCATTCATTTTGAAATTTTATGGTTACACGGGTGCCACGTCAATGGCGAGAAATTTAAAAGGATGAAAAAGTCTGAAAGGGTATAATGAGAATTGTATTAATTATCGAGTTTCTAACAACACTTTTAAGTCATATGTATAATCCTTTCATCCTTTTTAACATTCATAACCTTTTTATACGTTATTATTTAAAAACCAATTACACCAAAATACTTAGTGAATTTATATATGGTATTATTGGTTCAGTCCGTAGTGTTTTTAGTTTTTACATATTGTTTTATGTTGTCCATGATGTTTTTAATTTGTAGATGCAGTTTTAAGCCTATTCATGATGTTTTTAGTATGTACAAGTTGTTTTTAAGTATGTAAATGATGTTTTTAGTCTGTACAAGTTGTTTGTAACACATAGGGTTTTTTTTTTAAATATGTACATAGTGTTTTTAGTTTATAAATTGTGTTTGAAGTTCTGTCCATGGTCCTTTTTTTTTGTCTATACATGTTATTTTAAGTTTTACATGGTTTTTTTTTGGTGTTTTTACACATTATATTTTACACACCGAGGTGTTCGACTTTTTTAAGTATAAAAATACAATACTCATATTAAAGATAAAAAACTAATTATTATGGTGTAAATTCTTTAAAAATTACATATACGGATGTTTAAAAAAGATGGGGAAACTACATGCATGCTTCCTTTTTTCTCTTTGAACGCCTTTGCTCTTGCTCCCTTATAGGTGTGTCGCACCCTCAAGCCTTCATATCCTTCCTGTGATTTTAAGTTTTCTTTACCATATCCCCTACTTATTAAAACATCAAATTTAATGATTAAAAACGATTAGTTATCAAACCTATATAAGATTTAACGATTCATTTTTAAAAGAATTGTTTCATTATTGTGAAATGTTGAAAGTAGTTTGAAGATAAATGGCTTATGGATCGTAGAGCTTCATGAGTTGATTCGTTTGTTGAGATTTGTCAAGCTAACTATGGCTCCCTATCCGGGTGTTTAGGGATTAGAGGGATCCGGTTTGTATATAATTAGAAGAACTAAATGAAAGTTGCAAGTCGTCAATTACATTCAAACATAAATATTAAAATATGGGTTGACAAAGTTTATGTGATTGAGGGGATGAATTGGGGAAGACAAGGTGGAAAAAGACTAAAAAACCCTCCCATGCAAAGCATGCGAGGTAATTTAACTGAGTTTTTGGACGACGTTAGTTGCAAAGGTTATAGATGAACAAAACATGAACATAAAGGCTGGGTTTGGCCGATTTCATAGTGAATGGTATGAAGTGCAATTTAGGTATAACATAAAGGTTGATTTGTACGATTTTGTCTTTTATTATTTACCTTTCCAAATTAAGTTAAAACCCCTTTTACTTTATCTGTCGTTTCTTGTATGTGGAAATTAGTTTTGTTGGTAAAGATTATCTACACTAAACAATCATAACCACACAAAACATTATACATACGAAAAGAAACAGCTCATAAATAGTGAGTAAGAAATTTTAGATGTTTGCCAAAAAAAGCTTTTATACATATATATATATATATATATATATATACACACACGTATGAAAAGAAAGAGCTCATGAATAGTAACTAAGAAATTTAGATGTTTGTCAAAAAGCTGAAATAATTATTTTAATACTACTTTATTGATTATATAATTTGATCTTTTAGTAATTTTAAGTTCGCACTTATATTTATTTTTTCCCGTTTCAAGTTATGTGTTCACGCGCTGTGTCGATATATTACCACATACATTATTTATTGTTCAATTTGAACTTTAGTAATTTTAAAATATATATTCTAAATTCCCATCTATTTTTATTTATCTTTTAACCATTCCAAGTTATTTGCTCACGCGTTGTAACTGTATGTTACCGTAGGCATTGGATCGATATCGATTGAGTACGTCAAGTACTGGTACGATATATAAAAATTAACATGTGTTCTATATTGACCAAAACGATATAGATGAACATCATACCGACACCGGTGTTGTTCGATCGATTCAGATTGGTAGCAATACGATGTCAGGCTATCGAAAACAAAAACAATAAAAATAAATACCGATATCGACAAAAAATGTTGTACAGTCGATTTTGGTTTGGTTTGGTAGGATAACAACACACTATTCGTTTTCAATTATATCTATAACACAATGTTGGAAAGTATAGAACGCAAACGAACCAAACCAATATCAAGCGAACAACATCAGTATCAGTATCAGTATCGATATTCATTGTTATTGTATTTGATCATGTAAGGGTTTCTTTTTCGATTATAATAGCGAGTTTCGGCACTACATAGAACGGAATTGAAACCGATCGAATTCCCGCCGCAAAGCGCGGGGGAATATCACTAGTTAAATATATAATTGAGCCACTAGTGGCAATTTGTTCAGTTTCGTTCGAGCTAGTGAACGATAAGATGAACAGGTCTAAAAGGGACAAACAACCACAAGGCTTGCAGTGCTCCCACTTAGTCCAAGATCTCCATCTTCTAGTCTTGTTCGTTTTCATCTTTGGTCTTCAATGTCTTGTCTCGCCACCTTTTACATTTTATAATAAAACAACTTTTACATAAAATAAAAACTAACTATTACAAGAGTTCCAAATAAACCGAATAAATATATACATTAAAACCAACCAATAACAACAGCAAACCGTAACAAAACCACAACTCTTTAGAGCCGATTCATGACAATCACAATTACATCTAAACGAAAAAGGTTTGATCTTTTTGTTAAACAAAAGTTTTGATAAGAGTAAAATGCACGGATAGTCCCAGTGGTTTGTCAAAATTTCACCTTTAGTCCCCAACTTTTTAAAATTACATATATGCTCCCTGTGGCTTGACAAGTTGTTACTCGGATAGTCCCTACAGTGGATGGTCGTTAACTTTTTTAGTTAAGTCTATGTGAAATTACTAAATCACCCTTATTACTAAAAATAATAACAAAAATATTAAAAAGGTTAACTAACTGGTTGCAATTTTAAGTGGGCCCCACCAAAACTAAATACAAAAACCTAACCCCTCTCCATCTCTATCATCATCTTCAGCATATCACCCACCTTCCACCCTCATCTTCTAGTGCCTCCACCGTCACCCTCTACCACCGCCTCTACTCTACCCTCCAGTCATATGAAAAAAAATCCCAGACAGGTTCTTAACCACCCCAGTCTACCGATAGCCACCTCAGCCTCCTCGTCGTTGGTAAATACTAATCATCGGTTACTTCTCTAGAAAACCGATCAACTGGAACCTTCAGCCTGCTCGCTGTCTGTAACTACTAATCATTGATTTTTGTACATGGTTTTGTTCAATTTTTGAGTAATTTGTGAACAAACTGAAAAGGTGTTTTTGACGGCATCGATACTTTGTGTAGCCTGTGAAGTTAATTGGTCGAAAGAGTCACATGGACCAAGCATCAACAATAAACTTCACATATATTTACAGAGCGAAAGAGAGAGGGACGAGACATGGGTGGGATATGTGATCTATTGATTGTCAGGGGGAAGTTGGGGTTTTTTTTATGGATTTCTTGTGATCGGATTGCTGCCGGAATTACGCCGGAGTTACGTCTTCATGGCTCTATTAATGGTGAGGGTTAAATTGGGGATGGGTTGGGCTGATGAAGATAAGGATGGTGGGCCGCACTTGATTAATATAGATTTTTTTAATGTTTTAAGTTATTATGTTTAATAGTAAGGGTAGTTTTGTCATTTCATGTCCACTTAACTGAGAAAACTAACCTCCATCCACTCTAGGGACTATCCGAGTAACAATTGAGCAAACCACAGGGAGTATACATGTAATTTTGAAAAGGTGGGACTAAAGGTGAAACTTTACCAAACCACAGGGACTATCCGTGCATTTTACTCTTTTGATAAACAAAATTAAAGAACAATTAAACAATAACATCTGAATAACTATAAAAGTGGCTCTGGTACCACTGTAGGGAATCTATGTATCCGTTTTAATTTTAATTCTTTTATAAAATCCGATTTTATAATCAATAATAATAATAACACTTATTATTAGTCAGACGTGGAAGCGTGTACGAAGGCATAAATGGTTAAAAAATATTCATGCCAATGATCTAGTTACGAGTTATTTAGACAATTATATAAAACAACCATAGCGGGTTTAGAGATATACCTTTGACGATACCAAGAACCCACTTGATGGATACGACAAACGACTCCACTAGTAATCATGATCACAAGTTCCAAATACAACACGAGATCTACATGCGAAGATGAATTGAATTTGTTTAACTGAACGGGAGACACGAGACGGTGGTGATGTGCGACGACGGGGACATACAGAGGGGGCTGTCCGACGGTGGCTGGTGATCGCGGACAAAAGAGAGAGAGGGAGAAAGGAAGGTGTCATGTTTCTTTGTATGTTAAGGGTTTTCTATCACAAATATGTAATTAGGGTTTAAGCTTAGCCTCCTATTTAAAGAGACCATAGTTACATTCTATTCCACCCACAATGATCTTTTCTCCAAGTAATTAGCCTTCAACTAATAACTTTTGTTAAGTCAACCCTTTGACTTTATTTTATCTTCGAATAATAAAATAACTCTCGATAATTATTACCCAATAATAATTAATTCTCGTTTATCTCACATATCCATTATTTGACTGCTACACCGCTAGTCAAACACTTTAACTTTATTTTATTCAAAAGCAAATAACCCCTGTAGTTTATTATATAAATAATAAATTGACATTCGTTTACCTCCTTAAACGTCACCAATAAAATTTCACAAATTAATTATTCTGTAAACAATTAATTTTCCCAAGTATTTCACAGATACTTGATCTTTATTAATCCCCTTTTGTGATAAATGATTAGGGATGATAATCAAACCTGAACTCGATGGGTAAATCTTAAACCTGACACATTTGGGACGGGTTTGGGGTCGGTTAATCGGGTTTGCGAATAGTTTTTTATTTTTTCGCGGGTTTGGGACGGGTTTGGGATTTAGTGATATACCTTTACCCGACCCAATTACCTGATAAAGTGTGCCCGTTTACCCGATTGTACACCCGATATAACTTCTTTTATATTATTAAATAGGTATATATATGATACATCCATTTTTTACACATATAGGTATTCTATTTCGTTATTTGATATATTTTTTTATAGTGACAATACAAAATATAACTGATTAATAGTTACCCGATAGATATCCAATGGGTTTTGGGTTGAGTATACCCAACGGGTAAGACTTTTAAATTAACGGGATTACCCGAAACCCACGAGTATACCTGATACCCGATGGGTATTTACCCGCTAGAAACCCGACGGGTTTAGGACAAGCTTATCTAATCAGGTTTGGGGTTGGGATTACCTAAATCCGTCCCAAACCCGACCCATTGCCATCCCTATACATGATCTTTACAATTAAACATTATTCTTTGTTCGTTGTCCAAAGTGTAGCTATTTAGATCATACCTTATTAGTATAATCGATAATTGGACACCCAATTCCAACAATATTTTCATTGCATTACAAATTTACACAAAAATATTTAAGACATTCATATTTTTTAAAATATATATTAAAATTGCAACTTTTAAATTACTCATTACCCCATCCAAATTCAAAATCGATTAAGTAACCAATTATTATTATTATCATTACTATCAATATCAATCTATTATCAATCTATTAATTATCATTATCATTATTATCATTATCAATCTATTAATTCACAATGGTTGTGAACAGTACTCCTTGCCACGTGGTTAACTCACAATGGTTGTGAACAGTACTCCTTGCCACGTGGTGCTGTGGTGGGAGGTTGTTGGCTGCCTTTTTTCATTCATCCGATTATTTTATTGTATATATACATGCTATTTTGATACTTTAACATGTTAGGGCTTTTGGTAAAGTGGCTTCAATTAAGTGTTCTTATATAAAAAGGCTCTGGTTCTATTAATTCACAATGGTTGTGAACAGTACTCCTTGCCACGTGGTGCTGTGGTGGGAGGTTGTTGGCTGCGTTTTTTCATTCATCCGATTATTTTATTGTATATATACGTGCTATTTTGATACTTTTACATGTTAGGGCTTTTGGTAAAGTGGCTTCAATTAAGTGTTCTTATATAAAAAGGCTCTGGTCTAAGCCTCTTTTGTCTCCTTTTTAAATAAAATTAAAAAAAAACATTAGTCTGAAATTACAATAAAACATAATCATACAACCCAACACCTTAATCAATATAACTACAAAGATATAATACAATAATATAACTATAGTGGAGATTCAAATGATAATTTTTTTTTTCAAAATAGAAAGAATAATGTTTAAACCAATGTAAATGCTTCATTTTATACGTGTATTTACTATTACGGTAAGGCATATATGTAACTTTACCAATTTAATTAATTTATTATTGTATTCTCTTAAAGGGTTGAGATCCTGTATAAATGGTGCTAATTATAAGAACCGTAAGAACAGATCTGAGTTATTGATAGTTTAAATCTAGGGTTGATGTTGGTTACAAATAAAACTCTTTGTCACACCCCGACCCGCAGCGGAAAAGGTGATCAGGGCATAATTGGGTTATCATCAAAGCTCATGACATTTATTATAATGTTTCATATTTATTATTTCAATTTAAAAGAGATCATACAATCATATCAAACAAATACAACATGTTCTATTCATCCTTCTAAACTTCATTATTTTTCTTCTAAGGCAATTTCCTATGTTTTCCTTGCTTCATCCTGTTCACCTGTATCATATGTAAAAAATGGTTTTTGGATCAACAAAAAGTTGGCGAGTGAACCTTGTTAGAAAACCTTTATTATTTATTTCTGGTTATATTTAATATGGAAAAATTGTGCAATATTCATATATGAACAAACGTAAATAAACATACAATAACAACAATTAGCATACAATAACAAACCATTAGCATACGATATCAAACAACAACAAACAATAACATACATTAACAAACCAACAGCACACAATCACAAACCATTAGCATACGATATCAATCAACAACAAACAATAACATACATTAACAAACCAACAGCATACAATAACATATCAACTTGCATAAATATATAACATGAATGAAACAGTGCGATCAAGGCTCAATCAAACGGAGCCGATCGTATTGCATGTACTGAAAATGATAAATGTCTGTGCGATCAAGGCTCAATCAAACGGAGCCGATCGTATGTAGGCAACGCCAGGTTCACGCTCATAATGAAATGGGGAACTGCTCAACGCTCATAATGTAATGGGGAGCGGCGGCCTATGAAATTGCATGTACTGAAAATAATAAATTAAATCTAAACAATAATTACACAAACAGTTTACACAGGCTGGATACACATTTATTCATGATATGATGTATGCACAATGATTTAAATATAATAAATAGTAAGACACATGATACACCCCAAAAAACGTGATTTAAACGGGGAATTTGTAGAGATTCACTCACAGTGGGTGCGTTTGGTGAATGATGATGAATGCGCATGAGTTTAGAGGATTGATCGTCGAGGAATAACTAACCTAATTAATAAAGAAAAGTAAGGTAAATAAATGGATTTTATTAACAACTTTAAAAGGATTTGTGGATATATTTTTGTGAGTTTTAGGCTATTTTCTAACTTTAAAAATGTTATTTTTAAGTATTTTTAATTGATTTTTAAATAAAATAAATAAATAAAAATAATAAAAAAATGTTGACTTTTTGACCGTTGACTTGTTGACCGTTGACTTGTTGACCGGTTTTATTGTGTAAGTGTATGCGCCGGGTGAGGCTCGAACCCGAGACCTCCCGTTCGCGTGCACGCAGCTCTACCAACTGAGCTACGTGTCTAACCCGAAATAATTCTGTTTTTAATTATATTTATATACTAACTCAGTTTATTCAAAAAAAATTTATTTTCAAAAATGTTTTAAATCATTAGACCGGTGTCGTCAACAGGTCTCGAACCCGGGACCTGTGACTTAATGTTACACACAGTCCACCGCTGGACTGTGTGTCTAACTTGGTTAAAATACAGATTTTTATTATACTTAACATCTAACGGAGTTAACCCGGTTCAGTTTTTAAAAAAAGGACATTTTATTACTGCAAATAAGGTTGGGACAGGAATCGAACTTGCGACGTGTATGTATTTATTTGCACACAGTCCACCGCTGGACTGTGTGTCTAACCCGTTAATAAAACTGATTTTAATTAATCTTATAACATAACTGAACTCGTCTTCTTCGTTCAAAACACAGACATCGGTCAAAGCAACTGTTACTTGATTAATTCGGTTAATGAACAAGATGAACAATTGAAAAGTATTGAACCGAAGAGTTTGGGGAAAGAAAATACCGAACAGATCGTCTTCTTCAGAAAATCCGGCGAAGCTCGTCGGCTCTGTTCTGGTGACCTTCGGCTGTTAGAGTCAATTAGCAGTTTGGAGGGATTAGATGTGAAATTGAACTAATGAGTAATGATTATCAGTATGTTTGAATGATCATACCGGTCAACAGCGGGTTTCCGAAAAATCCAGAAGTTTTTCGGTGAAAACAGAAAGTCCGGCAATGTCGTCTGAGGTTGATTCTGAGCGATGAAATGGTGTTAGAATTCGTCTTATAATGGAATGAAACAGAAACATCGAGGTAATTACCGTGTAGATGAAAGTCCCGGTTTTCCGGCGACTTGCAGAGAATTCCGGCAAGTGAAATTTCTTGCGACAGAGTTTCTTCAGAGGTTTAAGGTGAGTGGGAGTGATGTCAGTATGAGTCCTATGATCTTACTTTTGGGTAAAAAGAAATGATGGATTGAATTCGGTTTTCCGGCGAAACTTTCCGGTTAATTTACAGAGAATTCCGGTGACTTCCGGCGAAGTTTTCTGAGCGAAATGACGAGTGTAAGTTGAATAGATTCGTGAAATTAACTGATGAACAAGGTATAATCCTGGATTTGAATTGTATTTTCGGTTTCAATGGAAATTTAAGGCAATGAATGAAATTGATGGTTTTATTTCGGTTATAACCGATATAGCTGTAAATGCGTCCGTTATGACAAAAGAAAAACGTCAATAATTGACGAATTCGTCGGGATTTCGGCGAGAGCGGATTTAGGCCCGCTGAGTAACTGGGTTTTGATTTCCAGATTGATTTATGTATTAATTGTTTCAATATGTTAACAAACAACACAAGTGGCGGAGCGGTTGAGCGCGTGTGAGTTAAGGCTGTGTTGACTCTCGGCTGACCCGGGTTCGAGTCCCGGCTTCAGCATATTATTTTTAATTCACTATTTTTAGTACATTTTCAAAAATAAATTTTATATTCTAATATACTTATTAATTATGTATCGTTTAAAATTAATTTGGGCATTAAATAGGCAACAAAATGTTTTAACTGATTGTTCGGTTAATAAACGAAGCGGGTTTGGTAAATCCGGTTTTTGGCGGATGTTACAGTATCCCCTACTTTTAGAAATTTCGTCCCGAAATTTAAGTAGTGGCATATTTGTCTAAAAAGGATGGTGTTTTAATTTGACAATTACATACTTAGAAGAGAGTAAGAGTTTAAATTTTGTTTGAGGCGGTAACGTTCCTTGTAAGGGTTGAATACCCTGTTATAGGAATCGCTTTTTGTTGCCTAAGGTGTATGAATACGGAACATGGATACACAGAGTTGATTGACTAAGTATGATGTTATGCATATGAGTTTGGGTACGTTTGAAAGATTAGGTTATATCCTAAAATAAACTTCTAATACTAAAACCTACATGGAACTTCTCATAACCGCCTGACAATGCCTCTGATCCTTTGGCAAGAATACTTATATATAGGAAGTACCAGCGGCGTATCCACCATATTCTTGTCAAATTTTCATTGGTTTTATCAGTAAGTTATGATTGGTTCTTTGATCATACACGGCGCAAAATTTATTTCGATATTTGAAAAGTATTTTAAAAATATTATTTTATAATTTTTAAACTTTCGGTTATAGCTATATGATTTTTTCTTTATTCAGCCCGTGTGATATACAGGATTATAACCTAGTAATAGAATAAATGAAAATATCACCTAAATAATAACTCTATATCTAACATTGTGTGGAAAATCTAAACCTTGTCGCATTCGGTTTAAAATATTCGTCTTCACCTTTCAGCGTGTTTTAAAATTTTAGTTTGCCCTATCACTCATTTTACATTTGAACCCATCATGAGGCATTGTAATAATTAAAAGAAAAAGGGTCTAGTTGTAAAGTGTTTGAAAGTATAGCGGCTATAGTTGAAAATAAATAAAAGGAAATAAATAAAAGGCAAAAACTGTAAAAGAGGTCAAAGTCAGAGGGTATACATAGGCTCATTCTAAATACACCCCCCTTAATTACTAATTATATCTCTTCACATATAAAAATATCACATCAATTATTAATTTTATTTTGTTTTTAGTCTATTTTATCTTTTAGTTAACAACTTTAATTAACTTTTTAGCTTTTTTGTATTTTAGTTGTCTTTTTTAATCTTTATTTAATGATTAGTTATATATTACTAATTATTATTATAACTAGTTATTATTATAACTAATTATTATTCAATTACATTTATAGTAGTAACAGAAGCTATAAAAAAATAAGTACATTCTTACAAAATTATATCATTAAACATTTTACATACCGAGCTTTAATCTACAACATAATATGTAGCAGGTTGTGCTATCCAATAATTATACATATTTTGACGTGATTCAAATATATTCTTCCAGCCAGCCGCATCATTTTCTCTCATTAATGTCCATAGGTTGTTTGTGCTGGCAATTGGATACTCTCCTTGTAACTCTACCATTATAAAATGGTTACCGTTCATGTGTGCAATTGAAATTATTTTTTTTTCTGGGAACTTGTGAGGGCCTCTCCAAAGCGAAAAACAAGTCGAACTGTTTCTTTTTTCTTTAGATAAAAATTGAACGATTACGTTAAACTTGTTCGCAATCAAGAATCCTGCCTCTGGCATAATCATCCAATGTTTTTTTGGTGCAACCCCCGACCCTGACCAAGCCAAGGAAGCAAACACATTTTCAAATGAGCAACAAAAAGTTTTCGTGTACTTATTTCTAAACTGAAGTAGTTCTTCCAACAGTGATCTTCGAATAAATAACCATCCATCTTCATTGTACCCTAGAGCAGAAGCCGTCGCCCGAAATCCACAATTTCCATCACCTAACACGTTATGTATGCGTGTAACATACGCATGGAAGATTTTTGGAAATTGATCAATATATTCGTGTATCATTTGTGATGGTTGATCTTGGTTCAACCCCATGAATCATAGTGCGGCACACTTGTAGAGTTGGCGAAAGAACTCTGTCCGACAACATCTTGGTTTAACCCCATGAATCATAGCCCGATGAGTTTAGAAGGCTGGTAAAAAAAACCTTGTCCATCAGTATCTTGGGTCATGACCGAACTTCGTTCACCATGAACTTGGTAGTTCACAAATGGACTGTGTAACCCACTTTATCATCATACTTTTTGAACGGTTGTTTTCCCTTATTATCTTGATTTATGAACGGACTTGATTCACCAGGAACTTGGTAATTGTCAAATTAAAACACCATCCTTTTGAGTCAAACATGTCACTACTTAAATTTCGGGACGAAATTTCTAAAAGTAGGGGATACTGTAACATCCGTCAAAAACCGGATTAACCAAACCCGCTTCGTTTATTAACCGAACAATCAGTTAAAAATTTCGTTGCGTATTTAATGCTTAAATTAATTTTAAACGATACATAATTAATAAGTATATTAGAATATAAAATTTATATTTGAAAATGTATTAAAAATAGTGAAATAAAAATTAATTACTGATGCCGGGTTTCGAACCCGGGTCAGCCGGGTAAAGCTTCAAGGACTTAACTCACACTCGCCCAACCGCTCCGCCACTTGTGTTGTTTGATAACATATCGAAACAATTAATTCAAATAACTTAAACACAGAAATCAAATCCTGTCAATGACGCGCCCATTTCGCAGTCGCCGGAAATCCCGACGACTTCGCCAATAATTGACGGTTTCTATCGATTTAACGAAAGAATTAATCCTAACATCGGTTATAACTGATGTCTAAACCCGCGACATCAGTCGTAACCGCCGGAGGACAGCTGACCATGAATCGAGACTGAAATCAGACCCAATTCGTCTCGATTCTTCCCTATAAATACACCCACAAGTCTCTGGTAAACTTTTCGCTCAAAATCGCACCGATTCTTGAATCAATTTCACTCGCCGGAATTCTCTGCAAGTCGCCGGAAAACCGAGATTCACCTCAAAACGGTAAATACCTTGACTATATCTGTTTCAATCCGTTGTTATACTGTTACTAACTTCAATCCAACAATCAGAATCAATCCCAGTCGACGTAGCCGGAATATTCAGTTCTCGTCGGAAAACCTCTGGAATTTCTAATCTCACGCTGTGAATCGGTATAATCATTCAAACTTCTGTCAATCCTTGTTTAGTACCCCACTTTCATAACTAATCAAACAAAACTGTTAATTGATTCAATCAGAAGGAATACACAAATCAGAGCCGATGTTCATTGCCGGAATTCTGAAGAAATACAATTGATCGGTACATTCGTTTCCTGAATTCATTTTATTCGTCACATTTCAACCAGTAATATGTTCGATGAACGACTCAATCAAGAACAGTTGAAAAATCGTCGACTGAGTCTTTGAGCGAAGAAGACGAAGTCGACTGTGTATAATAAGATTAATTAAAATCAGATTAATAAACGGGTTAGACACACAGTCCAGCGGTGGACTGTGTGCAAATAATAAACACACGTCTCGAGTTCGATCCCTGCCCCAACCTCACTCTTTTAAACAAAAATGCTCTTTTTAACCGAACCGGATAACTCACAGAATCATGTTAAGTATAATAAAAACCGGAATATTAACCAGGTTAGACACACAGTCCAGCGGTGGACTGTGTGCAACACTAACTCGCACGTCCTGGGTTCGAGACTGGTTAACGGCACCGGTTCAATACAATTAAAATCCTTTTTAAAATAAATGATTTCTGGAATAAATCTAAATAGTATATAAGTATAAAAAAACAGAAATATTTCGGGTTAGACACGTAGCTCAGCTGGTAGAGCTGCATGCACGCGTACGGGAGGTCACGGGTTCGAGTCTCACCCAACGCACATATATAAGCGACCGAACCGATCAACGGTCAACGGTCAACAGTCACGGTCAAAGTATAAAAATAAAACAACAAATTTTTTATTTATTTATTTATTTAATTTAAAAATCAATTAAAAATACTTAAAAATAATGTTTTTAAAGTTAGAAAATAGCCTTAAACTCACAATAATATATCCAAAAATCTTATTAAAATTGATTAATAAAATCCACTTATTTACCGTACCTTTTCGTTATTAATTAGGTTAGTTATTACTCGTCGATCAATCCTCTAAACTCGTGCGCATTCAACATCATCAGCCGAACGCACGTAATGTGAGTGAATCTCTACAAATTCCCCGTTTTAATCACGTTTTTGGGGTGTATCATGTGTCTTATTATTTATTATATTTAAACTATTGTGCATCCATCATATCCATGAACAAATGTGTATTCAACATGTATCAACTGTTTGTGTGGTTATTGTTTAGATTAAATTTATCATTTTCAGTACATACATTATCATAGGTCGCCGCTCCCCATTACCTATGAGCGTGAGCTGTTCCCCATTACCTATGAGCGTGAACCAGGCGTTGCCAACATACGATCGGCTCCGTTTGATTGAGCCTTGATCGCACATACATTTCATCATAGGCCGTCTGCTCCCCATTACCTATGAGCGTGAGCCGTTCCCCATTACCTATGAGCGTGAATGAGATGTTGCCAACATTTACATTGTCATTCATGTTATATATTCATGCAAGGTGGTTGTTATTGTATGTTATTGTTTATTATGGTTTGTTATTGTATGTTATTGTTTGTTATGGTTATTGTTATTGTATGTTTATTTACGTTTGTTCATATATGAATATTGCACAATTTTTCCATATTAAATATAACCAGAAATAAATAATAAAGGTTTTCTAACAAGGTTCACTCGCCAACTTTTTGTTGATCCAAAAACCATTTTTTACATATGATACAGGTGAACAGGATGAAGCAAGGAAAACATAGGAAATTGCCTTAGAAGAAAAATAATGAAGTTTAGAAGGATGAATAGAACATGTTGTATTTGTTTGATATGATTGTATGATCTCTTTTAAATTGAAATAATAAATATGAAACATTATAATAAATGTCATGAGCTTTGATGAAAACCCAATCATGCCCTGATCACCTTTTCCGCTGCGGGTCGGGGTGTGACAGTAGTTCACGTATGGACTGATATAACCAACATAATCATTCTGGTCCTTTAATGAACTTTGTGTAGCAGTCTCTGGATACCCAAATGAACTATGTCTCCAAAGATCTTGAGCGTCATCATACTCTTGGAAGTTCACAAATGAACTATGCCTTGAAGGCTCTTGAGTGTAATCTTGCTCTTGATAATTCATAAATGAACTATGCCTTGCAGGCTCTTTAGTGTAATCATGCTCTTGGGAGTTCCCAAACGGACTGTGCCTTGGAGGCTTTGGGGAGTAGCTTCGTTGAAGGGGGAGGTTTAGCAGTTGCATGGTTCTGTTTTTTTTTGTTGTTTGGATTTTGTAGTTGGTCGTCCACGAGTATTTTCTTTCACAGCGGGTTCTTCAACAAAAGGTTTACTTGGATCGATCAATTCTTTTAGCTTTTGTAGTAAATTTTTCTTTCCAGGCTTGGATCGATTAGCGAAGGTTTTTTAAAACTTTCCAATTCGGAGCCACAAGTAATATCCTCACAATATACCGGTAACTCGAGTTTCCTCCAAAATTTATTGATCGAATCTAAAGGAATATACTGACCTGCTTTCTTATACTTTGAGATTTCACTAGCACATGGTAATCCATAACACTTACGAACTTGACAACGACAATCCAGGCGCTTTAAATGACGCTCAGCTACTATTATATCTAGCGCTTCATGAGAAACGGAACCACGTAATAGCTTCAACATTGGTAGGTTGTGTTTATGCATTAAAACGGTTCTACTTTTTTCGAACTGTCTTTAACTATTGTATATTGTGAGTTCACAACATCATCAACGTGACCCAGAAACTTATCTAAGGTACAATTTACGGAATTCAGGTATCTTTTTAGCTTGGCATGTTGGCTTTCAGCTCTGTTAGTTGTCGATTATGTTCAGCAGGTCTTACTTTTAACGTCCAAGAATCATTCTCTTTGGAATATTTCCCTACCATTTCAAATGGGCAGTTAATCTTTCTGGTTCCGGTTGCTTTACTTGAATTTTAACCGATTTATAAACACCACCACGATCACACATAAGTACAACCTTAGACACGTAGCCACCTTTTGTTTTCGATTTTTTAATGACAATACCGTAACTAAGACTACGTCCGGTGTTTCTAACCCGTTCCATCAACTCTTCACGAGACTTGAACACCTAAACAAATTATATAATGATCTCTTCATGTATAACGAAATTATAATTTAGGTGATTTTTAATTTAAGTTAGTATAACTAATAATCATACAATAAAGTAATCATATTAAGTTAATAAAAAATAAATATATGAATGTTTTATATGTATAACTAATACAGATTATTAGTTTTCCAAACGAACTCCTTTAAACTAGCTTGATTATATAACTAAGTTGAAACTTGAAACATGGGTTAAAAACTATACCTGATCCGTTGAAAATCCAAACATCTCTTTAGCTTTTCAGAATCATATGATGTAGCATAAGTAGATCAATGGCTGAACAAGTAACTCTATTAATATAGAATAATAACGATGCAGCTCTTTGAATAACTTCCTCGAGTATAGCCCAAAGAAGCTGAAGTTAAAGTGAAAGATAGAATTGAAGAAGCTGAAGTTAGAGTGAAAGATAAAATTGAGACGAACAAGCTAGTAATATCACATCTTAAGATTACTCAATTCAGCTTCCTCGAATCATATGATGCACAGAGAATATCACATGGCAAATTAAAAAACCACCAAACAAGACTCAATGTGAATAGAAACTAATAGAGGATATCATCATTGGATTTTCATTATTTAACTATTTAATTTGTTCTTACTGAAAACATTGCATCCATGGATTTTCATGATTATAAACCTCCTTATAAATAAATATATATACAATTTAGTATAAACCTTTAGTTTAAAAGATTTATTACTAATGTTTTCAAGACTGGACTAGACAGTTTATTGCTTTTTTTTAACATTCATATAAGTTTTATTAAAAACCGAGTTCGTTCAAATTTTTTTCATGAATATCTTTTATTCAAATAAATATTAAATAATAATAATTACTATTATAGTAATAATAATCTACTAGTAAATAATAATGATAATTAAAAAGACAACAAAAAGACAAAAAAAGCAATAAAATGTTGATTTGTGATGTAATGATGTGATGTTTTTATAAGGGGGTATAGTTAGTAATTAGGCTAAAGGGTATGAAGAGGCCCATCCTCATGGGGATGGACCGCCATGTCAGCGTCACGTAGGATAGGCAGGAGGATGGGTTAAAGGGGATGGATCTAGGGGGTTGGGGGATGACCCTCTTTATATGTATGTATGTATGTATGTATGTATGTATGTATAGATGTGTGAGAGAGGAAGAGCCACGGCACCTGCGGCAGGGAAGAGCCGGGTGTGCGGACAAACAACTTGCCGGAGCAAGGGGCGGTGTGGGGGTCCGGCGCCGGGCCTAGCCGGGCATATGCCGGGCCCCATACTGGGTAGTCTTAGGGGGTATACTTAGTAGCACCCTATACATACATAGGTCTTACTGCTAGGTCTGAAATCACCAGATTTGTCTCGCATCTCCAAAAACCACCCGTGCGTTACCCTTATTTAGTGTCTTCCACGAATATAATAATATTAATTTATTTATTTGATAATACGAAAAAAGTGGTGACTCTTAAGAAAAATAATAAAAGGTCTAGTTGTTCAAAAAGCTCGTGGCTCAGAGTTTGCTCAAAGTTTGTTTAGATTCAGCTCGGAAAAAACTCGTTCGATATGACTCGGTTTGAAACTGAGCCGACCTTGGCTCGGTAAGAAAGTGAGCCTAGCTCCGCTCTTAACGAGCCAATTAGCTCGGTTTGGTTCACTTTTTAGCTCAGCTTGGCTTAGCTCGTATTATTTTACTTTTAATGTACTTAATTTTATATACTTTATAATATATTACAAAAAACTGATTATTATTTACATGTATTATGAGTGTAATTGTATATCTATGACATATTTGAAGGTGGATTACCATGCTAACAAACTTATGTTGTATTTCGTTGAAATCCGAAACTTTTTTTTTGTTGTTCAACTTGATTTTCGCTCGTAATATATTGGGTTGAACTTATTTTGGACATGCTCTTTTAAACTATCCAATAATATTAATTTTAGACTATTGAACTTTGAGAGCTATGTATTAATTTTTCCTTTTGAATACGAGCCAAATCAAGCCGAGCCCGAGCTTAGATTTGCAGCTCGGTTTTAAATTCGAGCTGAGCCGAGCTGACTCGGTTATAATCGAGCCGAGCCCGAACTTGTCCTAGCTCGGCTCGGCTCATGAACAACCCTAATAAGGTCCTCAGATTTACTTAACTGCCATTGTAACCGTAGTAACTAATCATCTCAACTTTTATTTAATACTTTTTTGTAATTTTTTTAATGGCTTAAAATTACGTCCATTCTGTCATTGACGGGGTTAGAACCCTTAACTTTAAGAGAAACAACAGCATATTAAGATTTAACTCTAATGAATTTGTCAATTAGACTTAATCCCCACCTCTTTTTTGTTATTTCTATCCTCTAAAAACATTATGATTAAAAATATAGTTAATACTAATAATAATAAATAGAGTAAAATACCAAAATTGTCCATGTGATTTGGGTTGATTTGCATGTTACGTCCAAAGTAACTTTTTTTTTGTATTTGGACACATGTAGTTTTGATTTTGTTGTTATTTCCATCAAAAGCACAAACACAGTTAAAATGAATCGTTAACTCAGGGATGATTTTGACAATTTACACATTTATTTTTCCATCCATTGCACAGGTACTTTGATTTTGTTGTTATTTCCAACCAAAGCACAAACACAGTTAAAATGTATCGTTAACTCAGGTATGATTTTGACAATTTAAATATTTATTTTTAATTTAATTTCTTACCTTTAAAATAAGATAATAAAAAATATAATATACACACATTTAAACATAGACACAGTTATATATAAATCTTTGGTACCACTGGTCAACGAGGAGACATGAAGCACAAGCACATAGATTGACAGGTGGTTATGGCGGTGGTGAGAGGTGGAGAAAACATAGAGGGAAAGAGATATTATGTAGGGTGTGTGTATATAGAATTATGTGTGTATATTTATATGTATTTTAGTTAATTTAATCATTATTTTATTTAAAGCTAATAAAAATTAAAAAATAAATATGTGTGTATATAGATATATAAATTGTGTGTGTATATATATGTACATATAAATGAGTGTGTATGTGTCACACCCTCATTTTTCCACTTGCGGGGTATTACCGCGAGGCGTGTGACTTGACAAGAATCATGCCACCAATCATATTGAACAATTTAATAAAATATAGAAAAACACTATACTCCTCTACTGCAAGCTCCCGAGCTGTACCTAAGGTCCTACAAAGCATGCAGTAGAGTGTCAACAATAAAGTTGGCGAGTGTTAGGCCCTAAAATATGAGACTGACGCATCAAATTAACACAACGGGCTATGGTTACGAACTGGGCTTTATCGGGTTAGTATATATTAGGTTTTGGACCTTTATAGGTCATTTGGGCCAAGCTTTAGGCCATGAGGGCCAAGCAGGCCCAAGGGGAGCCCATGTAGGGAGGTGGGCTTACCTAGGTATATAAACAAGTTTTCAACTTGTTTTAGGGTTGGACCTCCAAGTTATACAAATCCTAGAGTTAGAGAGAGGGAGGCGTTTTTGTTAGTGTTGTACTTATACCAGACGTTTCTGCTTATCAAAGTAATAGAAACGTGTGTGAGTTGAAAGTGATTCGGTTTGTTCTTCGTATTTCTTGAATCACCTATTGATTGGATTCCACACAATCAATAGGTTGTTTGATATCATTGAAAGATCCGTGTTTCGGGACTTACGGCGAGTTCACGATTTTCCAGTTTTTATTTCAAAAACATAGGTTGTTAAGTTACTCGTTTATAAATCATGTTTGTCATGGGGAGGTACCCCATCTGTAAGCTACTAAACTGCGTAATACCGAAGACATGCGACTGTTGTTGTTTTGTTTGCCCCGTTTGTCAATGTCTATCATCATTGACGGTTGCCAAGGCATACTAGTTCACACCCGTCCTTCTCGGCACGGTGTGTGGTTTGTGAGACCTAATAGCGCTATCAGCTAATAACCTGTTCGCAAGGCCAGGCGATTAATCAGTATAGTAAGTGGGGACTTCGTGATAGAGTTGCGTTTAGTACACTTGAGACATGAATTATGAATAGTATTTAGTAGTATTCCTTCATGGAATACTAGGCAATCCCAAACTAGGGCAAGTGTTGTTCGTTCCCAACCACCGGGAATACATGCTTTTAGTAGTGTGTGAACTCACCTTCGTTTTTGCTCGCCAGATTAGTTTACTTGTTTTAAGGTTGGTCAACCACGTCCTACTATGGTTACCAATATTTATCATATTCGTATGCAAGTATTCCACGTATCTATACACGTATTTAATAAGTAGCACACAAGATATAACATCACATATCACGTAAAACATGTAGGCCAAATATGGATCCATAACAAAAGCCTAAGAAGTAAACAATCTTGTGCGGCCCTGTATATACAACAGTGTGCGGCCTAACATAGTGTACGGCCCAATACATTTGAGTGTGTAGCCCACTATCAAGTGTGCGACACACATGAGAGTGTGCGGCCACTTGATAGTGTGCGATCGTGCATAGACGACGTTGTACATTGTCCATCAAAACTTGTATTATTATCCACTATTGTGCGGTCCATGTGGCACACCTAGTGTGCGGTGTGCTACATCAGGTAGGACCGGGTGCAGGTTAAGTTGTACTTTGAGAGTGGGTGGCAACAAAAATCAAGTTAATATACCATTCATGTTTCTGAGGTCAAAGACAAACAATAGCACGAATATTTATCAACACATAAAAATCATTATCACCAATCATCAAATCGGTGAATATCGTACATACAAGATCATCCAAACACTAACATCATACCAACTCTACTTTTCATATAATCGGATCTATATTTCCAATAATCACCAAATCACCACAAATAAATCTAGGGTTCTATTTTATCAAACATCCTCAAAAATCCTTTTTGTACAAGAAATCTATTCACCAGAAAACAATATGCACTTTGATTCTAGCATGACCCTAGGTGTTTGTTTAATCTATTATGCATATCATCATCAAGCATTAAATCCGATTCATGAGCATAATATCAAGCTTTAATCATACTAACAAATCAAGCAAGCATCACCTTTCATACCAACTAGTATTTTATCAAGATTTAACATCTTTATTAACATGAACAACTATCCTAAACCATTTACTATCATAAAGATAAAGAACATAAATTTAAGGCATTTAGGAACACACTAACCTGGAATAATTAGAATAAGGAAGTGTGTAGGAAAATAGAAGAGATCTTCAAATAAGAAAAGGAAGCTTCCAAGGAAAAGTTTATGATGTTGCAGATCTTCAAGAAGTAAGAATTTCTAAATGGGGAAAGTTAGAGAGAGAGAGTGGGAGAGAGAGCCGCCGCCAATGATTGGAAAACTTCTCTAGGGTTGGCAACTTGTGAGTATATATACACCTCTAAAGATACCGCACATATTAATGTGTGCACCCTAAATGAGTGTGCGGTTCATTAGGGGTAGATGTGGGCTTCGATTGGGCCAGAATTAGTTTGGTGTGCGGTCAAGGATTGGTGTACGAGGTGGCATGTGTGTGGTCTCATTTATACAATGGCGTGCTGCTGATTACGAAACCAGGAGTGTACTGTTGTAATAATAACAATAATATTGATTCACAACTTTCAAATATATATAATGTGGTGTGCGGCTGAACTTGCTACATCAAGTGTACGGTTGGTTTTTAGTATAGCATAATTTCAAATCATCTAATCTTTATTTATGTACCTACATAATCTAATATACATATTGAAATCATGTATGACTAATATACTTCACACACCTTCACATAAGAATCAAACAAATATAATAAATCGTATTTATTATTCACATGATTACAACGAAAGGGGGAACGTGAAGGGAAAGTTCGGGTTGTCACATTATCCTCAAGTTGAAAGAAATTTCGTCCCGTTCTCTATGTTCCTTACCTTCCACCTACAAAAGCAAGAATGCAATATTCTCGAGTACGTCCCTCTTATCTTATTTCGGAGAAATTGAATAAGAAAGTGATGTTCGAAAACACTAATGAAGTAGAGTCAGTCTGAGGATTGGATCCCGGGGAACATAGATTTCCTATCGGTCTTGACCTTCGCAGAGACTTGCCAAGATAAGGATCTGCTCTTATATTATAGATATTATAAGACGATATTAGAAAGGAACCCCTCTTTCTTTCCTTTTTGTGCGCTCTCTCTTCTGTCATGTGCTTAAATAATTGAAAGTAAAAAAGACGTGATCAACTTTCTCGATCTGCTTCAGACTCATCACCCTAATGTATCGTCCAGGTCGGGGGTGAATTGGGCCTTCTGAATGAATGGTGAACTAGTCCTACGAGTGGGTTGATCCGCCGCCATTATTATTATATATATAGTCCTGACCCGGAAAGGTATTGGGCATGGGTCACGCCACCTTGTTCAGGCGAAAGCCCATCAAGTGAATGAAGTCTAATTCCCATTCCGGGCCGGCCCAGGCCTGCTCGCTATCCATCAGCTAGTGTAGTTAAGCGTTTTTGCGGGGTGTCACAGTATATGTATATATATATATATATATTATAATTATAATTATTTTTATTGTTTTTGGAGTTAATTACGTTGTTGGATCTGAGTGTGTATAGTGTGTGTTTTTCTTGTAAAATAGTTAATTAAATTAACAATTCAATCAAAACAGTAATAACTAAACGTATCAAACTATCACAGATGAAATTGAGAATGTTTGCAAAAGATTCATATGTTGAATTAAATGGTGTAATACAATCACCAGGTACATTTAGTACTCACCCTCACCAAGTGAACACACTCTCACTAAGCTTTTATGATCTTAGTGAAGACAAGTATAAAGAACAATAACAAAATATAAGAGGTGTGAACTGTTGGTGACGTCATCTTGAAAGCGACCTTCAACAACCTCATTAAATGATGTAATTACCAGCACTTGTGAAACTGCTGAATTGTTACACAATTACATTGAACAGCTGTTTTTTTGTAAATTTAGTGCGGACATTTGGATTTCACAGAACTACTGTTTGGAAACCAGCTCTTCTGGAAATCATAAAATTTTGTCTTTGACTTATTGACTTGATCTTCTAGTCTTCAGTCTTTGGCTTTGGTTTACCTTGACTATTGATTTATTGACTAACACTTTGACCATCAACACTTATTCTTCTAAACTCTATTCTCTCTTGTTGATGTCCTCCTCTATGGCTTCTAAATTCTATTTAGAAACGTTGATTGTGTTTGGTGAAGATGGCTCTCATGTGAGAACGCGTAACTAAGACATGAAAATAAACGTAAACCAGTTATATAATAAAGCACTACTCATTCCACTTCTCAATTATTATAGTAAAATTGTAGATTTCATGAAAATAAGTCTTCATAATTTAATTAATAAATAATTAGATGTTATAAACTCATTCTTTTTAGAAGGAGAGGATCAAATAGAAAGCTTATTTTGGCTAGAAAGGATAGGAAGCAATAGAATTATGACATTTGGGAAAATTTAAAATAAAGAGGAAGAGTATTTTAGTCAACCGTATCCAATCTTCTTCCTTCTTCTCCCCCATTAACTTCAAAACCCACCATTTTCAAAACACACCATCTTCAACCTTTTGTTCACTTTTTATCTCAATAATCACTACATTATAGTGCGATTTTCGTCACCAATCAACGATTCAAACACCCAATCAGCGTGTTCTTCAACTTTTTTTGAAGAAACCCAGTTTAATTTCATAGAATATCTCATTTTTTTCCCTGTGATTTTGAAGCGAATCACTCGATTCGTTCGATTTGGTCGCTGATAGGTGTTTCTAACATTCAAATTTCGTCAATCGGTGAAGAAATCGGCTTCGATCTATGTAAGAATTTTTGAATTTCCATTTTTTACGATCTGGGTTTTTGAATTGAGTCATTGCGTTTTATGATCTTGGCGGGGATCCGGGGGCAGTGCCCCTGGGAGCAGGGTCCAAGGGGCGGCAGCCCCTGGAAGGGTCCAAGGGCCAGAGCCCCTGGCTGGGGTCGAGCTGCATCAGAAAATTTAATTTTCTGGAAATTGCTTTAATAAAACTGCATTAGAAAAGTTATTTTTCTGGAAATTGCCTCATTTTCATAGACAGTTTTTGATCTCTTACTTCCTGGTTTAGTCATTGCGTTTTAGAAAAAAGACATTTTTAATCGTTTTCTGGCCATTGCGTTTTAGAAATAAGACATTTCTTTGTGTTTTTGGTGCATTGCGTTTTATGTAAAACACATTTTTATGTGTTTTCAGTCCATTGCGTTTTAGGTAAAACACTTTCTTTTGTCTTTTCAGTCCATTGCGTTTTAGAAAAAAAAACATTTGAAGTGTTTTCTGGCCATTGCGTTTTAGAAATAAGACATTTCTTTGTGTTTTTGGGCATTGCTTTTTAGGTAAAACACATTTTTATGTGTTTTCAGTCCATTGCGTTTTAGAAAGTACACTTTCTTTTGTGATTTTAGGCTATTGCGTTTTAGAAATAAGACATTTCTTTGTGTTTTCTGGCTATTGCATTCTATAATTATATCTATCTGGTTGCTAATAAATTTGTCTGATATATTTCTTCAATGCCCACATAAAATAACAGTTATTGAAGTTATTTTTCATCTTTATCAACGATAGTTTCATGCTTCTGCTTCTGTATGCTGAAGGTGGAGTTTGAAGTTGCAGCTGTTGAAGGTTCTTGTGACTGTTTAACCAGCACAAAAAGACAAAATATTATTAAACAACCGTATCCAATCTTCTTCCTTCTTCTCCCCCATTAACTTCAAAACCCACCATTTTCAAAACACACCATCTTCAACCTTTTCTTCACTTTTTATCTCAATAATCACTACATTATAGTGCGATTTTCGTCACCAATCAACGATTCAAACACCCAATCAGCGTGTTCTTCAACTTTTTTGAAGAAACCCAGTTTAATTTCATAGGATATCTCATTTTTTCCCTGTGATTTTGAAGCGAATCACTCGATTCGTTCGATTTGGTCGCTGATAGGTGTTTCTAACATTCAAATTTCGTCAATCGGTGAAGAAATCGGCTTCGATCTATGTAAGAATTTTTGAATTTCCATTTTTACGATCTGGGTTTTTGAATTGAGTCATTGCGTTTTACGATCTTGGCGGGGATCCGGGGCAGCGACCCTGGGAGCAGGGTCCAAGGGGCGGCAGCCCCAGGAAGGGTCCAAGGGGAAGAGCCCCTGGCTGGGGTCGAGCTGCATCAGAAAATTTAATTTTCTGGAAATTGCTTTAATAAAACTGCATTAGAAAATTTATTTTTCTGGAAATTGCGTCATTTTCATAGACAGTTTTTGATCTCTTACTTCCTGGTTTAGTCATTGCGTTTTAGAAAAAAAGACATTTTTAATCGTTTTCTGGCCATTGCGTTTTAGAAATAAGACATTTCTTTGTGTTTTTGGTGCATTGCGTTTTATGTAAAACACATTTTTATGTGTTTTCAGTCCATTGCGTTTTAGGTAAAACACTTTCTTTTGTCTTTTCAGTCCATTGCGCTTTAGAAAAAAAAAACATTTGAAGTGTTTTTGGCCATTGCGTTTTAGAAATATAAGACATTTCTTTGTGTTTTTGGGCATTGCTTTTTAGGTAAAACACATTTTTATGTGTTTTCAGTCCATTGAGTTTTAGAAAGTACACTTTCTTTTGTGATTTTAGGCTATTGCGTTTTAGAAATAAGACATTTCTTTGTGTTTTCTGGCTATTGCATTTTATAATTATATCTATCTGGTTGCTAATAAATTTGTCTGATATATTTCTTCAATGCCCACATAAAATAACAGTTATTGAAGTTATTTTTCATCTTTATCAACGATAGTTTCATGCTTCTGCTTCTGTATGCTGAAGGTGGAGTTTGAAGTTGCAGCTGTTGAAGGTTCTTGTGACTGTTTAAACAGCACAAAAAGACAAAATATTATTAAAAACCGTATCCAATCTTCTTCCTTCTTCTCCCCATTAACTTCAAAACCCACCGTTTTCAAAACACACCATCTTCAACCTTTTCTTCACTTTTTATCTCAATAATCACTACATTATAGTGCGATTTTCGTCACCAATCAACGATTCAACACCTAATCAGCGTGTTCTTCAACTTTTTTGAAGAAACCCAGTTTAATTTCATAGGATATCTCATTTTTTTCCCTGTGATTTTGAAGCGAATCACTCGATTCGTTTGATTTGGTCGCTGATAGGTGTTTCTAACATTCAAATTTCGTCAATCGGTGAAGAAATCGGCTTCGATCTATGTAAGAATTTTTGAATTTCCATTTTTACGATCTGGGTTTTTGAATTGAGTCATTGCGTTTTACGATCTTGGCGGGGATCCGGGGGCAGCGCCCCTGGGAGCAGGGTCCAAGGGGCGGCAGCCCCAGGAAGGGTCCAAGGGGCAGAGCCCCTGGCTGGGGTCGAGCTGCATCAGAAAATTTAATTTTCTGGAAATTGCTTTAATAAAACTGCATTAGAAAATTTATTTTTCTGGAAATTGCCTCATTTTCATAGACAGTTTTTGATCTCTTACTTCCTGGTTTAGTCATTGCGTTTTAGAAAAAAAGACATTTTTAATCGTTTTCTGGCCATTGCGTTTTAGAAATAAGACATTTCTTTGTGTTTTTGGTGCATTGCGTTTTATGTAAAACACATTTTTATGTGTTTTCAGTCCATTGCGTTTTAGGTAAAACACTTTCTTTTGTCTTTTCAGTCCATTGCGCTTTAGAAAAAAAAAACATTTGAAGTGTTTTCTGGCCATTGCGTTTTAGAAATAAGACATTTCTTTGTGTTTTTGGGCATTGCTTTTTAGGTAAAACACATTTTTATGTGTTTTCAGTCCATTGCGTTTTAGAAAGTACACTTTCTTTTGTGATTTTAGGCTATTGCGTTTTAGAAATAAGACATTTCTTTGTGTTTTCTGGCTATTGCATTTTATAATTATATCTATCTGGTTGCTAATAAATTTGTCTGATATATTTCTTCAATGCCCACATAAAATAACAGTTATTGAAGTTATTTTTCATCTTTATCAACGATAGTTTCATGCTTCTGCTTCTGTATGCTGAAGGTGGAGTTTGAAGTTGCAGCTGTTGAAGGTTCTTGTGACTGTTTAAACAGCACAAAAAGACAAAATATTATTAAACAACCGTATCCAATCTTCTTCCTTCTTCTCCCCCATTAACTTCAAAACCCACCGTTTTCAAAACACACCATCTTCAACCTTTTCTTCACTTTTTATCTCAATAATCACTACATTATAGTGCGATTTTCGTCACCAATCAACGATTCAAACACCTAATCAGCGTGTTCTTCAACTTTTTTGAAGAAAACCCAGTTTAATTTCATAGGATATCTCATTTTTTTTTCCCTGTGATTTTGAAGCGAATCACTCGATTCGTTTGATTTGGTCGCTGATAGGTGTTTCTAACATTCAAATTTCGTCAATCGGTGAAGAAATCGGCTTCGATCTATGTAAGAATTTTTGAATTTCCATTTTTACGATCTGGGTTTTTGAATTGAGTCATTGCGTTTTACGATCTTGGCGGGGATCCGGGGGCAGCGCCCCTGGGAGCAGGGTCCAAGGGGCGGCAGCCCCTGGAAGGGTCCAAGGGGCAGAGCCCCTGGCTGGGGTCGAGCTGCATCAGAAAATTTAATTTTCTGGAAATTGCTTTAATAAAACTGCATTAGAAAATTTATTTTTCTGGAAATTGCCTCATTTTCATAGACAGTTTTTGATCTCTTACTTCCTGGTTTAGTCATTGCGTTTTAGAAAAAAAGACATTTTTAATCGTTTTCTGGCCATTGCGTTTTAGAAATAAGACATTTCTTTGTGTTTTTGGTGCATTGCGTTTTATGTAAAACACATTTTTATGTGTTTTCAGTCCATTGCGTTTTAGGTAAAACACTTTCTTTTGTCTTTTCAGTCCATTGCGCTTTAGAAAAAAAAAAACATTTGAAGTGTTTTCTAGCCATTGCGTTTTAGAAATAAGACATTTCTTTGTGTTTTTGGGCATTGCTTTTTAGGTAAAACACATTTTTATGTGTTTTCAGTCCATTGCGTTTTAGAAAGTACACTTTCTTTTGTGATTTTAGGCTATTGCGGTTAAGACATTTCTTTGTGTTTTCTGGCTATTGCATTTTATAATTATATCTATCTGGTTGCTAATAAATTTGTCTGATATATTTCTTCAATGCCCACATAAAATAACAGTTATTGAAGTTATTTTTCATCTTTATCAACAATAGTTTCATGCTTCTGCTTCTGTATGCTGAAGGTGGAGTTTGAAGTTGCAGCTGTTGAAGGTTCTTGTGACTGTTTAAACAGCACAAAAAGACAAAATATTATTAAACAACCGTATCCAATCTTCTTCCTTCTTCTCCCCCATTAACTTCAAAACCCACCGTTTTCAAAACACACCATCTTCAACCTTTTCTTCACTTTTTATCTCAATAATCACTACATTATAGTGCGATTTTCGTCACCAATCAACGATTCAAACACCTAATCAGCGTGTTCTTCAACTTTTTTGAAGAAACCCAGTTTAATTTCATAGGATATCTCATTTTTCCCTGTGATTTTGAAGCGAATCACTCGATTCGTTTGATTTGGTCGCTGATAGGTGTTTCTAACATTCAAATTTCGTCAATCGGTGAAGAAATCGGCTTCGATCTATGTAAGAATTTTTGAATTTCCATTTTTACGATCTGGGTTTTTGAATTGAGTCATTGCGTTTTACGATCTTGGCGGGGATCCGGGGGCAGCGCCCCTGGGAGCAGGGTCCAAGGGGCGGCAGCCCCAGGAAGGGTCCAAGGGGCAGAGCCCCTGGCTGGGGTCGAGCTGCATCAGAAAATTTAATTTTCTGGAAATTGCTTTAATAAAACTGCATTAGAAAATTTATTTTTCTGGAAATTGCCTCATTTTCATAGACAGTTTTTGATCTCTTACTTCCTGGTTTAGTCATTGCGTTTTAGAAAAAAAGACATTTTTAATCGTTTTCTGGCCATTGCGTTTTAGAAATAAGACATTTCTTTGTGTTTTTGGTGCATTGCGTTTTATGTAAAACACATTTTTGTGTGTTTTCAGTCCATTGCGTTTTAGGTAAAACACTTTCTTTTGTCTTTTCAGTCGATTGCGCTTTAGAAAAAAAAAACATTTGAAGTGTTTTCTGGCCATTGCGTTTTAGAAATAAGACATTTCTTTGTGTTTTTGGGCATTGCTTTTTAGGTAAAACACATTTTTATGTGTTTTCAGTCCATTGCGTTTTAGAAAGTACACTTTCTTTTGTGATTTTATGCTAATGCGTTTTAGAAATAAGACATTTCTTTGTGTTTTCTGGCTATTGCATTTTATAATTATATCTATCTGGTTGCTAATAAATTTGTCTGATATATTTCTTCAATGCCCACATAAAATAACAGTTATTGAAGTTATTTTTCATCTTTATCAACGATAGTTTCATGCTTCTGCTTCTGTATGCTGAAGGTGGAGTTTGAAGTTGCAGCTGTTGAAGGTTCTTGTGACTGTTTAAACAGCACAAAAAGACAAAATATTATTAAACAACCGTATCCAATCTTCTTCCTTCTTCTCCCCCATTATCTTCAAAACCCACCGTTTTCAAAACACACCATCTTCAACCTTTTCTTCACTTTTTATCTCAATAATCACTACATTATAGTGCGATTTTCGTCACCAATCAACGATTCAAACACCTAATCAGCGTGTTCTTCAACTTTTTTGAAGAAACCCAGTTTAATTTCATAGGATATCTCATTTTTTTCCCTGTGATTTTGAAGCGAATCACTCGATTCGTTTGATTTGGTCGCTGATAGGTGTTTCTAACATTCAAATTTCGTCTATCGGTGAAGAAATCGGCTTCGATCTATGTAAGAATTTTTAAATTTCCATTTTTACGATCTGGGTTTTTGAATTGAGTCATTGCGTTTTACGATCTTGGCGGGGATCCGGGGGCAGCGCCCCTGGGAGCAGGGTCCAAGGGGCGGCAGCCCCGGAAGGGTCCAAGGGGCAGAGCCCCTGGCTGGGGTCGAGCTGCATCAGAAAATTTAATTTTCTGGAAATTGCTTTAATAAAACTGCATTAGAAAATTTATTTTTCTGGAAATTGCCTCATTTTCATAGACAGTTTTTGATCTCTTACTTCCTGGTTTAGTCATTGCGTTTTAGAAAAAAAGACATTTTTAATCGTTTTCTGGCCATTGCGTTTTAGAAATAAGACATTTCTTTGTGTTTTTGGTGCATTGCGTTTTATGTAAAACACATTTTTATGTGTTTTCAGTCCATTGCGTTTTAGGTAAAACACTTTCTTTTGTCTTTTCAGTCGATTGCGCTTTAGAAAAAAAAAACATTTGAAGTGTTTTCTGGCCATTGCGTTTTAGAAATAAGACATTTCTTTGTGTTTTTGGGCATTGCTTTTTAGGTAAAACACATTTTTATGTGTTTTCAGTCCATTGCGTTTTAGAAACTACACTTTCTTTTGTGATTTTAGGCTATTGCGTTTTAGAAATAAGACATTTCTTTGTGTCTTCTGGCTATTGCATTTTATAATTATATCTATCTGGTTGCTAATAAATTTGTCTGATATATTTCTTCAATGCCCACATAAAATAACAGTTATTGAAGTTATTTTTCATCTTTATCAACGATTGTTTCATGCTTCTGCTTCTGTATGCTGAAGGTAGAGTTTGAAGTTGCAGCTGTTGAAGGTTCTTGTGACTGTTTAAACAGGACAAAAAGACAAAATATTATTAGAAGCAGATGATACCCTTTGATGATCAGCCACTAGATCTCTCACTTTGTGATCATCATAATAAACAAAAGTCTCATGCTTCTGTTTCTGATATAAATATGTTTGTTGATCTTGATGCCAACAGTAACCCAAAATCCAATTCCTCTTTGTTTTTTTGTGTGAATTGCGTTTTAAAAAAAATCATTTTTTACATTTTTTTCCATTGCGTTTTATGCAACTGAGTTTTTTTCCATTGCGTTTTACGCAACTAGGTTTTCGAAAATTTTTTTTCGAAAATATAGCAATAGTATACTCGTTTTAAAGATAAAAAACGCTCGTTTTTTGGTGCAATTTTTATAAAAAAATAATGTCGTATGAAAAAGTTATCAACGTTTAAAAAATAGGAGGAATTGGAGGAGAGAGAAAACTATTGTCCTGGATTGACTAGAATGCCCTTACACAAACTCACGCGCCTCTTTTCTTCTCTTCAATTTCACTTATTTAATCTTAGCTCTTGATTAAATTAATTGATGGTCAAGATTACTTCCTACCCTTTCTAGCCAAAGAAACTTCCTATTGTATCATGACCCTTTTTAAAAACGTAAAAACTAAATATCATATTTGGTTTATGACTTTATGATTTGGAAAGACTCATTACGTCTCCTTCCAAAATATCTTTAAATAATTGGTATTTTACGAAATAAATAAATAACCGTTCGCAAATTCTTATCAATTTGATTGCACATTCTGACTTTACAAGTTTCACTGAAGTAAAACATCTCTGAATAATCGATACTGAAACCGATAAAGCAATAATACCTTTATTAATCGATAGACCAAAGGATACAAAAGACGGTTTTATTTGTTAACACCGTCGTTACAAGATTGGATATACCAAATAACTTGACAATATACCATCATCCTTTACACTATCGATGTGGTGCTGAAGTTGATACAAAAATTTTATTTTTCCTCGTAGCCAAACTATTTTGGATATCTGTTATCAATGAAAATATAGTCAGCTCACTCAAATTCACACATATAACACACAAAAAAGTGACTAGTGTCATGTTACACATAACTCAAAGGAAATATCTATCCATGTGTATACGCAGGGGCGGAACCAGAGAGGGGTCAAGAGGGTCTGAAGGGGTATGGTCCCAAAAACCTTGCGCCAATCAAGGAAACCATACCCATTAATAACTTCTAAGAAAACTGCGCGCAGACTTTTTGCCAAAATAAGATTTATAAGAACTCTGCGCCAAATATCCAAGAGAGGAAATGATCATATAAATATCTTGCGCGGCCTCGCGCAAGGTTCAAAGTTAAAAGCCTAAACATTCTCTTTGGACAAATGCTTCATTTAACTACCTTTCGCGGGCCCGTGCAAGGTTCAAAGTTAACCTTGAATATTCTCATTTGATAATGCTTCATTTAACTACCTTGCGCAGGCTCGCGCAAGGTTCAAAGTTAACCTTGAACATTCTCGATTGATAATGCTTCATTTAACTACCTTGCGCGGGCTCGTGGAAGGTTCAAAGTTAACCTTGAACATTCTCGTTGGATAATTTTTCATGCACAAACCTTGCGCAGATATTTATATCAAAGCAAGTATCCACCAAGCGTTGCGCTAAGCAGCAAGGAGAAGAAGGAAGATCAGTTAACTAACTTGCGCTTCTCGCTCAAGGAAACAGTAAATCCTGAAAAACTTTCCCTTAGCAAAATCCTGGACTTGGTGCAGAAGCAAGGGAATCTTTTCTGTTGCAACAGAATGTACACGTGGCGAATATAGATGAGTAACAGCTGTGAAACCTTCTAGAAGCCATTAACATCCAATCGTGCAAGCATCTTTTCAGTTATAACCAATTGCCACGTGGCAGCATCTGGACGGCTGAAGAAGATCATGGTGATGGCATGCTCACATTTATAAGATGTAGTTATCTCATGTTGACACGTGGCACCTCCCTAACCGCTGATGAGCTCACGATTCGTGTGCACTAACGGATTGCCAACAAACGTTAACGGAATAGCAAAAGATTTCGTTAAACTTAACAATCTATCTTTTTGGCGCCAAACACCGGCTATAAATAAGTAACTTGGAGTTCAAGGAAATGTATTCACTCTCAACTACTCTCTCTCTTACAATACAATACTTACTTCCGACTACCTGTACTTATTCTCACACCGGAGGGTGGTCACGGAGAGAACCCCCCTTCTCCCCGTGGCGAGCTAACGGTGTTCTGTTTTGCAGGTTCAGTCGAAGTACTGTTTTATTCATCATCCATCATGAAACCAAACGAAGGGTTAACCCTTTTATGCAGAGCCCATTCCATAGATCTACTCAGATTCCGGTCTGGTTGATCTAGGGTTTCTTCATTTGCGCCCACCGATTTCAATTCTTTCTCATCTTTCATTTCGTTTCACTTAGATCTGCAGCATCATGGCTGACGGATCATCTTTTCAAGGTCCTCGATCAGGGATTCGACGCGTTGTTGTCGACCCCAAGTCGACGAACAAATAGTTGAGGATTATTCGGCGAAGTAATGATGATCCTAATCATGCGAGTATTCCTGTAACGCCGGCGGCTCCTTAGGTTGATGTTACGTCAATTTTACCACCTGAGAGACTCCATTATCGTGGTTAATCAAATCTCAAGCGACTCTAACGCTATGTATGCTCAGTTATGTGCCCAAACCGGAACTCCAGCTTTTAAGCTCCGGTTAACATTCCTCAGGTCCGTGCTTCGCCGGACCTCGAGTTCTGAGTTATAATACTCAAAGTCATGCTCGTTCCCCTTCGCGCATGCTTGAAGATGGAACATAAATGTATTCTAAAACCAAGAATGATCCTGTTCATTCTGGTAATAGAAGGCAAGAAGACAACGTTTAGCGTCGCGCATCTGTCCACTCTCGTTTGGGCCCACGGTCTTCCAGAAACGGGACACCCAACACGATGAGCTCGATAGAACCTATGAGGAAGGGGATAGTGCAAGTATTTTTAATCGAATATCTGCATATCATGCTAGTTCAGGCCAAAAGTACGTACAGTATACAATCCAGAAGCTGAGCATGATTACAATTTGGTGTATCGCCCAACCGAAGCAGCTGAACAATCAAAGTTTACCAGGGAGATAGCACTTGCTCCGCTGGAGCGAGCCGAATTACCATCCAACGTTGGAAAGTTTAACGGTTTGACCGATCTTGATGATCACATGCGCCTCTTTACTGGTGCAGGTTACTTGGGTGCTGGACATTGCCAAAGGGTTGGTGTCACCTATTTGTACAGACCCTTACCAGCGCTGCGCGCCTTTGGTTTGATAATTTGCCAGCAGGTAAACTTTCCTCGTGGAATGACTTAAAAGAAAATTTTCTTACACATTTTAGTCAGCAATGGCGATACGTGCGCGACTCCTCAGATGTAATAAACATCTGGCGGAGGGACGATGAAAGCCTCGAAGATTTTATAACACGTTACAAAAGAGGTGTTGGAGATTGGAGATGTATATGAAGACCTTATACGCGCGCAGTTCAAGTATGCGGTAAGGTGTGACGAAATGATTAATGTGTTGTCCGGTACAACTGGCTTCCAAAAAACTGGGATAAACTCATGGCGGCAGCCAGGTCTACGCCCAGACTGAGCGCAACTTAAGTTCTAACAGGCCACCTCTACCTCAGAATCGTCCGCAAGACCTGAGTAGAGGTAGTTCGCAAGTATAAGAGAAATTGGATAGAGTCAAATCAGAATTCATATTCTCCTTATTCACCAATCGATGCCGAGCAACAATCAACAAGATAACAGCTCAAAAAGCTGATTAAACAAGAGAATAAGGAACGTCAGTGGACTTCCCTTAGGGAAATATCCGGCTGAGGTTCTCAGCACTGAGAATTATCAGTTTAAACAGCCGCAACCAATGAAAAACAAAAAAGGACAAGACCCAAATTGTTCTGTTACTATCATAGAGACACAGGCCACACAACAGATAACTGCATCAGTCTGCGCACGGAAATTGAAAAAAGCATTAAAGAGTGGGAACGAAGGGCCTAGCAACAAGAAGATGAAACAACACATTTCCATGATTCAAGGTGGATCATCGGCAAGCGTAGCCTTCAACATTTTCAAAACAACACTTGGCGCGAACACAAATCATTTTTCCTATCGTTCCAGGAGGTCCCAAGAAGACCGGCCAGTAGTTATCACCGGTATCTTTGGGCACACCAAACAGACTATATGTTTATAGATCCGGGTAGTTCCATGGATATTATGCAACAGCAATGCTTCAAGCAGCTAGATCCTGAGGATAAGGCACGCTTGGAACCAGTTGATTTTCCATTAACTGGGTTCTGCAATGAGGCTTCATTCCTCTAGGACAAATACTTTTTCCTGTTACTTTATCTGATGGGAGGTGTTCTCGAACGAGTAACGTCAACTTTATGGTTATGCCGGCAAATTCCCGTCACGATGTACTATTGGACGCCGCACGCAACGTGATTTCAGCATGATTACTTCCGCTCCGCATGCTGCTTGTGGTTTTCCGACACCAAATGGTATAGCTATACTTTACGCACGGAAAGAAATCATGTCAATTGAAGAACCGGTTATGAAGGCTGTCAAGGCATTGCCAAATAACGAACCAGAAAAGTGGGTACTCAACAATAAGTATCATGAGCAAACAATCTTATTAGGGCCTTGCAGTCAGTATTGAAATTCGCGCAAAGCTTAAACTACTGTTGTTTCGCAACAAATACATTTTTGCCTGGACACCTGCCGACATGGTCGGTGTCCCGTCAAACGTTGCGGAACATTGTCTGAATGTATTTCCATCAGCAAAACCCAGTTGTGCAGAAAAAGCGCAGCCTCGGGTCAGAAAAGACAGAGGCGATGTAACGAACAAGTCACCGAGTTATTAAACGCTGGTATCCTGCGCGAAGTCAAATACCAGACCTGGGTGGCAAACCCAGTCATGGTAAAGAAACATAATGGCGGATGTGCGTAGATTTTAAAGATCTAAACAAGGCGTGTCCAAAAGATTGTTATTCTCTTCCTGAGATTGACAAAAAGGTTGACTCATTAGCTTCCTTTCGCTGGAAATGTTTTCTAGATTGTTATAAAGGATATCATCAAGTCTTGATGAAGAAAGAGGACGAAGATAAAACCGCTTTTCGCACGGAGAAAGCATTTTTTGTTATACCAAGATGCCTTTTGGTCTCCGCAATGCGGGAGCTACTTATCAAAATTGATGGATACAGTTTTTGGAGATGATATCGGGAAAACTGTGGAAGTCTACATTGATGATTTGGTCATTATGAGTAATTCAGAAGACACTATGTTAGACAACATCCAACGAACTTTTGATTCACTACGAGAGGTAAATCTAAAGCTAAATCCAAGCAAATGCTCCTTCGGCATGGAGGAGGGCAAATTTTTGGGTTTCATCGTCACCAAAGACGGTTTCAAAGTTAATCCTGAGAAGGTCGAGGCAATACAAAAAATGTCTTCTCCTACTACCATCAAAGAAATGCAACGCTTGGCTGGAGGGTTAGCTGCGCTAAACCGCTTCCTCGCCAATCATGCCGCAAAGTCTTATCCATTTATTCGAACCTTGCGCAATTGTACGAAGAGCAAAGAGTTCGCATGGACTCCTGAAGCTGATCAAGCTTTCCAGCAGTGAAAGATTGTTTAGTTCAACTTCCCACACTTACTGCTCCTCGTGAAAAAGAACCCATGGTCTTATATCTTGCTGCATCTGAGGTAGCAGTAGGTGCTGTCTTGCTGGTAGAACGCGAAGGTGTCCAGTCTCCAATTTATTATATCAGCAAGATGTTGAACGATCCAGAGACAAGGTATTTAATTATGGAGAAACTAGTTTTAGCATTAGTCCATGCTTCGCGCACGCTGCGAAGATACTTTTCAGGACATGTTATTACAGTTTTAACAAATTTTCACATTGGCCAAGTCCTGGCCAAACCAGATGTTTCTGGACGACTTGTGAAGTGGGCAATAGAATTGGGAGGTTATAACATCTGTTATAAACCTAGACCAGCTATCAAAGGCCAAGTTTTAGCAGATTTCATCGCTGAAATTCCCGCTGATAAACTTGAAAAATGCCAAGCAATTCAAAACCCAGTCCCAGTCATAGACAATAGAGCCTGGACATTGTTTACAGATGGCGCATCAAACAGTGATGGGGCTGGAGCAGGTATTCGATTAATGAGTCCAGAGGGAGCAGCATTCACATATGCAATTCGGTTGGATTTTAAAAGCACCAACAACGAGGCCGAATATGAAGCTTTCCTAGCAGTCTTACGCCTCGCTATCAAAATGGGAGCAACAAATTTAGAAGCCCATGTTGATTCATTACTAGTTGTTGAGCAAGTTATTGGAACGTACGATGCAAAGGGAGATATCATGGCTTTGTACTTGGCGCAAGCCAAGGCTCTTATAGCATAGTTTCAACAATTTAAAGTCACACACGTCAAGCGAAGCGAAAACAAAGACGCTGACGCTTTAAGTAAACTCGCAGCAACTAGTTTCAAACATTTGGCAAAGGAAGTCCGCATCGAGGTTTTAAATAATCCATCAGTCCCTCTCAGACAAGTGATAATGGTCGAAGTAGGAGATCCATCATGGATGTCTCCAATAATAATGTATTTATTACATGGTTCTTTACCAGAAGATAAAGCGCAAGCACGTAAGTTACGACGCAAAGCCCTCAATTACGAAATGATTGACGGTATTTTTACCGACGTTCTTACATGGGTCCTTTACTCCGCTGCGTTAACAAACATGATGCGCAATACCTGATCAGGGAGGTTCATGAGGGGCTATGTGGTATACATTCTGGGCCGCGCATGGTAGTAGCCAAAGTGAAAAGCGTAGGGTATTATTGGCCCGGAATGTATGTTGACGCAGTAGAAATCTTGCGCAAATGCATGTCCTGCCAAAGGCATGCCCCTAAAACGTTGCGCCCAAAGAATCCTTTGGTACCCGTCACAACTGCTTGGCCATTTCAATAATGGGCCATTGATTTAGTGGGACCATTTCCGGATGCGCCCGGCGCAATAAAGTTTATCATTGTTGCGGTCGATTACTTCACCAAATGGGTTGAAGCCAAACCTTTAGCTTCTACTACAACGATGGTAATTCGCAAATTCATCTGGGAATACATTATTTGCCATTTTGGTCTGCCCATGCGCATTATTACAGACAACGGTCCAAATCTAATGGCTGAAGAGTTGCAAACATGGATGACCGAAATGGGAATCCAGCATGTTTTTCGCTTCTGTTGCGCACCCACAAGCAAATGGTCAAGTTAAAAGCATAAACAAACAGTTGGTCGACGGTATCAAGGCCCGCCTTGGCACGGCACGACGGGGGTGGGTTGACGAATTGCCTAGCATCTTGTGGGCCCACCAAACTATGCCCAAGACTAGTACTGGAGAAACTCCTTTTAGCCTTGTGTACGGCACGGAAACTGTGATTCCTGCTGAAATTGGGTTACCATCTCCAAGAATGGTAGCTTTGGAAAAACAAGATAACGAAGAACAAAGGCGCATCGACCTAGACTTATTAGAAGAACGACGAGAAAATGCAGCGATTCGTGAAGCTAAATACAAGTCCCAGCTTGAAAAGTATTACAACAAAAGGGTGCGCATATGTTCCGTTTTGCCGGGTGACTTTGTTCTTCGCGATAATGAAGCGTTGAATGCCGAAAAACCGGGAAGTTAGCCCCGCGATGGGAAGGTCCGTACGTGATAAATGAAGTATTGGGAAAAGGCGCGTACACTCTGAAGTGTATGGACGGATCCAGCGTTCCTCGAACCTTGAACCCCAACAACTACGCCGATGTTATATGTAATCTCAGTCCTTTAAACAACTTCTCAGCGTTGCGTAACGAGACTGCTTACTTTATTTTGTTATGTAACTTAGTGGCAGCCATAGCTTCGCGCTTTATCAGTATGAATAAAGTACTTTGCCACTACTTACAGTCTTGTATATGTTCATTTACAAATGCATGCAATTCCTTTGGATAAACAAAAACACAAACTCATGAGCCACAAGCTAACTTAATACTTACGCTCACACATGAGAAATGAAATTGTTCATTTGTCTATCCTACACAAGTAATTGTCCCATGCAAACATTGTAAGGCTGAAATATATTGTATTCACATTCACAATACTCGCGCAGCAGCGCAACGTTGCAAGTTATCACAAAGTATAAAATTACAAAATTCCTATTCTATGGATTTGGTTCCTGCCTGCTTCTCTGTTGAAGAAAAGATCTCCTTTAGTTTGTCAACAAAGTCATCTTGTTGCAGCGCGGCATCCACAAGGTCCATAATCGGAATCTGCAATTGATCATATTTTTCTTTGGCAGCAGAATAAATGGCGGCAGTATTTAGCCCATGCGTGGCAGCACGGCTTGTATCCCATTCGGTCTTCAACGCATTGCCACGTGCAAAGTGCACTCTTTATAGCCCTCGGCATGACCGTCATTGCGCGCCGCCATCATCAATTTGTCACTCTCTCATCCAACTCCGTAGTGTTAAGGATGGCATTTGCGATTTGTATACAAATATTGTATTATAAGTTGCGATAATCAAATCAGTCATGTATAAAGAAAAGGGAATATTACCTCCACAATCTCGTACTCCCGCAACCAGGTAAGCTGGTTCATGAGGGATTCGGTCAGGCTTTCTGCTGTAGCGCGAGCGAACCTCCGTGTCGTTAATTTTTTGTTCGCCTTCAGTCAAACGACGGATCAACTTGGCTTTCTCTGTTCGGGAAGGTTGATATCTTTTTTCAAACTATCAACCTCATCTTGCAGCCGCGCCTGGTCAAATAGCATAGCAGTTAGATCATCAATTTCTTTATTCTTAAGAAGGAGAATCATTTTGGTTGATACCTCATTCTGCTCGCTCCATTCTCTGTGTGAGCGCGCCTCTTCTGCTGCCGCAACACATCAGCTTTCTCTTTCTTGAGTTTCTCAATTTCATTGCGAAGAGATATTTTTCTTTGTTGTCACGATCACAAGCCTCCACAAAGCGCTTGTGCTCGTCTGCATATCGCGCAGTAGAGGCCTCACACTTGCGCTTCCACGACAGCGCAACCCACTCTTCAATTCTCTTCTCCTCCTCAAACTGGGCCTTTTCCGCCTCAAAATTGACGAGCATCTTTAACGTCTTCTCCTTCTCAAGTTTGGCCTTTGCCTTCTCAAGCTCAACCCCATCCCACTCCTTATTCATGCTGCGCCATTCGTGCACAATCCTGTTTATGGTAAAAGAGGCAAGGGCAGACTCTTGCAAATATGACTCATAAGTAGCCTCATGGTCTTTTTCTTCCTGGAGCTTCACCTTCGCCGGCGGGAAGATGCCCTTATACCACTCCCTGCAGGAGTGCCAATCCGTAAAAACATCGCCCTATTTAACTTTCCACAGGGCTGATGAATTGCAGAGGCCCGCCTCTGAGAATAAGAACGATAATAATAGTCCCCAGGCGTCTCCTCTGGGCGAATGGGCGACTCCCCCTCCGAATCCTCAACAAACACAAAGCCTTCGCTTTGTGTTGAAGGTCCAGCTCCCTTGGATATCAACTTTGACGGTTCCGGCTCAGGGAAAATATTTTTTCTTGTTCTGCGGAAGCAGTATCTCCCACCCCAACATCGGTAGCTGTATCTTTAACCTGCTCGCCAACAAGATTCTCATCATCAAAATTTTTGGGCTCTTCTTCCGGATCCACCTTCTCAACATTTTCCGGGACCATGGGGTCAGCTTCAAAAACAAGAGTTTCTTGCCCCGCATCTCCCTCCTCAACATTCTCAGGTCTGCGCGGCGATGGTATAGCAGATGAAGTGGCGGCACAGCCTTCACCATTTTCTCTGCAAAGCATATCAACAAATACCAGTATAAGATTCTGCGCAACTTTTTAACAGAAATGCGCAACAAACTAAACGTACCAGGTGAGAATTTCCTTGCAAAGGCATCCAGATTGCCCTTCTTGCCAATGCGCGGGCGCGCAACTTTGTTGGCGCAGGAGCTTTATTTTCCGCCTCCTTCCTCTTCTTGGAAGTACGCTTCAACGCCTCTTCCGGGCTAGAAGGTACTTCCAAGGGATCATCTGGGTTCGCAGCTGGAAGAGAGGAGGTGTCAATGGGTTCGGGCTTCGGTTTCTACAAACCTACAGGCGCAAGACCCTCAAGTGAGTCCGACACCACCACATAATTGCACCAAGAGTCAGATACGAGACGCGTACCTTTCTTACCCTCAGCTTTCGCAGCAGCTGATGGCCTGTTTTTTGCTCTGGGTTGGAAGGGGGAGGCGCAGCAGTTGGTTTCTTTTTCTTCTTCTAATCAGGGCCTACGGCCAAGTTTAGCAAATCACCTACATAATCAATCATATTGAGCAAAGGTTGCGCCAATAGTTATATTGCAATATTACTAAGAAAAAATGTTCAAAAGTAATATTGCAATATCAACTTAGGCTTTGTAAGAACTTATTTACCAGTCTTCGAAGATGGTTGCGCCTCCAGATCCTACTTCTGGCAACTCAAAGTTCCCCAAGATTTGTGAGAACCAAGTTTCCTCACCATAAGCAATAGGCACGACGACCATTTTTTCCGGATATTACTAAGAGATTGATAAAAGGTTGCGTACCGGTTCCATCTTCAGTATACACCGGTTTTTCCTGGCGTTCTCTCTTCCGAAAAATGCTCATCCCGGCAGCGATGATGGCCCTCTCTGGCAACACAATGTTGGGAACATCTTTAATATCCTGATACCACACCTCATCGGAAGGTATGGGAAGGTCTCCAGTTCGATCTCATCACCAGCCCGGAATATCATCTTCATCGGGATCACCGCCACCTTGATGAAGAAGAACTTCTGCTTCCATTCATGGTAAGATTTGGGCGGCACCAGCAGCAATCTTTTGGCTTGCACACGTTGTTGGAACGAATAAAAACCCAACGATCAGTGCAATTGGTAGAAGACTCTAAACTTCTCGACTGACGGCACGATCTGCATCGACCGGCAAACAAACTCAAAATGCCGGATCCTCACCATTCCCATCAGGCTCAACTGAGAAATATGAATCTTGTAGAAACCAAGAATTTCCAGCAAGAAATGGGTCACCGGAAGTTCCCTTCGGCAAAATAGTCGTAAAATAATGTAATGTAACCGACCGGCGCATCAGCCGCCGTGGCGTTCGCCACTGGAAAAAACGCTTTCCAGGACGGAGCAAAAAGAAAGTTGGTGGCAAGATTATCGAAATCTTTCTTCGACCACTTTAACGGTGGCAAACTTGACGACGACATCTCAGCAGAACTTGCACCGGTGGCCATAACTCAAACTTTGAAGAATACTCAGAAAACTTGAAGGTCGCCGGAAGATACGAACACAAATTTCTCTCAAGTTGTAATCTGGTGAGGAAGCAAATGGATCGTTGATCCCTTTATATACTAACCGCAATTAATGCACGATTTCACTGCAACGACTTTTGCGACAGTCACGTATCCCCAAGTAACCGCAGGGGCGAGTGGGGAACAGTAACCGCCCCACGCGCGCGAGTGTCGCCGAAATAGCATTAAATACGGTAAGACATGTACTGTTGACAGCATGTCAACAGTACCACCACATCCCAAGAACGTGCGTCGTCACCAACTACACCATCCTGATGAGTAACACGTGTCTAAGTATATTTGAAATTCAAATACTTTTTCAAAATTCACTTATGACACGTCACCAAGATGCATAAAGCAACAAAAAGCTAGTCCTTACCTAGCGCATCACATTTATCTTAAGTCCAGTGCTCCACCTACTTTTTATTCTTACATAGGAGCAACACTGGACTGGGGGGACTTGAAGGGGTATGGTCCCAAAAACCTTGCGCCAATCAAGGAAACCATACCCATTAATAACTTCTAAGAAAACTGCGTGCAGACTTCTTAGCCAAAATAAGATTTATTAGAACTCTGCGCCAAATATCCAAGAGAGGAAAGGATCATATAAATACCTTGCGCGGGTTCGCGCAAGTTCAAAGTTAAAGCCTAAACATTCTCTTTGGATGAATGCTTCATTTTATTACCTTGCGCGGGCACGCGCAAGGTTCAAAGTTAACCTTGAACATTCTCGTTTGATAATGTTTCATTTAACTACCTTGCGCGGGCTCGCGCAAGGTTCAAAGTTAACCTTGAACATTCTCGATTGATAATGCTTCATTTAACTACCTTGCGCAGGCTCGCGCAAGGTTCAAAGTTAACCTTGAACATTCTCGTTGGATAATGATTGATGCACGAACCTTGCGTAGATATTTATATCAAAGCAAGTATCCACCAAGCGTTGCGCTAAGCAGCAAGGAGAAGAAGGAAGATCAGTTAACTAACTTGCGCTTCTCGCGCAAGGAAACAGTAAATCCTGAGAAACTTTCCCTTAGAAAAATCCTGGACTTGGTGCAGAAGCAAGGGAATCTTTTCTGTTGTAACAGAATGTACACGTGGCGAATAATAGATGGGTAACAGCTGTGAAACCTTCTAGAAGCCATTAACACCCAATCGTGCAAGCATCTTTTCGGTTATAACCAATTGCCACGTGGCAGCATCTGGAAGGCCGAGGAAGATCACGGTGATGGCATGCTCACATTTATAAGATGTAGTGATCTCATATTGACATGTGGCACCTCCCTAACCGCTGATGAGCTCACGATCCGTGTGCACTAACGGATTGCCAACAAACGTTAACGGAATAGCAAAAGATTCGTTAAACTTAACAATCTCTCTTTTTGGCGCCAAACACCGGCTATAAATAAGTAACTTGGAATTCAAGGAAAGATATTCACTCTCAACTACTCTCTCTCTTACAATACAATACTTACTTCCGACTACCTATACTTATTCTCACGCTGGAGGGTGGTCACGGAGAGAACCCCCTTCTCCTCGTGGCGAGCTAACGGTTATCTGTTTTGCAGGTTCAGTCGAAGTACTGTTTTATTCATCATCCATCGTGAAACCAAACGAAGGGTTAACCCTTTTATGCAGAGCCCATTCCATAATCTACTTAATTCCGTCTGTTCATCTAGGTTCTTCAGGGTCCGCTGACCCCGCCGCAATATTTATTGGATTGTATATATAAAATATAAGATTTTTATAGGAAAAACATGATTTGTACTCTAGTTATAGTCGTAGAGAAGATTATCTTATTTTGACCCCGATAACTAAGTTCTGGTTCCGTCATGTGTATCTAATATTCATATTTCTATATACTACAAGGTATCTAACCTAAAGATGATCTAGTCAAGAATACATCATAGTATTTTCTCATCTTTATATTTTGAAACCAAATATAAGTCACATATGAAACTAGACATAATCAAATATGTAAATAAAGAATCCATAAATTATCACCAGAAACGAGACATGTTGTTGAACCTATAAAATAACAGATTATTAAAAAAACCCATAATATGCTAATCTGATTAAGAATAATACAAGCGACGAAGATCAACTCCTCTCAAATATGGTGAATCTTGCACACTAACAGAGCATCAGTTAGAGGAATTCAAAATTTTATTAACAAAGAACAAAGGCATGTTGAAGACCAAAAACTTTGTTGAAGATAAAGTGCTGATTAAGAATACTAAATATCTGTTGAGTCCTAAAAAGATGTTTAGTATCAACAAACAAGGCTTCCCAAGACATATGCCAATATTGTAACAGAGTCTGTAAAACAATTGTTAGAAGTCTTAGAACAGATATTAGGATTCATCAAACGTTTCTAACATTTGAGAATTTTGTCTGTTAGGAATGTTAGATGTCGCTATCAGGTGATGTCAGCCCTGATTGTTAATGGATATTTGTACTTACTAAAAATAGATCTCACTTGTTAGAGGTTATTTATCACTTTCACCGCATTCTTTTGTACGAGTAGATATTAGTGATCAGGCTGAGGGAAAGTGATAGTCGTTACTCGTTACTTGTAACCGGAATCTGGCTGAGGGAAGTGATAGTCGTTATTTGTAACTGTAATCTGGCTGAGGAGAAGTTATAGTCGTTTTTTATTATTAAATACAGTATGACAACTTTCTATATTTGTGATTGTGTTTATTCTCGTCGCATTCATCTTATTTCCTATATTGCAACAATACTTCACTGTTTTATTAAAACACATAAATACACACTCAGAAGCCAATTACGTTGATCCTTACATATATTTTTATGTTCTTAAACATACAAATATGTTATATAAAAAACTATAATGTTATCGTGAAAATTTCAGGTACGCAAAACTTTATGCTAACACAAATCGCCAAAACACCATCATTATGGTTTTATTGTTTCTTATTGCTCCTAGTTTTCATGGATGTCTTCAACTTGAACCTCTTCCTTTTTTCCTTATTTTCAGTGATCAGTTAAGAACCACTTTCATCATTTCCTTTGTTAACTTAAACAAAAGGTATTCAAACAAAACATTGACTAATAATGATTCGATTTTTCTAAACAACAACTTCTAAATAAATAAAGAATATTGGATTTTAATAATCTCAACTATTCGTCGTTGGTCGCCGACAGTCCCAACTTAAAAAATAACCACTGGCAACATTGACATATTGGCCACCAATGGACTCTGACTAACAGAACCCTAACGCCGTTAGTTTCAGGCTGCCAGAAAACTATTTTTAGCCAGAAAAAGGTTTTTAAAGGTCCGATCTAAGGTTACAAAGAGGTTTGGGACGAAGATGTTAGGTTATCTGGCCAAAAAGTTGTGTTTTGCGGCAAAAAAAGAAGTTTTTTGGCAAAAAAAAATGAGTTTCTGGCGACTTCAACAATTGAGGATTTTACTAGAAAAAGGTTCCTAAAGATCCCTAATAAGGTTACAAAGAGGTTTTGGACGAAAATGTTGAGTTTTCCTGCCAAAAACGTTTTTCCGACAACCAGAAACTAACGGCGTTAGGGTTCTGTTAATTAGGGTCGATTGGAGGCCAATATGTTAATAGTTGGGACTGTCAGTGGTTATTTTTAAAATTGAGACTGTTGGCGGCCAACGGTGAATAGTTGGGATTATTAAAATCCAATATTCCAATAAATGATATGATCTTAGATATGGCAAAACTAAAATGTCGTATACGGATGCAATTGATAGATCGTGATATTAATACTGATACTGGTATACGGATGCAATTAACAGATCGTGATATTAATACTGATACTGATATACATATATTAAATGTATAAGAGTTTATGTTTTTAAGAAAAGAAAGGGCATATAAGGGAAAGTACAAGTACATTAGGAAATTAAATGTATAAGAGTTTATGTTTTTTTAAGAAAATAAAGGCATATAAGGGAAAGTACAAGTACATTAGGAAATGACACACAAACTGTGTGCTCCCAACCAACAAATAGCTATATAGGAATCTTTCTTTAAGCTTTTAGTTGGCTCCACACCACAAAATAAACTCATTAGCCCACCCCCATGTGTTCATTTGAGGCTAAGGTCCCCCTACCCCCCATTCCCTCATTTTGTTTGATGCCTTGGCTGCTAGTCTTTGCCATATCTTTGTATTTTCAATGGTTGAATCCAAACATAAGTAAGACTTTTATTGCAGAAGGTACAAATCTTGAATATCTAATTATTCCCGATCTACCTCACAAGAAATGTTTTGCCCAAAAAAATTGTTTAATTTTAACAATTTAACATCACATTAAATCCATCAAACCAACCTTAGACACGACAACTTGTAGGATAAAACTACGCTTTTAGGTATATCTTTAATCTGAAACAAGTGATCATTCTTATTGTCATGACAACCATGAATAATGTTAATGCAACGCCAAATCGCGGCCTTTCGAGGCATCATGTGGTCGGCAAGTTAGTTGGCCACTACGTGAGAACGAAAGCGAGGTTTCATGTGGGCCTAAAAATGGAGTTTCCTCTCAAGTATAACAAAAGATTTTTTTTTGCAAGATTGCATGTTACCCCCTCGTGAGTTTATCGTTTTCATCGTCCTATATAGGCATTAATCTTGTACCTCATAAATCGACAATATATGAAAATGACTACTACTAGATTAACCTTACATCATATATCCACTAGTTTCAGCATTCTTTCTTTCTTATGATACACAAATCATTATAAAATTCATCTCGCTTTTTATTTGGTAGATTAACTGAAAACTTTAAATTTGTTATTCAAACAAGACGTATTTATGACATAACAATCATTTTCTTTTTATCAAAGTTCCTAGAAAACTCTAAAGAATAGCATGGACCTCATTATCATATAAGCTATAAATGAGCATGAACGTGGAGGAGGATTTAAAGTGTATATTAGATTAGGTTAATCAATGGATCTAACTCTAATAAATCTTGCTTAAAGACAAAGATTTGGTAAAAGTGAGGTTTGGGGATTATATTAAGGGTACTATATTATATATATATTGAGTGTGTGTGTGTGTATTTTGTATTAAAAAATAATTTTATAATATTGTAGAATGACAATGATTTGGTAGAATACGAGTTGGACTTTTGTAACAGACGATGATAGAATGTTCAGGTGAAGTATAGTTATTTATATTTTTCAAAAATTATTTGAACTAGTGGGATTTTCCCGCGCTACGCGGCGGGGTTGGATTTATATCGGTTCAGTTTGTTATGGTATCAACACTCGCAATAGCAAATAAAATGGAAAACCCAAAAAACAAGTTCGTGATATTCCCAAAATCAATCAAAAATTATAATAACGTATACATTGTCGGTTACGATATCGAAACCTATAGCGATGTTAATTGGTGGGAATCGGTTAAGTTCATCACATTACTGACACTCATATGGCTTACGATACAAAAAAAGACTCTATTTTGAATACAAATATATATTGTATTGTCGAGGAGAAAAATTAAGAACACATTCGTATTCATTTATATTAAAAGGTTAATGGATGCAAGTTATTAGCAAAAAAAACTATATATGAAAGACCACATAAATCTCTAGTGAATATTTAATTATTTACCAATTTTATTTTTAATTTAGATCTGAACACTATTCATTAAGAGTTAAAGATTAATAGGTATATATTTATTTAATTATTTATCAATTTTGTTTTTTATTTAGATCTTGAGTAAACACTATTCATCAAGAGTTAAGATTAATATGTACAATAATAATATAATATAATAATATATAATAATAGATGTATGAAAATAATGTTACATTACATTAAATATTATAGTTTTATTATTATAAATATATAAACAAGCCTAGAAAATGATAGCATGTGACTAAATGAGATTGGATGCCATCTCACCTAATCTCACAAGAACCATAATCACATGCTCATCACTCTAAAGCAACGAAAATTCAAAATCTTGATTACTTTATCGATTGCAGCTTAATGACCTAATTAGGCTTCATTACTTTTGGCTAGTAAAGGTGAAACTCTTTTTGACTATTTTGCCAACCAATTTGACCAAAAGTGGTCAAACATTTTGCTATTAGGAATATAGTTAATAATTAAAACTATAATTAAAATAATCGTGTTCATACGATGTTATTCAAATTCATTAGGATTTTCACATTATGAATGTTCATGAGTTTGGATTTTGCTTAGGGTGAAACAACGCGTTACTCGCAAATCCCTGATAGAACAAGTAAGTCTGGGTACCGTAACCTACCTGGGTTGAGCCTACGAGCATGGTATCCAGGTTGGGTTACTCATGAGAACCATTTCCATTCAAAATAAATAAATAAATAAATCCTATTTTTAAGACTATACATATCATAACTTCTACCTCATTTAAATCAAACTCTTTTCTACTCTTTATACTTTACTCTATAGATTTCTATTCCTTTTAAAAGATATTTAGAAGGAAGACTCGTCATACAAAAAATGTGCATCGTCAAAACCAATCTAGGCCGAAGGTTCAATCCAACAAAATGAACCGTTTTCCACACAACCACTTAAAACTCCAACCCATGCCAACTCTGTATCCAATGTTCTACCCCAAGCTCCACCAGCTTAACATGCCAACTCAAGTTGCACCGGGCCATTTCATGTTTCTAAAATCAATAATGGATTGGTATAAGTATCGTGATCAAAACACCCAATACGAAAACCTATCTTATCGTGACCCAACATGTATACATTCTGATTTGGAAGAAGAAGACAACGACACAGAAGAAGATAAAAAAGTGACGGCCACACCAAGCCTAGATGACGATACACAAAGCTGGGGAGCGAAAGGCTGGAGCAACACGATCGAGGTTGCCTTATGCAATGTTCTCAAAAGTTTCAACGGTTTAATCGGTGGAACCAATCAAACCGTTGAACAAGTGAAGTGGAAGTGGAACCGCATGATAAAATCAACGAACCGTACTTATCAATTATACAACAACGTAAAGGTGAAATCGTAGCAAAAGGGGATTGGGGATGCAACTTTTAGGTTTTTCATTAATTTTTTTTAGTTTTAGGGTTTCTTTTTTAGTGCAAGCTTAGTTAGTTTCTTTATTATTAATATTTTATCTTGGTTTTCAATTAATGAAAATGTCTTCTTATTTAAATGATTAGGCCTTTTTTATTTCTAAAAATATTTAGGTAGTGTGTTGAGGTAGGCGGATGTCCCCTCCTATTTGAGTTGAAGTGGGTTAAATGGGTTAAATTAGGTGACATAATCCCATTGGTTGGTGTCACACCCCGACCCGGAGCGGAAAAGGTGATCGAGGCATGATTGGGTTATCATCAAAGCTCATGACATTTATTATAACGTTTCATATTCATTAATACATTTTAATGGGAAATATACAATCACAATTACATCATATCCTAAACATCAATCTAGGCTTCATTGTTTTCTTCTAAGGCATTTCCTATGTTTTCCTTGCTTCATCCTGTTCACCTGTATCATGTGTAAAAATGGTTTTTGGATCAACAAAAAGTTGGCGAGTGAATCCTATGAAAAACATTTGAACAAGTTTATTTAATTGATTATAAAACAAATTGCACAACCACTCATGAGTAAAAATAGATGTAAACTTATTCACCAATCATCTAATATTAAATAATGCACACATGAACAATAATGGATCGTTTTGAGGCACGCGTTGCTCAACTCGTCTCCCACGAGGAACTGATGGGCCTAATGAATGATTTGCATATACTTGACAATATGAAATACATAACTACAAACAATATAAACTAAATAATACACACACGAACAATAATGGATTTGTTTTGAGGCACGCGTTGCTCAACTCGTCTCCCACGAGGAACTGATGGGCCTAATGAATCAATTGCATATAACTCGACAATATGAAATACATAACTACAAACAATATATACAATCTAAGTTTAGATCACAATATGGTATGGCACAAGTTTAAATAAATGAGTTAAATTTTGGTGACACATGATACACCCCAAAACGTGTAACTAAAAAGGGGAGTTGTAAGATTCACTCACATTGGGTGCGTTCGGTTGATGATGTTGAATGCGCACGAAGTTGGTTTTAACCACGAGTGAAACTAACCTAGATAATGGCATAATGGTTCGATAAGTAAACGGATTTTATTAATCCATTTTAGTAGGATTGTTGGGTGTATTTTTGTGAGTTTAAGGCTATTTTCTAACCTTAAAAATGTTATTTTTAAGTATTTTTAATTGATTTTTAAATAAAATAAATAAATAAAAATAATAAAAATTGTTGACTTTTTGCGACCGTTGACCGTTGACTTGTTAACCGGTCAGGCTGTGTAATTGTGTGCGCCAGGTGAGGCTCGAACCCGAGACCTCCCGTTCGCGTGCACGCAGCTCTAACCAACTGAGCTACGTGTCTAACCTGAAATATTTCTGTTTTTTAATTATATTTATATACTAATTGAATTAAACCTAAAATCATTTATTTTTAAAAACGATTTTAATGCATCGAACCGGTGTTCTCCACAGGTCTCGAACCCGGGACCTGTGGTTTAGGTTAACACACAGTCCACCGCTGGACTGTGTGTCTAACTTGGTAAATACTCTGATTTTTATTATACTTATATACAAACTAAATAATTTCATTTCTGTTTTATATAAAAAGTTTGATAATTGCCTGAACCGGTGCGGTAGTCCGGACTCGAACTCGTGACGTGTGATTAAGCATTCACACAGCCCACCACTGGACTGTGTGTCTATCTTGGTTATTATTCCGGTTTTTATTAAACTTAACATCTTTAAGCAGTGAATCCGGTTCGGTAAAAAAAAAGAACATTTTTATTAAGGCGACTGTGCGTGGGACAAGAATCGAACTCGAGACGTAAGCGTGTTTTATTTGCACACAGTCCACCGCTGGACTGTGTGTCTAACCCGAGATATATCTTGATTTTAATTATACTTATATAATATTGAACTTCGTCTTCTTCGACAGACTTAACCAGAAACGAAAGTCCGACTGGTTCGAAGATTTAATCAAGTTCGTTAGTGTCTGGAGGTTAATTACATGTGAGATTAATAAAAAGAACGAGAGATTAAGTGTAAGGTATACCGAACTGGACTCCTCTGTTTCTCCGGCGGAACTCCGATGTCAGCAGGTTGTTCCGGCGACGTGTGTCTTGCGGCAGAGAGTCTTCAGCGAGCTTGAGATGAGTGTGGGTGGCTTCGGTATGAGTTCTGGGTGTTCAGTAAGGCTCAGAGGTGAAAGGCTCAGTTTTCCGGCGAGTTGCAGAAGTTCTCCGGCGAGGGAAATTATGTCGGGAAAAAGTGTGATTGTGAGCGAAAAAGCTAGCAGAGGTTTGAGGGGGTATTTATAGGGCAGAACATTGACGAATTTAGTCCGATTTCCGTCTTGATTCGTCGGTTAATGATTTTCCGGCGGTTATAGCTTGTGTCGCGGACTGGACATCAGTTATAACCGATGTTGAGGTTTAATGTTTACGTTAAGTCATTGATAACCGACGACGTTTGACGAAATCGTCGGATTTTCCGGCGTCAACGGATTTGGGCGCGTCAGTTGACTGGATTTGATTTCTGTTTTCATTATTTGAATTAATTGCTTCGTTATATTACTAAAAAGTACAAGTGGCGCAGTGGTTGGATAGATGAGTGTTAAGGCTTTGCTTGACCGGTTTGACCCGGCTGACCCGGGTTCGAAACCCGGCAGCCTTGTTTTATTTTTTAACCACTATTTTTAACACTTTTTCAAATATAAATTATATATTCCAATATACTTATTAATTATGTATCGTTTAAAATTTTTTTGGGCATTAATTACGCAACGAAATTTTTAACTGATTGTTCGGTTAATAAACGGAGCGGGTTTGGTAAATCCGGTTTTTGACGGATGTTACAGTTGGTAGAGGGGGTTGTTGTGGGTTGGGTGCCCTATCGGTTCACTAATAAAATTTTGCCATCTTATTTAACCCAATTCAACCCAACTAGGCAGGGGCACCCACATAACTCAACCCACACTAACAACACTTGATTTTCACACACCTTGCCAAACGTTCACATACGCGAGTACACACAAATAAAAATCCGCCGATCACAACTTATCGGGGCTGTGACGGTGTACTCGCTTACCCCGACCAATTCGCAAGTACTTGGAGGGGTGTTTAAAATTCGATTCGGATTCGAAAAATTCAAAATTGAGTCCAGTCAATCGAATTCAAATTCAATTCAATTATCAAGAATTTGAAGTCAATTTAGTTAGAATTCGAGTCCAGTAAATCGAATATGAATTTTTAAGTTTAAGTTTGATTCGATTCAAAATTCAATTTCCAATTATACATTAACCTATAAATTTAATCTAAGTCATAAAATAGTCCAAATAGCCTATAAAGAATTTACATATTTTAAGTGAATCTGAATCAAATGTATTTATTCAAATTTGATTCGAATTTGAATTTTTAATCAAATTCGAATTGACCTTTTAATTCGAATATGAATTCGCATCGAATTTACCAGTTTTTAATTAAATTCGAATTCAAGCAAAAAAAATATTCGAAAAATATGATTCGAGTAATTCGAAAATATATTATTCGATTCGATGAATGATATAAGTTTTTAGCCAAATAATTGTGAATGGAAAAAAAAGTATTTATCACATGCGTGTAATTTTAAAAACATTTACAAAATAAGTGTGGTTTTAACATATATGTGTTTATTTTTCAATAAAAAGAAATATAACAGATAATATATTATTGAAACCACACCCATCTAACAAAGATTCTCAGTCATGCCTATTTGAAAATAAAAATCACATTTGGATTTGTACAATAACAATTAAATTTACAAAAAGTTACTGTTTTCATAATTTTCTTCAAAAATAACAATCACAAGGTTTATATCAACATCTATTGCATCCGCATGTTAATTTACTGTACCTCAACTTATTCTTTTAGAGAAAAAAAAAGTAATACGAGATTCGAACCATAAACCTCCACATATTGATTGACGCGGAATTGAAAGCATAAACCACATTCTTTTATACATGCTGAATATGGTTCATAAGATTTTAGAAGGTAAACCTTTGTAATTAACTTTTAAGAAATACAAAATTGTAATTTAACTTTTAAAACTTAAGATTGTAAATTACAGAACCCTCTTCAACTGTCCAAAACTTTATAACAATACGTTATTATACTTATACGTACATCACCAACCGGCCAGTCGATAGTTTGTTCATTTCGATGTAACTTCCCAGAGATGAAATTAAATCAGAGATGTTAAAGAAAAGTAGGGGTGCAAACGAGCCGGGTCGAGCCCGAGCTCGAGCTCGATTAACTTATGAGAGCTCGGGCTCGAGCTCAGCTCGATTCGAGCTTTGTTTTCAAAGGTGTTCTCCACAGGTCTCGAACCCGGGACCTGTGGTTTAGGTTAACACACAGTGCACCGCTGGACTGTGTGTCTAACTTGGTAAATACTCTGATTTTTATTATACTTGTATACAAACTAAATAATTTCATTTATGTTTTATATAAAAAGTTTGATAATTGCCCGAACCTGTGCAGTAGTCCGGACTCGAACTCGTGACGTGTGATTAAGCATTCACACAGTCCACCACTGGACTGTGTGTCTATCTTGGTTATTATTCCGGTTTTTTATTAAACTTTACATCTTTAAGCAGTGAATCCGGTTCGGTTAAAAAAAAGAACATTTTTATTAAGGCGAGTGTGCGTGGGACAAGAATCGAACTCGAGACGTAAGCGTGTTTTATTTGCACACAGTCCACCGCTGGACTGTGTGTCTAACCCAAGATATATCTTGATTTTAATTATACTTATATAATACTGAACTTCGTCTTCTTCGTCAGACTTAACCAGAAACGGAAGTCCGACTGGTTCGAAGATTTAATCAAGTTCGTTAGTGTCTGGTGGTTAATTACATGTGAGATTAATAAAAAGAACGAGAGATTAAGTGTAAGGTATACCGAACTGGACTCCTCTGTTTCTCCGGCGGAACTCCGATGTCAGCAGGTTGTTCCGGCGACGTGTGTCTTGCGGCAGAGAGTCTTCAGCGAGCTTGAGATGAGTGTGGGTGGCTTCGGTATGAGTTCTGGGTGTTCAGTAAGGCTCGGAGGTGAAAGGCTCGGTTTTCCGGCGAGTTGCAGAAGTTCTCCGGCGAGGGAAATTATGTCGGGAAAAAGTGTGATTGTGAGCGAAAAAGCTAGCAGAGGTTTGAGGGGGTATTTATAGGGCAGAACATTGACGAATTTAGTCCGATTTCCGTCTTGATTCGTCGGTTAATGATTTTCCGGCGGTTATAGCTTGTGTCGCGGACTGGACATCAGTTATAACCGATGTTGAGGTTTAATGTTTACGTTAAGTCATTGATAACCGACGCCGTTTGACGAAATCGTCGGATTTTCCGGCGTCAACGGATTTGGGCGCGTCAGTTGACTGGATTTGATTTCTGTTTTCATTATTTGAATTAATTGTTTCGTTATATTACTAAAAAGTACAAGTGGCGCAGTGGTTGGATAGATGAGTGTTAAGGCTTTGCTTGACCGTTTGACCCGGCTGACCCGGGTTCGAAACCCGGCAGCCTTGTTTTATTTTTTAACCACTATTTTTAACACTTTTTCAAATATAAATTATATATTCCAATATACTTATTAATTATGTATCGTTTAAAATTTTTTTGGGCATTAAATACGCAATGAAATTTTTAACTGATTGTTCGGTTAATAAACGGAGCGGGTTTGGTAAATCCGGTTTTTGACGGATGTTACAGTATCCCCTGCTTTTTAGAAATTTCGTCCCGAAATTTAAGTAGTGACATATTTGTCTAAAAGGATGGTGTTTAGTTTGACAGTTACATGCTTAGAAAAAGAGTAAGAGTTTAAGTTTTTTTTTTAGGCGGTAACGTCCCTTGTAAGGGTTAAGTACCCTGTTACAGGAATCGTTTTTGTTACCTACTGTAAAAATATTGATAAGCAGTGTTGATTCACTAAATATGATATCATGCGTAAGAGTTTTGATATGTTTGGAGGGATAGGGTTATATCCTAAAACAAAATTTCTAATACTACAACCTACATGGAACTTCCCATAACCGTCTAATAATGCCTCTGATCCTTTGACAAGAATACTTATATATAGGAAGTACCAGCGGCGTATCCACCATATTCTTGTCAAATTTTCATTGGTTTTATCAGTAAGTTATAATTGGTTCTATGATGTGACTCTAAACATAAATAAACGCCACAACCAATGTACCAAGAAATTTCTAAATCCTACATAGAACTTCTCATAACCGCCTGACAATGCCTCTGATCCTTTGACAAGAATACTTATATATAGGAAGTACCAGCGGCGTATCCACCATATTCTTGTCAAATTTTCATTGGTTTTATCAGTGAGTTATGATTGGTTCTATGATGTAACTCTAGAACATAAATAAACACAACAATCAATATTTGAGTCCAGATTCTGATAGCATACATGTTTGAATGGTGACAGTTCCTCTCTCGTTTGTTATGATGGAGAGGTTAGTTTATGTAGAAATGGAACACAATCCAATTTCTTTAAATGGCGAGATGATATAAATGTAACACAAATTTCAACCAAGACAATACTAAATCCTACATGGAACTTCTCATAACCGCCTGATAATGCCTCTGATCCTTTGGCAAGAATACTTATATATAGGAAGTACCAGCGGCGTATCCACCATATTCTTGTCAAATTTTCGTTGGTTTTATCCGCAAGTTATGATTAGTTACCAAGAAATTACTAAATCCTACATAGAACTTCTCATAACCGCCTGACAATGCCTCTGATCCTTTGACAAGAATACTTATATATAGGAAGTACCAGCGGCGTATCCACCATATTCTTGTCAAATTTTCATTGGTTTTATCAGTGAGTTATGATTGGTTCTATGATGTAACTCTAAACATAAATAAACACCACAACCAATATTTGAGTCCACCTTCTGATAGCATACATGTTTGAATGATGACAACACCTCTCTCGTTTTTGTGATGGAGAGGTTAGTCATTGTGGAAGTGAGACATGGCTCAACTTCTTTAAATGATGAAAATGAATACGCTGAAATGTATGATGAACAAACTTCGACCAAAACATACTAAATCCTACATGGAACCTCTCATAACCGCCTGATAATGCCTCCGATCCTCTGACAAGAATACTTATATATAGGAAGTACCAGCGGCGTATCCACCATATTCTTGTCAAATTTTCATTGACTTTATCCACAAGTTATGATTAGTTCTATGTGACTCTACAACAAACACAACAACCAAAAGATCGTATTGCATGCACTGAAAATGAAAAATGTCTGTGCGATCAAGGCTCAATCAAACGGAGCCGATCGTATTGCATGTACTGAAAATGAAAAATGTCTGTGCGATCAAGGCTCAATCAAATGGAGCCGATCGTATTGCATGTACTGAAAATAATAAATTTTATCTAAACAATAATCACACAAACAGTTTATACATGGAACCTCTCATAACCGCCTAATAATGCCTCCGATCCTTTGACAAGAATACTTATATATAGGAAGTACCAGCGGCGTATCCACCATATTCTCATCAAATTCTCATTGGCTTTATCCTTAAGTTATGATTGGTTCTATGTGATTCTAAAACATAAAGAAAAACATAAAACTAAACGATTGGAGTTGAATCTTGATTTTCGGTGAAGAGGACTAGTTGGGTCGTTTTTTTTTGGGCCGTCATTATCTTCAACAGGGTTGGCGTTGATGTTGAAAACTCTTCCTCTTGCTGGTGGCCTAGTGATTGGGTTTTCTTGATTTACTTGGTTAACTGGGTTTGATTGAGCTTGAGCGTTTATGATGTTAACCAATCGAGGGCACGTGTTTCTAAAGTGGGTAGGGTCGCCACAATTGAAACAAGCTCGAACATAAGGTAACATGGGGTATTGAGGTTGTTGATATGTTTGGATCATATTTTGAGTAGGGGGTGTGGTTTGGTTTTGAGGGGTGCGGCAAACCTTGCTCAAATGACCATAGCGTCCACAATTTGCACATGGTCGACAAGGTAAGGTAAGGGGATGGTGATAAAAACAGGTGTTACATCGAGGGTGAGGTCCAAGATATGGTTTCTTATTTGGGTAAGTTGAGTTGGGTGCTACTTGAGTGATTGGGATAGCTTGGATGGTTATGGCGTGTGAAATTGGTTGATTACGCTGGATAGTAGCGAAAAGTTACCCGTCTCTTTTTCTCTTAGAAATGGGTTGAGAAGGGGATTCAGTTTGGGTGGAATTTGAAGTTTCAGTTGATGCTTTATCCTTCTTCTTCTCCTCCTTGAAGTCTTTGTTCCGGATTCGGTTCTCGGTGAGCTCTGTAGCTAACTCCATTGTTTGCTTCCAAAGTTGCAGGCGTGGTACTTATTACAGAGTCTTGAATTTTTTGATGGAAGACCTCGGATGTAGTGCTCGATCAAACGGTAGAGGGGAGTGAACAAGTTGGGAACCATTTGATTTAACTCGAGAAATCTTTTGTTGTAAGTGGTGTGGTCGCCTTCCTTTTGCTTCAACGAATAGAACTCATCTTCTAATTTCTTGATTTCGCTCCTTGGGCAAAACCGTCTTGTCATGATTTCCTTCAACTCTTCCCAAGTCAAAGTCATAGCATCGTCAACGCCTCGTTTGGCCTTCTCTGTATTCCACCAAGTAAGTGCTATTCCATATAAACGTCCGGTAGCATATCGCACTTTGCGATCATCGGGGCAATCGCAATTTAGAAAAGTGTTCTCCTTTTCTTCAAACCAATGGAGGAGAGCGGTGACACCTTCAGTCCCTTCGTATTTTGGAGGGTCGCATGATTTGAAATGCTTGTAGTGCATTTAGTGGTATTTGGGGGAGGGTTGATAATATTTTGATCTTCTTGGTTGACAGGATTAGCGGTAAGGGCTTGTTGGACTTGAATTACAATGTTGGGTATTACGGCAGCCATTTGTTGGGCGATTAGTGCAGCTATGCGCTCGCGACTTTTCCTGCTCTCATATTCCTACGGGCGAGGCTAGAAGACATCTACAAGGAATACGTATCATGAGTATGAGTTGGATGTTTTTGGGATCATGGGTCGTATTTAGGAATGAACATTCATAAAATAAATATAGAAAAATAAATCTACTACATCCATAGGATGTCTTGGGCTTTGCTCGTCATTGGGCCTTGCATGCCGCCATACTTCACCTTCGTAATCATGTGGGCCCCCATGAATACCGGGTTTTTCATATAGTTCGCATGTGTTAGCCTGGTTACGTACACTAAAACCCGGAGAAAATCGAGAAATATGTATATAACGTATGATATTCGGAATGTGTCCAGGTGTAGACACGGTGACACCTCAAAGTGGGGTTAGTTCGAACGACGTTTGGTGTGGCATGCTTTGGCCTAATAGGTCCTTCGTACTCTCATCGTTAGTCCCCAGGTAGGCAAACTGGTCCGTTATATTGGATTTATACGAATGCCAACCTAGACAGGACGTTCCGACTACCGGTACTTGTACCCTTCCAGTTACTACATGCCCGTCGCAGAACTCACTTTGATGAGATTTGAAAATTGCGACAAAATCTTTGAATAACGAGAGTATGAAAATGATTTGAATATATGAACATTGAAATATGTATGATGAATGTGTATGTAAGTATGTATGTTTGACTGTAAGTATAAACAAATATGAAACAAATAAACATCATAAGTTTGTATGTAACCACCTAAATAATTAAAATTTAGGCAACTATAGTATAGGCTCTAAGGGTCTAATAACCTATCCTATATCCCTATAGTCATGGCTCTGATATCAATCTGTCACACCCCGACCCGCAGCGGAAAAGGTGATCGAGGCATGATTGGGTTATCATCAAAGCTCATGACATTTATTATAACGTTTCATATTCATTAATACATTTTAATGGGAAATATACAATCACAATTACATCATGTCCTAAACATCAATCTAGGCTTCATTGTTTTCTTCTAAGGCATTTCCTATGTTTTCCTTGCTTCATCCTGTTCACCTGTATCATGTGTAAAAATGGTTTTTGGATCAACAAAAAGTTGGCGAGTGAATCCTATGAAAAACATTTGAACAAGTTTATTTAATTGATTATAAAACAAAGTGCACAACCACTCATGAGTAAAAATAGATGTAAACTTATTCACCAATCATTTAATATTAAATAATGCACACATGAACAATAATGGATCGTTTTGAGGCACGCGTTGCTCAACTCGTCTGCCACGAGGAACTGATGGCCTAATGAATGATTTGCATATACTTGACAATATGAAATACATAACTACAAACAATATAAACTAAATAATACACACACGAACAATAATGGATTTGTTTTGAGGCACGCGTTCTCAACTCGTCTCCCACGAGGAACTGATGGGCCTAATGAATCAATTGCATATAACTCGACAATATGAAATACATAACTACAAACAATATATACAATCTAAGTTTAGATCACAATATGGTATGGCACAAGTTTAAATAAACGAGTTAAATTTTGGTGACACATGACACACCCCAAAACGTGTAATTAAAAAGGGGAGTTGTAAGATTCACTCATTGGGTGCGTTCGGTTGATGATGTTGAATGCGCACGAAGTTGGTTTTAACCATGAGTGAAACTAACCTAGATAATGGCATAATGGTTCGGTAAGTAAACGGATTTTATTAATCCATTTTAGTAGGATTGTTGGGTGTCTTTTTTTGAGTTTAAGGCTAACCTTAAAAATGTTATTTTGAAGTATTTTTAATTGATTTTTAAATAAAATAAATAAATAAAAATAATAAAAATTTTGACTTTTTGCGACCGTTGACCGTTGACTTGTTGACCGTCAGGCTGTGTAATTGTGTGCGCCAGGTGAGGCTCGAACCCGAGACCTCCCGTTCGCGTGCACGCAGCTCTACCAACTGAGCTACGTGTCTAACCTGAAATATTTCTGTTTTTAATTATACTTATATACTAATTGAATTAAACCGAAAATCATTTATTTTTAAAAACGATTTTAATGCATCGAACCGGTGTTCTCCACAGGTCTCGAACCCGGGACCTGTGGTTTAGTTAACACACAGTCCACGCTGGACTGTGTGTCTAACTTGGTAAATACTTGATTTTTATTATACTTGTATACAAACTAAATAATTTCATTTCTGTTTTATATAAAAAGTTTGATAATTGCCCGAACCGGTGCGGTAGTCCGGACTTGAACTCGTGACGTGTGATTAAGCATTCACACAGTCCACCACTGGACTGTGTGTCTATCTTGGTTATTATTCCGGTTTTTTATTAAACTTAACATCTTTAAGCAGTGAATCCGGTTCGGTTAAAAAAAAGAACATTTTTATTAAGGCGAGTGTGCGTGGGACAAGAATCGAACTCGAGACGTAAGCGTGTTTTATTTGCACACAGTCCACCGCTGGACTGTGTGTCTAACCCGAGATATATCTTGATTTTAATTATACTTATATAATACTGAACTTCGTCTTCTTCGTCAGACTTAACCAGAAACGGAAGTCCGACTGGTTTGAAGATTTAATCAAGTTCGTTAGTGTCTGGTGGTTAATTACATGTGAGATTAATAAAAAGAACGAGAGATTAAGTGTAAGGTATACCGAACTGGACTCCTCTGTTTCTCCGGCGGAACTCCGATGTCAGCAGGTTGTTCCGGCGACGTGTGTCTTGCGGCAGAGAGTCTTCAGCGAGCTTGAGATGAGTGTGGGTGGCTTCGGTATGAGTTCTGGGTGTTCAGTAAGGCTCAGAGGTGAAAGGCTCGGTTTTCCGGCGAGTTGCAGAAGTTCTCCGGCGAGGGAAATTATGTCGGGAAAAAGTGTGATTGTGAGCGAAAAAGCTAGCAGAGGTTTGAGGGGGTATTTATAGGGCAGAACATTGACGAATTTAGTCCGATTTCCGTCTTGATTCGTCGGTTAATGATTTTCCGGCAGTTATAGCTTGTGTCGCGGACTGGACATCAGTTATAACCGATGTTGAGGTTTAATGTTTACGTTAAGTCTTTGATAACCGACGCCGTTTGACGAAATCGTCGGATTTTCCGGCGTCAACGGATTTGGGCGCGTCAGTTGACTGGATTTGATTTATGTTTTCATTATTTGAATTAATTGTTTCGTTATATTACTAAAAAGTACAAGTGGCGCAGTGGTTGGATAGATGAGTGTTAAGGCTTTGCTTGACCGGTTTGACCCGGCTGACCCGGGTTCGAAACCCAGCAGCCTTGTTTTATTTTTTAACCACTATTTTTAACACTTTTTCAAATATAAATTATATATTCCAATATACTTATTAATTATGTATCGTTTAAAATTCTTTTGGGCATTAAATACGCAACGAAATTTTTAACTGATTGTTCGGTTAATAAACGGAGCGGGTTTGGTAAATCCGGTTTTTGACGGATGATACAGTTGGTAGAGGGGGTTGTTGTGGGTTGGGTGCCCTATCGGTTCACTAATAAAATTTTGCCATCTTATTTAACCCAATTCAACCCAACTAGGCAGGGGCACCCACATAACTCAACCCACACTAACAACACTTGATTTTCACACACCTTGCCAAACGTTCACATACGCGAGTACACACAAATCAAAATCCGCCGATCACAACTTATCGGGGCTGTGACGGTGTACTCGCTTACCCCGACCAATTCGCAAGTACTTGGAGGGGTGTTTAAAATTCGATTCGGATTCGAAAAATTCAAAATTGAGTCCAGTCAATCAAATTCAAATTCAATTCAATTATCAAGAATTTGAAGTCAATTTAGTTAGAATTCGAGTCCAGTAAATCGAATATGAATTTTTAAGTTTAAGTTTGATTCGATTCAAAATTCAATTTCAAATTATACATTAACCTATAAATTTAATCTAAGTCCTAAAATAGTCCAAATAGCCTATAAAGAATTTACATATTTTAAGTGAATCTGAATCAAATGTATTTATTCAAATTTGATTCGAATTTGAATTTTTAATCAAATTCGAATTGACCTTTTAATTCGAATATGAATTCGCATCGAATTTACCAGTTTTTAATTAAATTCGAATTCAAGCAAAAAAAATATTCGAAAAATATGATTCGAGTAATTCGAAAATATATTATTCGATTCGATGAATGATATAAGTTTTTAGCCAAATAATTGTGAATGGAAAAAAAAGTATTTATCACATGCGTGTAATTTTAAAAACATTTACAAAATAAGTGTGGTTTTAACATATATGTGTTTATTTTTCAATAAAAAGAAATATAACAGATAATATATTATTGAAACCACACCCATCTAACAAAGATTCTCAGTCATGCCTATTTGCAAATAAAAATCACATTTGGATTTGTACAATAACAATTAAATTTACAAAAAGTTACTGTTTTCATAATTTTCTTCAAAAATAACAATCACAAGGTTTATATCAACATCTATTGCATCCGCATGTTAATTTACTGTACCTCAACTTATTCTTTTAGAGAAAAAAAAAGTAATACGAGATTCGAACCAGAAACCTCCACATATCGATTGACGCGGAATTGAAAGCATAAACCACATTCTTTTATACATGCTGAATATGGTTCATAAGATTTTAGAAGGTAAACCTTTGTAATTAACTTTTAAGAAATACAAAATTGTAATTTAACTTTTAAAACTTAAGATTGTAAATTACAGAACCCTCTTCAACTGTCCAAAACTTTATATACAATACGTTGTTATACTTATACGTACATCACCAAACCGGCCAGTCGATAGTTTGTTCATTTCGATGTAACTTCCCAGAGATGAAATTAAATCAGAGATGTTAAAGAAAAGTAGGGGTGCAAACGAGCCGGGTCGAGCCCGAGCTCGAGCTCGATTAACTTATGAGAGCTCGGGCTCGAGCTCAGCTCGATTCGAGCTTTGTTTTCAAAGCTCGAGCTCGGCTCGTTTGTATTTTCTCAAGCTCGAGCTCTGCTCGGGCTTGACTCGTTTATTATCTATTAATTAGTATATTAAATAAAAATAATATTAATAATAGACTAAGTTTCCCTATATTCAAGATGTGTTAATCCACAAGATTAAGCAGTTTTAAAATTTAGTTTATATCTCGGAAAACAATTTACTGAATATTTAAAGTCTATCGACACATCCACAGTAATACTTGTTTATCACTTTTAAACTTTACAATTCTTTAGCATACCGTGATAGTCCACTGATGTACTATCATTTCCTTTTTGACAACAAAATTCTTTTTGTCTTTTTCAATGTTTTTGTACATTTTGAATTTTCAATTTTTTTATATGTTTTTGATTTTTTCTAAAAATTTTTTACTCCCTCTAAAATCAAAAACATATTTTTTGTATTTTAGATTTAAAGAAATTCTTCTAAAAATGTAACAAACCAATGTGGATTACGAGAACTCGTCGTCCGATCCTTTTGTTTTTAACTTTTGCATTATCACCTGTCAGCAAAACAAACCATTAAACTTTGTTAACCTCAACTTGTAAAAACCACTTGTAAGAATCACTTGTAGGAAATCAAATTTAAGTGATTTTTCAGTATAACAATAAGTGTTATGTTTAACGATGTGGATTTTCTCAAAAAATTTTAAAATTTTCTTTTTCAACCACTTGTGATTTCAAAAACGTCAAAGATTATGTCTTTCTAGATTAGTTAAAACTCATGGAGCTCCGCTATCCTGTATCGACTTTGATAAAGTGGATCTTGGGACTCCTGCACATACAAGCAACTATGTAAAAAATGAAACCCAACCCTTTTTGGTTTTGGGTTTGTAAGCATAAGCATCATAACCATATTCTAACTCTTCATCATATTTAAAATCATCATCAAACATTTCTTTATTCTGAAAACGTTTTTACCTTTTCTTTATTCGTTGGTTTGATTACTGATTCGGTTGATTTGACATTTTTTTTATCAGCAATCGACTTTAACTTTTCAGATGATGAAAGGTTTTTCTTAGCAACCCATGATTGTAGTTTGCTTCTTGCTATAGAACCTAGAATCTTTGATTTCATTAAACCTTGAAGTTTCACCTTTTCCAAATATTAAGTTTTCAAACTTTGAACACATTTTAGGTTTCATTTCTTGTTTAGATTCATAGTTTCTTTTTGACTCTGTGACATTTTTCACAATCTCTGGTCTGTTTTTCATCTTTTGATTCAGTTTTTCTTCGTGGAAACACAGGCTTTAGATTCAGACACTTGCGAGCAATATGACCAACATTATTGCATTTAAAGCAAGTTCGATTATCAGAACCATTTCCACTTGTGGGTTTCAATCCACTTGTGGACTTGGTCTTAGCCTTGTCCCGAAGTTCTTTTTCTTTCTTGAATTCATCATTCGATTGCTTACCGATCATGCTTTCTTCTTGAACCGTACTCGTTCCGTACACAAAATTTATATTCTTACCTTTGTATTCCTGGAATGTTGGTTTCTTCTTCGGTTCTTATTCTTCAACCTCCAAACCTAATCATGCTCTCCTGTGCTCAGGAAAATCACCACCAACCTTTTGGTAATTATTAGCATTCCTTTTAGGTTTCGAGTAAAATCTTTTCTCGTTTTTGTCAAGATCATCTGATGAAACTTCTACAAGTTTAAACAGTTGATCAATTTGATCTTCTTTTACATTCCGAATCGGAAAACTATCATCGAAGTATAATCTATCAGAATCCTTAACCTTGTACATGACAACGTTAGGATCATCACTTCGATCATGTTCTGAAGCTGTATCGTCATTTTCGGACTGTGTATCAGAACTGTTTGAACCTGAGTTGGCGCTTTGAAAGCTGGCGTTATCAAAATCATTTCCCAACACATTCTTTACCACATTTTTTACCACCGCTTCATTGTCATCATTTGATTTTGTAAAGTCTACGTCAATGTTCTCAGACAATTTATTTTTCTTATCAGACAAAATAAGTAGATTAAATGCCTTTTCAACTTCATCATCTTTCTTGCATGAATAACTTGCAAGAAATTGTGAAGGAACACATCCGTACTCTTTACGCTTGATTTCTCACCATTTTCCTCCGATTTAATCGTAGGTAAAATGTGATCAATGACATACGCGTTTGTGATGTAACTCTTTAGAAGCTGTCTTACCCGTTCCGTTTCAATTTTCATGCTGTGAAACTCACACTTTGTTTCAGCAATTGTATTAATGTACATGTTAATTGCCTTTTGTTTCTCAATTACTGTAGCATTTAACATTTTTACATTAGCGTTAAGCTCACTATTAGCATGTTCAACATATTTATATTTGCTTGATATTTTGTCATAAGCTTCTTTTATGGTTCTGTAATCATAACGAAAGTTTTCGTTGTGTACAATCAATTCTCTTACGACTTTTACTTTATCTAGACATGGTTCACAAAGACTTGCATACTTTGTGCAAGGTTTTTCAACCTCCACAACTTTCACAACTTCCTTTTCAGACACACTTACCTTAGCCTTTACCTTTTCTGCGTATGCTTTCAAAGCTTCTTGCTTCTGCATCTCAAGATAAGCTAATTCTTCTTCCTCAGCTCTCTGTCTATATCCTTCCAGAATGGCATTTTCCAAAGCAGCATCGACATACGATGTATCAGATTCATTCACTACCTCTACCATCATAGCAACACCAGTTTTCTTTCCGATGTATCTGTTCCAGTCAAAACCATCTTCTTCATGAGTAACAACAAGAGCTTGTTCGGTTGTCTTTGCAGATTTATCTTCTACTTCGACTTGTGTTCTTTTCGGATATGGCTTGTATTGAAGAGCTTTCTTGTAGTACTCATTGTTGCTGACGAAAGGATTTTGGTTTCCACTTGCTTCTTGATTATTGCATTCACGTTTGAAGTGTCCCTTTTGTCGACACCTGAAGCATGTGAGTTTAGTCTTGTCAAATCCAAACTTGTAGCTTGAGTTACCAATATCCCTTCCAGTGAGCGCCACAAATTTGGAAATTCTTCTGATAAGGATGCAAGGCTCCATTTAATATCCATTAGCTCCAATTCTTCTTCGTCTACCTGATCATAATCTTCGGCAGTCATCTCTGGATTTCCGATCTTTCCAGCAACGAGACTTTCATATGATCCGAGGACAGTAGCGAGAAGTGCTATGTGTTGTTTAGCCACTTTTTTCGGAAATACATTCTTCAAATCAACTGCTATGTTGCACTGGAAAACATTTGAATCAGAACTTGCTTGACTTGTCTGAGTTTGGAATGAAGAGCTTGAACTAGCACTAGTATAACCAGCATATGGAGAACCTTGACTTGGAGAAGAATTTGCATTTGCACTAAATACTGTTTGGATTTTTGAGCTTTGAATCGGAGTATCAGGAATACCTCCTTTGTAATAGACACCGACATCTTGAACAACATTAGCATTCTTTGATTTCGCAATTTTCATCAACTCCATTTCATGACCTTCTAATTTGTCAATGAAAGATGACAATTTGAAGTGTCTCCAAGATGGACTATTCTTCAGAATCGTCAGATATGTTGTCCGTTCTCCTTCTGGAAGTGCATCGGCTAACTTCTCGATTTGCTCTTCATTAGATCGTTTGATATCATGTCTTCGCATCTGGACCATGAGGTGACAGTATCTATCGATCATCTGCTTCATTGTTTCACCTTTTATCATCGTGAAGATCTCGAATTCTTTCTTGATTAAAGCTTTTTTGCTTTTGATCATTTCATCACTTCCTTTGACTTTCTCACAAAGAGAATTCCATAATTCTTGCGAAGTGTCATATTCTGGCAATAATATCAAGATATCTTCCTTCACTGATTGTTGTATCAAGCTGATCATTTTCTTCTCCGCAACATAGTTATCTTTGCCGGCATTTGAAAACTTATTCAGTGGAAGATCTTGATAACGCTCATCCTTTAGCCATTTGTATCCATCTTCAACTGCAACCCAGCTGTTGAATTGATTCGCTTGTATCCAATTCACAAACTTTTCTTTCCACCCTTCAAATTCATCCATGCTCATTAGCTTTGGCGGTTTCGACGTAGTACCCATTTCGTTGTCGATATTCATCTGGTTTACCGCAAGAACATTAGCGTTTGATGCAGAAGCCATTTGAGAGACGAATACGTTGTGGAAATCTTCCATTTTGACAATCCGTAGACTTATCTGAGAATACGATAAAAAACACTCGAAAATCGATTAGAAACAGACAAGTTCGGTCGAACTTCTGTGAAAACAATTTTTGATTTCAAGTATTCACAAGTTCGGTCGAACTTAGGTGATTAATTTTCAAAATTTTATCAAACACACTCAAGTTCGGTCAAACTTGATGTGGGTTTTTGAGAAAACTCAAACTTCGAGCGGACTTGAGCATTTTTAGAAGAAACTATTAAGTTCGGTCGAACTTAGGCTTGAATTTCAAGAGAAAAGGTAAGTTCGGGCGAACTTGAGTGAATTTTCACTAGAATTATATCAAGTTCGGTCGAACTTGATGGAATTTCAAGCAAAAATCAACAAGTTCGAGCAGACTTAAGCTCAAAACCTTAAAAATCTAATCAAGTTCGATCGAACTTGATGAAAACTTAAAGATTTTCAATCAAGTTCAGTCGAACCTAGTGTTAAGTTCGGCTGAACATTGTTTCCAAAACATGGTTTGCAACTTTTTGATATCAAAACGTTTGAATTTGATGTCAAACTCTCAGGGGTTTATCTATGATGTATTTTACATGACATATTAAAAAATCACCCATTTTTGACCATGAGATCATCAAATATGTGAAAATGTTAAGAAAAATGATAGAATGGAGATGAAATAGAGAAATTCTTGTCTTGATTCCAGCAAATTTAGGTATCCAGGCTCTGATACCACTTGTAGGAACGTCCACGATTATCACGGGAACCTAAATTTGTTATCTGTTGTCCGATTAGGCGGAAACTAATAAGTTAACCAAATAACAAGAATTACTTATTTAAATGTTGTTTTCATTGATCTAAAGTTCAATACATTCGAGAACCGGATCCGATAGAGCTTCGCCGTCTCTGGCCAAAATCTCTCCAACTCTTTACAAATGAATCACCAAGGCATCTATTTATACTATTGCAAGTTCGCTGGTGAGCATTGGAAGTTCGGGCGAACTTGACTTCTCAGGACCATCTCGAGCGAACTTGTCTCAAAACTCTCTTAAATATGCCTAGTTTTAACTGATTAAGCCCTATTCACTCAGACTCGATACATAATGATGTAGGCAACACCCATATGCACTAACATACGGGGACCGGAATCTATGCCGGTTCATGATTAACCGACACACCACCTATTCCCTTATTGGGAAAAGCCACACTGGGTTGTAAAGATATAATTCGTTCCTTTATTAGGAACACCCATATTGGTTATATTTCATTTATTTAAACCGTTTCGCATCTGTCAGGTGTATGCCTACACCCCTTGCTTAGGTCGTGGCCACTTACAATTAAATGAGTCAAGGATATCCAGGACACGATCGCATTAATCCCCAATGTTTAACTCAAGCAATACGAATCAAAAGAGTTATTTGAATTTCCCGACACATAGGTCTTCAATCCCATACCCCACCATGCGGTAAATATTTTACCGTATCCCAAGCCCGTATAGGGAAAATAGGTTAAGAGCATTTACCTAAGCTTACAAGTCCTTTTAATATAAGAAATATAATAAGCACAGCCGTATCCAATTAATTAAGTGTAGGTACAATTTACCGAAAGGCCCCAGTCTGGAATGATGGTATAAATAACCAATTAGAATGCTAGCGGATCTTATTTAAGTCGTAGACTTAGACCGGCTAGCTTAAAGTATCAAAAACGGTACGACGCGCGTGATTAAGCAATGACCAGAAAGAATGTAGTTTAAACCTGACAAGTACAATGACTTGTATAATATGGGTAAACATATAACATTCTGGATTTTGAAATGAAAATGACAAGGTTAAACCCGTTTCGGTTAAATTACGTAAATTAGCCTCACAGGCTTAACCGTACGCATATAAGCGATACCGGGTAACCGGATGAGTCATGAACGAGTTCCATATGCCAATATACTTTAAACAAGTTATAATATTAGTAGGATATCAACTTGTATACCCGTTATGGTTTTAAAATCAAATTATGCCACATAAGGGCGTTTTGGTCATTTAGCGTTGTAAAAAAGGAACTTGCGTACAATATGATGTTACGACCATAAACATTCTGTGGAATACTTTATTTATGATATAATATCAGTAGGATATTGAATATATGTGTGTTTTATAGTTAAGACCAAACGATGCACCGTAGAGGCATTTTGGTAATTTCACACATAGTTTCGAAAGCTTATTTGGGATTTTGAATTTATATTATGTACCTACTGTAGAAATACTTTAAATGAAGAGTAAACTTTTGTTTTGCTCACTATGGTTGGATCACTTTACGGTTTTACCCCAATCCTTTAAAAATAGCCATTTTCCTCCAATAGTTTAGTATGTTTTTTCCATTTTGCTCCCCGCCTCTAACTCTATCCAAATTGTTTGTTAATTGTAAGGGTATTTCAGTAATTTTATAAATGGAAGTATTAAATTATTTGTTATTAATTCCAATACTTATAAATGTAACTATTTTATAAAAAAAACTATCTCTTCTCTCTTTCTTCTACATCACCACCACCATCCATCCCAACTTCGGTTCACCACCGTCTCCGCCGCCGTAACCAGTGGCCTCGCCGGAATCGGAAGCGATTGGACGAGAACTTAGCCTAACTTCAAATCTATTCAATATTCACCCTCAAAAAACAATACCCCAAGTTTTGAACCTCAAAATCGCAACACCTGCCATCACAGCTTGCCACCATCATCACTTTGTTTCTCATTTTCTTATCGACACAAACCCCCAATCCCACCACAACTCGCTGCCACCTGGAAAATAGAAAACACCCACAACTAAATCTACCTTGGCTTGAACCCTAAGCAGATTAGGGTTCAGCCACCAAAACCACCACATCTGACCCCCTTTACCCGGAATCGCCTAAAGCCACCACGACTTTTCAGGCCTTGAAATGCCAGAAACTGTAGGGGCGGTGATATGATCTTGCAGATTGTTGGTTGACGCCCGTTTGGAGTCACAAGGCTGGTGTCGGGGTTAGGGTGGGGTGGCAGTGGTGGTTGCGGTGGTCGGCGGTCGTTTGGAGTGGGTGGGAGTAGTGGCTGATGATGTTGGTGGTAGTGCTTCTTGATGATGGAGAAGAGAAGCTAGAGAGAGACTATAGAGAGATTATTGAATGTGTTTTGTTATGTGTTTATATAATATTTTATCATTTATAATATAAAATATTTTCTTGTACCAAAATACCCTTAGTTTTATACTTGAAGTTACCAAAATACCCTTACAGTTAACAAACAATTTGGATGGAGTTAGAGGCGGTGAGCAAAATAGAAAAAAACATACAAAACTATTGGAGGAAAATGACTATTTTTTAAGGATTGGGGCAAAAACATTAAAGTGACCAAACCACAGAGAGCAAAACGGAAGTTTACTCTTAAATAAATTATAAAATCAGTAGGTAACAAGTTTTGGTTGGTAAATATGGTTTAAAACCATACTATGCGCCGAAAAGGCGTAAAAGTCGTTAAATGACGATATTGGCGATGTTTTGTGAAACCTGATGTTATGACCAGGTTTAAATAATTTAAATATGTTATTTAGTATAACATATCAGTAGAAAAAGGTTTCGTATGAAAAATTATGATTAAAAACCATTTTAAGTGTCGTTAGGGCGTTATCGTCATTTAAGAGCATAATACAAGAACTTGTGCATAAACTCAGCTTATAAACTGAATTGCTATCCCAAAAATCCTAATTATGATATTACATCAGTAGGCAATGAGTTTGGCATGAAAATTTATGATAAAAGTCGTTCTCTGCACCGAAAGGGCTTTACGGTCACTTTAAAGCTTTATTTAAGATATATTACGAAATCTAAGTTTATGATCAGATTTGTAACATCAAAATATGTTAAACATGTTAACATATCAGTAACTAAATCATTTGCAAGTTTGTTGGCTTTTAAAACCTTATTTTTAAATAAAATGGCGAGATAGTGAAAGTATGGCATATTTGCGGAAACTCGCATAAAACTCGGATAACTATTATTATCATGTAATATAACCTCAGAGGGTTATGCTACATCATAATACGATCATAACGAGACCTTAAATCAGTAGCATACTAATCTAATTCGATTCATAATCGAAAGTCAACGCAGAAGTCAAACTTCGCGACTTTCGGTTGCGAATCGATCCTAAAACTGAAATTGACGAGCCGAACTTGTTTACACATGTTCTAATGTTTATTACCAAGTTTTTTATGTTTTAAAACATATTTTAGAAAGCCTTTAAACTCAGTTTATGAATGTTTCTAAAATCTGACCGTTGACTTTTAAAAATATATATTTTTGACTCGTCAATTGATCTAGCAAACGTGGTAATTAGGAGGTGCCCTTTTGAGGGATTAACACCTACCTATTTACGATCACATAGCCACATTCGGATTGATCCATGGCTGGACCATAATAGTTTTAATCGAAAGTCAAAGAGTTTATCAAAAACACTTGACTTTTGGCTATGAAAATCTAAACCAAAGAACAAACTATGAAAAGAGCATTTACAAATGATCCTATGAACTGAATAAACTCAGAAGAAAACTCCTAAGTGATCAGGAACCTCCAGAATTGATTATTGGAGAAAGGATTTAAAAGATGCAAACTTAAACCCATATGTTAATCACATATTCATAAAGATTGAGGATTGCTAGGATCATTCCAGGTGTTATCAAGGGTTAGAGGATCATTACAAGTGCTAGGGAGGTGTCAAAACCTGGTTAAGAGTGGCAAAAACGAGATAGGTGTCGAGTTGTGAGCTTATACATGGTGAATCAGCATTTTTCTTTCCTTAGACCTGCTTACAGACCATAAGGGTCTTCCTATACGGTCCGTAAGGACCCAACTCAGCTCCCAAGTTTCACTTTTTGACAGTTTTGGCCCCTGGACTTGTTTTCGTCACGTTTTGTCACCCGTAACCCCTTTTAACCTGATTTCAAGGTTCGATAAAGGTGTTAAGGCATAAGTGACTTGGATTATGTCCGGAAATATCCCGGATTCGGTTCGTTCGGTTGTACGGTTGCGCGTTTCGCTAAAATGCGTAAAAACACTTAAACGGACACAAAAACGATCGAAATTTCGCAATGATCGACATCCTTGTATCCTTATCAATAAAACATAATATTTTATTGTATGCAATATATTTGGATCCATGTATTGGGTCTGTATATCAAACTACGATAATCGACAAGTTTCCGTAATTTGTCAGGAATAGTCCCTGGACTTCCAAACTTGAGTGAAACGTTATAATTAGTGCGTGAAGCCTTTATTGGCATATAATAGGCACACATAAGAGTATGAATAATATTATACGACTCTCGGTTCGTTAAAAGGTCACTCACAGGCCTAGTTTTAGCATGTTGATGCTTTTAGTCCCTTAACTATTAATTTGTCGTTCAGAGGTTATAAAATAACATAACGGTGCATTTGGTCCCTCTCGTTTTAGCATGTGGCATACAAGGATTAGTGGGACACGTGCCGGAATTTTACAGGACGGGTTTGTACGAGGTGTTACATCCTCACCCCCTTAAAAGAAATCTCGACCTCGAAATTTTATACAAAGGTTAGAAGTATTGTTGTCGCAGAGTGGACTTAACCTTACGTATACTCGGGATTTCTATAGACATCCCGTTTGGCCTTTACAATAGGTACGTGCCTCCTTTAAAGCTTTTTATCTAGTGGATTTTCAATCGATACCGGTTTTCCAACAAAAGCATAGGTTTTCATTAATTTGCACATCTTTATGCGATATTGCTAGCAACTCATTGGCTAGTCTTTTCCTTTAAATTGCATTCGTGAGACGCATTGTCAATTGCGCTGAGCTCCTCAAGTAAATTAGCTTATAAGCTAAAGTCCTGACACATTCGATCATCTCGAATGGTCATATATATATATATATATATATATAAATATATATATATGTATATATGTATATAATATATATATATATTATATAGGGTTTAACTTGTTCTTTTAATTGAAGTATATTATACCCTTCCAAGGTTATACTTTCAATAAAACTTTGCCCTTATTGGGATCTTATAAGTTTGCGACTTTCATCAATGTAGTTCTTCAGCCGCTCTCCGATAGTTTTGAAACAAATTCTTGGATTTGTATTATCATATCCATGGCTCCCAAGACAATCTTAGGTCCTGTTGGTTGGGCCTCCCCAACTTCTGTCCAACAATGGGGCGTTTGCCATTTTCTCCCATACATGGCATCCAAGGAAGCAGCCTTGATACTTATATAACAATTAATACTATAGGAGAACTTAACTAGGGTGAGATGGTTATTCTAACTACTATCCAATCAATCTTAAAGAAGTATCTAACCCTTGTAGTTGGTCGAACAATTCCTCGATCTTGGGCCGCGGTTAACGATTTCTGATTGTTACCTTGTTTACTCCTGCAGTAATCAACTCATAACCGCTTTGAACTATCTTCTTATCAAACGATACTGAAGCCAACAAAGTGACAAGCTAGGCTGTACAAGCCTTTCTTCAAAATTTTATTCAATTGGGGTCTAAATTATTCTATTTCCGTCGGTGTTAATTGATATGGGGCATTTTGCAACAGGTCCAGCCCCCAGTATGATGTTAATCTAACTCCACTTTCCTCTCAGGAGATAAATCGTGTAGTTCTTTAGAGAAGATATTAAGATAAACATAATTGATATATATAATTTAAATCTCAGCCTTTGGTTCATCTAACGTCGTTTGTGTCATCGAAATGACACATTCGCCCTTCGAACACTTGGATGCCTTGAGTGGAGACACTTACTCAAGCATCTTGATACGGAATATATCCTTGAATACCGTTTGCTGATTTTAGTACAATATGACTGTTGGAAGATCCTAGTGGTTCCATGCATTAAACCTTCATGTTGATCAGGCATGAAAGCTGTAACAACCCGTATTCCTGTTGTTTCCTGTTTCCGTGTATTTATATTGATTTCCCATATTTGTACTCCGAGATTCGTTAATAGAAAGTTCGTATTAAATTAAATATGTTTTGTCATTAGATCGCATTATTACATCACAACTAAACGCTATTTAAATGCTTATTTAACGCAACGCTTCGCATATCTCATCGCTATCCCATCGCAATCGCAACGCAATTACTTAATTTGGTACATTAGAATTATGTGGTAATATTAGTTTATGTGTTTGTGTGTTATACGTGTTTATGTGTTATATGTGGATTGGAATTATCGTGGTTTAATCGCTCGCAAACTCACGAACTCGCTCTCACGCGTTGATTCGCTATTACAGTGCTTAAATCATCGCTAACTGCTTAACATTACTTTATAACTCTATTACATCGCTGAACAATCGATAAACGAACGGAGAACAAAGAAAACCCATCAATTTGGGTCAAGTTCGCTCGAACTTGGTGAGCCCAAGTTCGGCCGAACTTGACTAGCCAGAGGAGAATTCCCCTTTTTATCTCAAGTTCGCTCGAACTTGCTTGATTCCTTACAGAATCAACAAGTTCGGCCGAACTTGACTGATCCCTCTTGAATATTCCACAAGTTCGGCAGAACTTGACTAACCACTCAGAATCCCCAAAACACTACAAGTTCGCTTGAACTTGTACAAGTATGTACAAGTTCGGCAGAACTTGACTCACTTCCTTCAGAAACCTCACAAGTACTTGCATGATTTCATGCAAGTTCGGCCGAACTTAACTCCTCTGCTCTCCATTTTTGTCTTCACCTATAAATACTAAGTCCCTTTCTCTCATTTGAACTTGCTGCAACTTCGCTCTGAGCTCCCGAAACCTAAAAACCTCTGTTTTCTAAGTAAGAATCAACCCGATTTCTACAACTATGATGTTCAACAACGTTTTTCAACGATTTTGCACAAGGCATTGCCTTCGTCTTTATCAAATCTCTTCTGTTTACGAAAATCTTCATCTTTTTCCATCAAAAACTTATGTTTTCACTCAGATCTATACTAGTCCTCAGCAAAACCTTTTAAATCCTTGATTTTTACACCATTTTCGGACTAATGACGTATGTTTCGTTTACTTTTGAGTGGGACGAGGCGTTGTCGAAGCTAGATCTCAGATCCGGAAGCAAAAGCACGAAATCGTCACTTTACACAAGTTGGACTAACCCATACGAACCATCAAGTTCGCCCGGATTAGCCCGAGTTTCTGTAAAATGGTTAAGTTCGCTCCAAAAGACCTCTCCAGCCTAAGTTTACTAAGTGGCTTAAGGTTGGAGGGATGGGCACTCGATTTTCTCAGCAAACGATGCGAAAATGCAAGATTTTGGACCCGAAAACATCAAGTTCGCTCGAGATTACACTGATTTTGACAGCACAAGTAGTCAAGTTCGCTCGAACTTGCCCTCAAGGGGTCAGTTCGGCCGAACTTGAGTGAAATTCACAAAATTTACTCCAGAAACCCTCAAGTTCGCTCGAACTTGCAAAGTTTCTGAGGAAACTTCACAAGTTCGGCCGAACTTGTCTCTCCTCTTATCAAACCCTCACAAGTTCGACCGAACTTGTCAAGTTTCCTTGAGAACTTACAAGTTTGCCCGAACTTGACTTAAACCTCAGCAATCCTTACAAGTTCGCTCGAACTTGTATGTTTACATACAAGTTCGGCCGAACTTGCCTACTGCTCAACCCAAACTCAACTGTTTCAGTAATTTGGAAGACTGATGCACTTCTATACGTTTACAGGCTGATCCGACGTACTTCTCGACTCTCCTCAGATCTCTAATCTTACCTAAACGCACCCACTGTGACCCATTTTCGCTTTAATGCACTTTTTGGGTGTTACATACGTTCCTTTATCAAGATCACTTCAAAATCAAACTGTTTATCGCACGCGAATAATCTGATTGTGTATGCTCAATACGTGCTACTAGAAACATGTGACTAGGACTTATTTTCGTAAAATTGTCTCCTTAGCTAGTATGGTACTATAGTGTGGCTTACACCCGACATGGTATAGTTAAGATGGATGCGCAAGCCTTCTCACGGTAGTTAGCATGAGAAATAAGCCTATGTTGTGTGAAGTGTTTTGGTGTATCATGTTATGTAGTTAGATTATTTCGCGAATTGCTAGTAGTACTCAAACCTGTATGCTCACCTTTACCTAATTGTATTGACTTGTATTTTAACGTGTGTGACAGGTTAAGGATTGTAGCTTGGATGCATGGGACGTAGTTGCTTAGTTTGTTTTGTTCTTGTTTAGTTTTGAAATGTAATAAATCTAGGGAAAATCGAACCTTGTTGTTTAGTGAGAAAACTCAGATTCTGTAATGATTGTTTAAAGTATTATGTTAATGGTATGGGACGTTGACGTTGAATGATATTGTTAGATAATTGTTATGGAATTCTCATGAGACAATCTGGTCGCCTAGTGCCACTACCCCGATGTTTCCGCCATCGGTTGGGGTGTGACAGATTGGTATCAGAGCCCATCAATGTAGGATATTAGGTAGAACTGCCATGTTTGGCCTAAGTCTATGGTTAGGATACTGATTTTGACTGTTACACATTGATTACGCGCCCGAAACGCAGAAAACAGACAAGTTCGCCCGAACTTGAGGGCAAGTTCGCTGGAAATTGATCAAGTTCGCTCGAACTTGCCTCATCTCTCAAAGTCAGAAGTTCAACAACAAAGTATATCCAGTTCGCTCGAACTTGACCCACTGGGTGCAAGTTCGGCCGAACTTGATGTCTCACCTGCTTGAACGTGTGATTTCAAACTCGAAAACTTTACGAACTGACCCGATCGTGCGAACAAGTCCTTTCCTACGAAGTGTTACTCCTCAAAGCGAGAAGTTACATTTGGTACGAACCGACAACTCCACACGAAACGGCCAACCTACTTAACTTTTCCTAAAGCTATCACAACACACGATTATGAAACCCTCTTATCTCACAAATGACGATTAAGTCGAGTTTAGGTTTGATAACCAAGAACTCTCGATAAGATCGCTCATCCCGCGTATTATTCATCACGAGATATATTTGTCGAGTTAGGAGTGATATCCAAACCTCGACGAAAGTCTCCATTTCTATCTAGTGGAACTCCCGATGTGATCGGCGAGTACAACCACAATTTGGAACTAGTCGTTAAGTCAGGGGTGAAACCCGTACCTTAATGACGAATTCCATTATTCGATTTTCAATCTCACCAAAGTCTCAGTTATACTGATGGTTTGGAACACGTATTAACTGGAAGGGTAAACATCGCTAGCCGCTTGCGGTGAGAGCGTTTATCTATTAGGCCAAAGCGTGGGTCCAAATGCAAAGGGTAGTCGAATCACTTTGGCGTGTCAAACGTCTCAAAACCCCAGACACTCCCAATTGATTTAAGCCTAATCGTCGATTTACGCATCATCGAGTTTATTTATTATTTATGTGTGGAATTACAGATTTTACGATTTTACGCTTTATCGATTTATCGCATTTACGCTCCATCGAATGTATGCGAGACTCGCACAGCTATCTCAATCTAAAACATTAATAAACAAACGCAGATAATCCAACTTAGCGCTCCGCTTGCAATGCGCTACTTCTCTCGGTTATTTCACGCTAAGCTACGATGTATCGCTACCACGCTACGCTATCTCTTGAAACGCATCCCGCATTGTAACTATTAGATAGTGAATACGTGCAAATATGTGCTTTGCTTATGTGCTTACGTGCTTATGTGCTTATGTGGTTATGTGCCTACGTGCTTATGTGATAACATGCTTTACTTGTAATAATAATAAAGGTTTTGAACACAACTCTATTAATCGAATCTCATCCTATCCGAATATTTTCATTGTAGATGTTGTCACTCGGATCTCATACTCGCCATACTGCTCATCGCCACAGCGAAAACAAGGGCATCGCTTCACTAGTTGCCAAGGAAGGGGCAAAAGTCACCCCGCAAATCGTCTCGGAAATTCATGCTGTGAGCAGTAACTCCTCAGTCGACTCGAAAACTGAAAACCCCAAGCCACGATTCAGCTTCAAGAATTTCAAGGCTTGTGCACCTCTCGCCTTCACGGGCAATGATGGACCGACTTCTATGTTCCATTGGTTTGACGCCATTTAGGCCTTTAGGCAAAGTGGATGCCCCGATGACCTTCGCACAGTGAACGCTACAGGAGTCTTCCAGTCCTGTGCTCTCGACTGGTGGACCGCCGAAAGAAATAGGCGTGGTAATGATGAAGCCTATAGTTTATCTTGGGAAGAACTCAAGGAAGTGATGATGAAGGAGTTCTGTCCTCCGCATGAGAGGCAAAAGCTCGAGAACGAATTTTGGGGTATCAAACAAGATGGTCCCGACAATGCTGGATTTACCGCTCGATTTATCATTTTGAGCATCATCTGTCCCAGCCAGGTTGATACTACTGAGAAAGCTATCAATAAGTACATCCAAGGTTTACCTGAATGTGTTGCAAATTTCATGAAAGTTGCTCGTACTACAACCATCGAGGAAACCTACATGCTCGCCGTTGAGAGCAATGATCAGTGAGTTCAAGATGGTTATTTCAAGAATCATGCGAAAGTCGCCAATCAAGTTGTCACCGAACCAACTGTTGTTACCGAACCATCCAGTGATCCAAAGGGAAAGCGTCACGGACGCAAGAGAGGAAACCCGAGCAAGAACTATGCCCTCGCAGCTCCAGCAAACCCTCAACCGCTTCAGTCAGCCGCTCCGAACGCACCTCCAGCTAAACGTGCATATACCGGCCCTCACCCATTGTGCCCTAAGTACACTTATCATCATGTGGTGGGTGGAAACTGCCGTTTTTGCACTAACTGCAACATCTATGGCCACTTTACTGTGAGTTGCCGTACCAGCCCTCGTCAGCCAGCCATTCAAGCTCCTCCAGCTCCAGCACTGCCAGCTCCTCAGTGTGCTCCCCGGAACAAGCAGCAACAACAAGCAGCAGCTCCAAAGGTACGTGTGTGCTACGTGTGTGGTGATCTGAACCACTTGCCGATGTCTGCCCGAACCGTACCGTCAAGCAAGAGCCTCAGCAGCAGCAGCAGCCAGCACAGCCACATCCTCAGCAACAACAAGCTCAGGCTGCACATGGGAGAGCCTTTAACCTCAATCATCGCCAGGCTGAGAATGACAACAATGTTGTAAATGGTACGTTCCTCGTTAATGGTATTTATGCTTCATGTTTATTTGATACTGGTGCTGATAATTGTTTTGTATCGTTAGAATTCGAAAAGGTTTTAAAATGTAAGCACGCTAAACTCCTAAAGACTTCCGATGTCGAAGTCGCCACCGGAAAATCCGTTATCGTCACCTCCGTCCTACGTGGTTGTTCTCTCGATCTCAACAATCATGTCTTGTCGATCAATCTCATACCTATGCATTTAGGTAGTTTCGATATCATATTAGGCATGGATTTTCTTCATGAGAATCATGCTGAAGTTGTATGCTTCGATAAAATGATTCGTTTCCTTCTTCCTAACGGTGATCAACTTCATGTTTATGGTGAAACTCCCTCAAAGAAGTTGATGCTTTTGTCATGTACTCGAGCACACAAATGTTTGCGAAAGCAATGTGTTGCTTTCCTCACCCATATCGTGAACCCGGAGAAAGAAAAGAAGACTTATAAATATGTTCCCGTTGTTTGTGAATTTCCTCGCCCATATCGTGAACCCGGTTTACCCCCTACTCGAGATGTTGAATTCCATATCGATTTAGTTCCCGGTGCTACTCCCGTTGCTAAAGCTCCTTATCGCTTCGCACATCCGAAATGCGCGAGCTATCAAGCCAACTTCAAGAGCTTCTTGATAAAGGTTTCATACGCCCGAGCACTTCGCCATGGGCGCACCTGTCCTTTTCGTGAAAAAGAAGGATGGAACGTTCCAAATGTGCATCGATTATCGTGAACTTAATAAGCTTACGATAAAGAACCGCTATCCTCTTCCTCGTATCGACGACTTATTTGATCAGCTACAAGGTGCTACTTGTTTTTCAAAAATCGACCTTCGTTCCAGTTATCATCAGTTACGCGTGTTGGAAGAAGACATTCCAAAAACCGCCTTTCGTACTCGCTATGGCCATTTCGAGTTCGTGGTCATGCCCTTGGATCGTTTCGTCATTGTGTTTATCAATGATATCCTTATCTATTCGTAGTCGAGAGACGAACACTCGCGTCATCTCCGTTTAGTCCTCGAACTTCTTCAAGGTAACCGTCTTTATGCTAAGTTCTCAAAATGTGAATTCTGGCTTGAAGAAGTCCAATTTCTTGGCCACATCGTTAATAGCCAAGGAATTCCCGTCGACCCTGCAAAGGTCGAAGCCGTCAAGAGTTGGATTACGCCGAATAATGCTTCCGAAATCCGTTCATTTCTTGGATTGGCGGGTTACTACCGTCGATTCATCGCCGACTTTTCGAAAATCGTCGTTCCGCTTACCGCTTTAACTCATAAAGATAAACCTTTCGTTTGGGAAACCAAGCAAGAGGAAGCCTTTCAAACTCTCAAGCGTATGCTATGCAACGCGCCCATTATCGTGTGACCCAACGGAAACGACGATTTCGTTGTTTATTGTGATGCCTCCAATTTTGGTCTTGGTTGTGTTCTCATGCAACGAGACAAGGTTATCGTGTACGCTTCTCGACAGCTCAAGATCCACGCGAAAAACTACACAACCCACGATCTTGAACTCGGTCAGTTGTTTTTGCATTGAAGATATGGCGACACTACCTTTACGGTACAAAGTGTACGGTTTTCACCGACCATAAGAGCTTACAACATATCTTTAATAAAAAAGAACTAAACATGCGACAACGTCGATGGGTTGAACTTCTCAACGATTACGATTGCGAGATACGCTACCATCCCGGCAAAGCAAACGTCGTCGCCGATGCTCTAAGTCGACGAAGCTATGTGTGTAGTGTTCGTGACTCTCAAGCTTTGAATGATCTTGAAATCATGATTCGCTCCGCTCAATTTGCTTGTTTTAACGAGAATACTTTGGAAGATGAAATGAAATGTGGTGCTGAAACTCAGCTCGTATCTAGGCCTAATGGCATTTATTATTATCTCAATCGCATTTGGATACCTGGTCGTGATAACCTTCGTGAGTTGCTAATGACCGAAGCTCATAAATCCCGATATTCCATTCATGCCGACAAGATGTACCAGGATCTTCGTTCTAAGTATTGGTGGCGGGCATGAAAAAGGATATCGCCGTTTATGTCTCGAAGTGCTTAACTTGCTCGAAAGTCAAAGCTGAACATCAAAGGGCCTCTGGCTTACTCGAACAACCCGAAATCCTGATGTGGAAGTGGGAGAGTATAGCTATGGACTTTATCTCTAAACTCCCGCGTACTTCTTTAGGTCACTATAGCATTTGGGTTATCGTTGATCGTCTTACCAAATCTGCGCACTTCATTGCTATACGAGAAGACTTTAAGGTCGAACGGTTAGCCCGAATCTATACTGACGAATTTATATGTCGACACGGGACGCCTCGTGACATTATCTCTGACCGCGATGGTCGCTTTACCTCGCGTCTCTGGGAGACATTTCAATCTGCTCTCGGTACTACTCTCAATCTCAGTACCGCTTTTCATCCTCAAACCGACGGTCAAACTGAGCGCACGATCCGCACCCTCGAAGACATGCTACGTGCGTGCATCATAGATTTCGGTGGTAACTGGGATATGCATTTACCTTTAATCGAATTCTCGTACAATAATAGTTATCAAACCAGCATTCAAATGGCTCCTTTTGAGGCACTATATGGAAGAAAATTTTGATCGCCTATTGCATGGCATGAGATCAGAGAAGCACAAATCACCGGTCCCAAGCTGATTCAAGAAACGACAGACAAAATCCTCCAGATCAGAGACAATCTCTTGAAGGCTCGGAGTCTCCAAAAGAGTTACGCCAACAAACGACGCAAGCCCCTGCAATTCGAAGTGGGAGATCACGTACTCCTAAAGGTTGCACCTTGGAAGGGAGTGGTCCGCTTCGGAAAGAAAGGAAAGCTAGCGCCACGATACGTAGGACCCTTTAAGATTCTGGAAAGGATCGACAAAGGGGGCTTACCGACTAGAACTGCCGGAGGAACTTAATAATGTACATCCAACTTTCCACGTGTCTAACCTTAAAAAGTGCCTAGCCGAGGAAAATTTGCATGTCCCTCTTGAAGACCTGCAAATCAATGAAACGCTCCATTTCGTGGAAAAACCCGTTGAGATCATGGATCGAGAAACCAAGACACTTCGACGCTCACGCATCCCGATCGTGAAGGTCCGATGGGTAGGCAAACGCGGCGCCAAGTTCACTTGGGAACTCGAAAGTGATATGAAAACGAAATATCCGCATCTCTTTGTTACGGCCACTGCTTAATTTTGGGACGAAATTCCCTAAGTAGGGGAGGCTCTAACAACCCGTATTCCTGTTGTTTCCTGTTTCCGTGTATTTATTTTGATTTCCCAGATTTGTACTCCGAGATTCGTTAATAGAAATATTCTTATTAAATTAAATATGTTTTGTCATTACATCGCATTATAACATCACAACGAAATGCTATTTAAACGCTTATTTAACGCAACGCTTCGCATATCTCATCGCTATCCCATGGCAAACGCAACGCAATTACTTAATTTGGTACATTGGAATTGTGTGGTAATATTAGTTTATGTGTTTGTGTGTTATACGTGTTTATGTATTATATGTGGATTGGAATTATCGTGGTTTAATCGCTCGCAAACTCACGCAAATCGCTCTCACACGTTGACTTGCTATTACAACGCTTAAATCATCGCTAACCACTTAACATTACTTTATAACTTGATTACATTGCTGAACAATCGATAAATGAACGAAGAACGAAGAAAACCCATCGGCCGAACTTGGCTGGCCAAAGCAGAATTCCCCTTTTTATCTTAAGTTCGCTCGAACTTGCTTGATTCCTCATAGAATCAACAAGTTCGGCCGAAGTTGACTGATCCCTCTTGAATATTCCACAAGTTCGGCCGAACTTGACTAACCACTCAGAATCCCCAAAACACTACAAGTTCGCTCGAACTTGTACAAGTATGTACATGTTCGGCCGAACTTGACTCACTTCCTTCAGAAACCTCACAAGTTCGTGCGAACTTGCATGATTTCATGCAAGTTCGGCCGAACTTGACTCCTCAGCTCTCCATTTTTGTCTTCACCTATAAATACTCAGTCCCATTCTCTCATTTGAACTTGCTGCAACTTTGCTATGAGCTTCCGAAACCCAAAAGCCTCTGTTTTCTAAGTCAGAATCAACTCCATTTCTACAACAATGATGTTCAACAACGTTTTACAATGATTTTGCACAAGGCATTGCCTTCATTTTCATCAAATCTCTTCTGTTTACGAAAATCTTCTTCTTTTTCCATCAAAAACATCTGTTTTCACTCAGATCTATACTAGACCTGAGCAAAACCTTTTAAATTCTTGATTTTTACACCATTTTCTGACTAATGACGTATGTTTCGTTCACTTTTGAGTGGGACGAGGCGTTGTCAGATCTCAGATCCGGAAGCACAAGGACGAAATCGTCACTTTAACACAAGCTGGACTAACCCGTACGAACCATCAAGTTCGCCCGGATTAGCCCGAGTTTCTGTAAAATGGCTAAGTTCGCTCCAAAAGACCTCTCCAGCCTAAGTTTACTCATTGGCTTAAGGTTGGAGGGATGGGCACTCGATTTCCTCAGCAAACGGCGCGAAAACGCAAGATTTTGGACCCGAAAACATCAAGTTCGCTCGAGATTGCACTGATTTTGATAGCACAAGTAGTCAAGTTCGCTCGAACTTGCCCTCAAGGGGTCAAGTTCGGCTGAACTTGAGTGAAATGCACAAAATTTACTCCAGTAACCCTCAAGTTCGCTCGAACTTGCAAAGTTTCTCAGGAAACTTCACGAGTTCGGCCGAACTTGTCTCTCCTCTTATCAAACCCTCACAAGTTCGACCGAACTTGTCAAGTTTCCTTGAGAAACTTACAAGTTCGCCTGAACTTGACTTAAACCTTAGCAATCCTTACAAGTTCGCTCGAACTTGTATGTTTACATACAAGTTCGGCCGAACTTGCCTATTGCTCTACCCAAACTTAACTGTTTCAGCAATTCGGAAGACTAATGCACTTCTGTTCATTGACAGGCTGATCCGGGTACTTCCCGACTCTCCTCAGATCTCTAATCTTACCTAAACGCACCCACTGTGAGTATACTTGACCCATTTTCGCTTTAATGCACTTTTTGGGTGTTACATACGTTCCTTTATCAAAATCACTTCACAAATCAAACTGTTTATCGCACGCGAATAATCTGATTGTGTATGCTCAATACGTGCTACTAGAAACATGTGACTAGTACTTATTTCGTTAACTTGTCTCCTTAGCTAGTATGGTACTATAGTGTGGCTTACACCCGACGGGGTCTAGTTAGGATGGACGCGCAAGCCTTCTCACGGTAGTTAGCATGAGAAATAAGCCTATGTTGTGTGAAGTGTTTTGGTGTATCATGTTATGTAGTTAGATTATTTCGCGAACGCTTTCTCTATTATGCTAGTAGTACTCAAAGCTGTATGCTCACCTTTACTTAATTGTATTGACTTATATTTTAATGTATGTGACAGGTTAAGGATTTTAGCTTGGATGCATGGGACATTGGTGCTTAGTTTGTTTTGTTCTTGTTTAGTTTTGAAATGTAATAAATCTAGGGAAAATCGAACCTTGTTGTTTAGTGAGAAAACTCAGATTATGTAATGATTTAAAGTATTATGTTAATGGTATGGGACGTTGACGTTGAATGATATTGTTAGATAATTGTTATGGAATTCTCGTGAGACAATCTGGTCGCCTAGTGCCACTACCCTGATGTTTCCGCCATCGGTTGGGGTGTGACAAAAGCAATCTATGGGACACACTAAGATATTGCCAATTACCATATGGCGATTTTATCAAACTAGTTTGGCATTCGTAGTCGATAAAAATCAAAGAGATTAATAAATAAATAAAATAATTTAAATAATAATAATGAAAATTCGTTGTACTTCAACCGAAGGAAGAGCATGACTGATTTTAGAGCATCCATCAAAAGGAGCGATTTTCTATGGTTTCATCGGTAGGTTCTGCCTTATACTTAATATCCGGAGTTCTCATGAATATACATAAAAGTTTTCTGGACTTATGGTTTATGAAAGACTTATTGTTGCCTGAATCAAAACAGGCTTCTTAGCTAACATAACCATAATTAATAATAGGGAATGTACCTGATAACTTGTTGATATTTACTGCCTACGGCATTTATCAGAAAAATATTCAGGCGGTTCCTTTCTTAGCCTCTCCAGGCTCAGTTGTACCGTCTTTGGCCGCTTTTGGGCAGTTAGTACTTATGTGGCCTTTGTCGCCACAGCTGAAGCAGACTGCTTCTTTATGTCCTTACATTCATGGGACTGATGACCAGTTCTTTTACAGATACCACATTGATCTGGCTTTTGGTCTGTTCGACACTGTCCCCAGTGCCTTTTGTTGCAGGTCTTGCACGTAGGCTTTTCATCCGAATCTTGCTGGTTCTTATTGAATCCAAACTTCCCCCTTTTCATAGATTTCTGGAAGTTATCCTTCTCCCTTTCTCTCTTACCATCGGTCTCAGCTTTGACTGATTTTCATCTCACTAAATCCCGAGTGAGAGTTAGAGCTAGGTCTACAGCAGACCTATACGTGCTGGGCCTGGAAGCCCTAACATTTCCCTTAATTTCTGGAGCCAATCCACCAAAAAAATGAGCAATCCGTTTTGGTTAAGGGGATACTAGGTATGGCACTAACCTAGACAAGGAGTTGCGGTCACATATTTCTGACAATCCAAATTCTTCATTGATAGAGATAAGAAATCCATCTCTATCCTTTCCAACTCATGAGGTGGACAATATGTTTCTTTAATCAGGTCCATAAACTTGGACCAACTCAAATTATACAAAAACACCTTTCCAGCAGACTGTACCATAGCCTTCCACCATATTAGGGCATCGCCCTTAAATGATTGCGCAACATACTTTCCCACGTCCTTATCAGCGCATCCACTTATCTCCACTATCGTTTTAATTTCATCTAACCATCTAAGGGTTTCAACTGCCCCTTCTTCCCCATTGAAATCGCGGGGTTTACAGGATACGAAGTACTTGTATGAACACCCATCCTTATTGGAATGCATCTTATCATGTTGTTCCTGTCTCTCAGTATTACTCCTCACATTTGAGGAGTGTACCTCACTATCCCTAGGATTCGAACGAGGTATTGATGATTGTTTCGATAAATGTTTGGAGTGAGAAGCGCTCGACTCCTGTTGTTTCTCAGTATAGGCATTTATAGCCTTGCCAACCTCCGTGGCAATTAAAGCTTGTAAGTCCTTTTTACTTATGACAATGTTGTCATCAACATCATCGTCATTTTGCTTACTGTTAACTTCTCCAGAATTTGCCATATCCGCTGCTTGGTACTAAACACCAAATTATATCTTTGTTAGTTGGTCATTCGCATTTGATGACTCATTGTATATTCGTAATGGTATTATTAAACCATATTAGCTTTAAGTTGGATATATAAATCCTTTTCCTTTTGGATTAGTGTGTTCAAAGTCACATCTATTTGTCTTTGACATCTTAAATGTATGTCTAGAAAATATATATAACCTAGAACTCAAAGGACCATCACATGTTTTATAGATCGGACATAGTCCAGAAGTATCAGACAGTGGATCATAAAGTCACATCTGTCTTTGTCGAAATGACAATTTAAGTAGCTCGTAAGCTTGTCACAAAGGACTTCAAATATGGCACAATTGGCCTTATTAATAAAATATATAAATATGGCACGAACGGCCTTTTCACTAATGGACATATAGGTATGGCACAAAAGGCCTCGTCACTAATGGACATTTTAAGATATATAAGCCGCAATCATATTGATCAAGGGGATTTAGGGTTTGAACATAGTTCATTACCTTTGGACAGAGAGTCGTAGACCACCACTATCATTGTCGAAGTTAACGATATTATATAGCCTGTAGGCAAATCAATTGACATCTCGAACGGATGTTAAAATAATAATAATTGGACTAATAATAGTAGTCACGATCGTATTGATCTATGAGGTTTGGGCATAGCCCACCATCTTGGACAGGGAACCATAAAGGTCACAACTGTCATTGCTTTATTGACAATATAGCCCGAAGGCAAAACACCACTAATGGATGTTAAATTATAGCTCAATGGCATTGCATCACTAATGGATGATAAATCATGGTCCGTAAGACACTTCATCACTAATGGATGTTAAATTATGGCTCGTAAGCACTACATCACTAATGGATGTTATTTCATGGCCCATAGGCACTACATCACTAATGGATGTTAAATTATGGCTCGTAAGCACTACATCACTAATGGATGTTAAATTATAATCATCATATTGATGATATATGCCGGGATCAAATTCGATCACATAAGCTATAGGGTTTGGACATAGTCCTTCATCCAGACGGCTAGTGTGGTTCCTCAAGTCACACTGCCAGGAGTATTAACATTACTTGAATGCTAACAAGGAATAATTGTCTTAATGGTTTAACATTATAGCCATGGTCGCATTGACCATAGAGGCTTGGAGGCTTGAACATAGTTCACCACCTCTGGATAGAAGGGAAATCTCAACCTTAACTATCATGGTAGAAGGCTTTACTTCTTAACTACCGTTTTATATTTTCCAATTAATGTGAACTTGCTACTTTGGCTGGGGTAAAACATTAAGAAGATCTTTTGAGATTATTTCGCGGATCGATAAAGTTCGAATTAAAATCGAGACGATCGCTTGAACAAGGATGTAATGAAATACATATATTATAATGATAATAAATTCAAAATTCTTTTGCATTCATCATTAGGAAATTACAATAGTGCCTTAAACAAGACTTTTAATAACTAACTTGTCCACGCAGGGACTTAAAAGCAACTCAAGTCCACACAGGGACTAAATAAATATATAAGTCCATATATAGGGACTATAAGAAATAACATGTCCACAAGGGACTTATAATGAGATAATATGTTCACGAAGGAACTATTTGAAACAAATGTCCACACAGGGACTTAAATCGAAGGATAGGTCCATATAAGGACTATAATGAACAAATGTCAGCGCAGGGACTAAACAGAAGAGACATTCCACATAAGGATTCAAAGGAAAATAAAATACAATTGAAAGAAGGATTTTTCGAGAATATCCTTTAATTCATTCCTTGTTGTATCTCTTCTTGGCTTTCCACTTATGGCATTAACACAAGAGTTTTTAATAGAAAGTGTAATAACTCCGAATCGGGATCTGTTGTAGAAGTAGAATCTAAGGATTCAATGGCCAAAGAATAAAATGGATCATGGATTAGAGTTTGGTAAGCATAATCCAAGTTTGGAATTCCAAAACTCGATTGTAGGAAACATGGATAAAAATATGCACTGATATCATCTTTGAAGTTGGAAACTCAGGGACCTCTGGTATGGACTCTACAAATAAAGACTTTAAAATTTGAGCCTCATGGACCTCCGGTATGGACTCTGAAGTCTGGTTAAAGGTTTCAATAGGTTTGGGTTTAGGAATACGCTTATAAAGGACTTTCCTCCAAACCGGTCGCATGCTTAACTTAGCCGTGGTATGAAGCATAACATTCCGTGGCTTCGGATGAGAAAATTTTCATCAATGGCTTCTTTGCTTGGCGACTTGTTTCTGAAGTACATAAAATCGAAGCGAGATTTATTTGACAAGGATGAGAGCATTCTTATGTCAAGTCTAGACTCGGAAGGTATAAGGAATATGCTACTGTGTCATTTGTGATTAAACACAAAAGACTAGTGTTTAATTCACTCAAACGTTGGCTCTGATACCAACCTGTCACACCCTGATTTCCACGTATACCCGGTGGGCGCGGTGGGGAATATTGTGACGTATATTGATATTATCATAACCAAATAACACACAATAGCACAACGGAAGTCTTGAATTTAAATTATCATTACAAACCGAAATATTCAAAGTTCAAAACATAACGACAATGGTTTTAACAAGATCCACAGCGGATCGAAAAATATATCCACAAGATGTTTAACAGACTTGGCACATCTAAGGACTTGCAAGATCCTCTATGTTGCTATTGAGCAGCTTCCAGTCTATTTACGTATTTGTACCTGTAGTTTAATTATTTTGAAAATACGTCAGTTTTCACTGGTAAATACAATCAACCGACACATTTTGAAAACATTTCAAAATCATTTTATGTACACATTGGTACATTTGTTTAATATTTAACTTGGGATAAACTATATCTCATGTTATCAGTTTTACATAACTAGACATACATACGGGGACCGGAATCTATGCCGGTTCATGATTAACCGACACACCACCTATTCCTTTATTGAGAAAACCCACACTGGGTTGTAAATATATAATTCGTTCCTATATTAGGAACACCCATATTGGGTATATTTCATTTATTTAAACCGTTTCGCATCTGTCAGGTGTATGCCTACACCCCGTGCTTAGGTCGTGGCCACTTACAATTAAATGAGTCAAGGATATCCAAGACACGGTCGCATTAACCCCCAATGTTTAAGTCAAGCAATACGAATCAAAATGGGTTATTTGAATTTCCCGACACATAGGTCTTCGAATCCCATACCCGACCATGCAGTAAATATTTTACCGTATCCTAAGCCCGTATAGGGAAAATAGGTTAAGAGTATTTACCTGAGCTTAGCAAGTCCTTTTAATATAAGAAATATAATAAGCACAGCCGTATCCAATTAATTAAGCGTAGGTACAATTTACCGGAAGGCCCTAGTCTGGAATGATGGTATAAATAACCAATTAGAATGCTAGCGGATCTTATTTAAGTCGTAGACTTAGACTGGCTAGCTTAAAGTATCAAAAACGGTACGACGCGCTTGATTAAGCGATGACCGGAAAGAATGTAGTTTAAACCCGACAAGTACAATGACTGTATAATATGGGTAAACATATAAAATTCTGGATTTTGAAATGAAAATGACAAGGTTAAACCCGTTTCGGTTAAATTACGTAAATTAGCCTCACAGGCTTAACCGTACGCATATAAGCGATACCGGGTAACCGGATGAGTCATGAACGAGTTCCATATGCCAATATACTTTAAACAAGTTATAATTATCAGTAGGATATCAACTTGTATACCCGTTAAGGTTTTAAAATCAAATTATGCCACATAAGGGCGTTTTGGTCATTTAGCGACGTATAAAAGGAACTTGCGTATAATCTGATGTTACGACCATAAACATTCTGTGGAATACTTTATTTATGATATAATATCATTAGGATATCGAATATATGTGTGTTTTATAGTTTAAGACCAAACGACGCACCGTAGGGGCATTTTGGTAATTTCACACATAGTTTCGAAAGCTTATTTGGGATTATGAGTTTATATTATGTACCTACTGTAGAAATACTTTAAATGGTATAAAATCAGTAGGTAACAAGTCTTGGTTGGTAAATATGGTTTAAAACCATACTATGCGCCGAAAAGGCGTAAAAGTCGCTAAATGACGATATTTGCGATGTTTTGTGAAACCTGATGTTATGACCAGGTTTAAATAATTTAAATATGTTATTTAGTATAACATATCAGTAGAAAAAGGTTTCGTATGAAAAATCATGATTAAAAACCATTTTAAGTGTCGTAAGGGCGTTATCGTCATTTAAGAGCGTAATACAAGAACTTGTGCATAAACTCAGCTTATAAAGTGAATTGGTATCCCAAAATATCCTAATTATGATATTACATCAGTAGGCAATAAGTTTGGCATGAAAATTTATGATAAAAACCTTCTACGCACCGAAAGGGCTTTACGGTCACTTTAAAGCTTTATTTACGATATATTACGAAAACTCAGTTTATGGTCAGATTTGTAACATCAAAATATGTTAAACATAAGTAACTAAATCATTTGCAAGTTTGTTGGCTTTTAAAACCTCATTTTAAATAAAATGGCGAAATAGTCAAAGTATGGCAAATTTGCGGAAACTCGCATAAAACTCGGATAACTATTATTATCATGTAATATAACCTCAGAGGGTTATGCTACATCATAATACGATCATAACGAGACCTTAAATCAGTAGCATACTAATCTAATTCGATTCATAATCGAAAGTCAAGGCAGAAGTCAAACTTCACGACTTTCGGTTGCCAAACGATCCTAAAACTGAAATTGACGAGCCGAACTTGTTTACACATGTTCTAATGTTTATTACCAAGTTTTTTATGTGTTAAAACATATTTTATAAAGCCTTTAAACTCAGTTTATGAATATTTCTAAAATCTGACCCGTTGACTTTTAAAAATATATATTTTTGACTCGTCAATTGATCTAGTAAACGTGGTAATTAGGAGGTGCCCTTTTGAGGGATTAACACCTACCTATTTACGATCACATAGCCACATTCGGATTGATCCATGGCTGGACCATAATAGTTTTAATCGAAAGTCAAAGCATTTATCAGAAACACTTGACTTTTGGCTATGAAAATCTAAACCAAAGAACAAACTATGAAAAGAGCACTTACAAATGATCCTATGAACAGAATAAACTCAGAAGAAAACTCCTAAATGATCAGGAACCTCCAGAATTGATTATTGGAGAAAGGATTTAAAAGATGCAAACTTAAACCCATATGTTCATCACATATTCATAAAGATTGAGGATTGCTAGGATCATTCCAGGTGTTATCAAGGGTTAGAGGATCATTACAAGTGATAGGGAGGTGTCAAAACATGGTTAAGAGTGGCAAAAACGAGATAGGTGTCGAGTTGTGAGCTTATACATGGTGAATCAGCATTTTTCTGTCCACAGACCTGCTTACAGACCATAAGGGTCTTCCTATACGGTCCGTAAGGACCCAGCTCAGCCACTAAGTTTCACTTTTTGACAGTTTTGGCCCCTGGACTTGTTTCGTCGTGTTTTGTCACCCGTAACCCCGTCTAACCTGATTTCAAGGCTCGATAAAGGTGTTAAGGCATAAGTGACTTGGATTATGTCTGGAAATATCCCGGATGTCGGTTTGTTTGGTTGTATGGTTCCGCGTTTCGCTAAAACGCTAGTAAAAACGCTTAAACGGACACAAAAAGGATCGAAATTTCGCAACGATGGACATCCTTGCAACCTTATCAATAAAACATAATATTTTATTGTATGCAATATATTTGGATCCATATATTGGGTCTTTATATCAAAATACGATAATCGACAAGTTTCCGTAATTTGTCAGGAATAGTCCCTGGACTTCCAAACTTGCGTGAAACGTTATAATTAGTGCGTGAAGCATTCATTGCATATAATAGGCACACATAAGAGTATGAATAATATTATACGACTCTCGGTTCGTTAAAAGGTAACTCAGAGGCCTAGTTTGAGCATGTTGACGCTTTTAGTCCCTTAACTATTAATTTGTCGTTCATATTTTATAAAATAACATAACGATGCATTTGGTCCCTCTCTTTTTAGCACGTGGCATACGAGGATTAGTGGGACACGTGTCGGAATTTTACAGGACGTGTTTTTACGAGGTGTTACATCCTCACCCCCTTAAAAGAAATCTCGACCTCGAGATTTTATTCAAAGGTTAGAAGTATTGTTGTTGCAGAGTGGACTTAACCTTACGTATACTCGGGATTTCTATAGACATCCTGTTTGGCCTTTACAATAGGCACGTGCCTCCTTTAAAACATTTTTTACGCACGTTGTCGAATGTTTTTTTTTAAAAGTCGTAGTGAAAATTCATTAAACGTCAACGAATGAAATAAAAATTCTAAATAAACATATAAGACAAATATAGCTTGCATTGTATAAAGAAAATTATGTTAGAATTAGAGAAAATAGAGCAAAAAGAAATAGATATCATTTTCGATAATTTTGTATTTTTCAATATACATATAAGACAAATATAGCTTTCATTTTATAAAGAATATTATGTTATAAATAGGGAAATAGAGAAAAAAGAAATAGATATCATTTTTGATATTTCTGTATTTTCTAAATTACGTAATATTTTTGGTGTTTGAATTTAAAACTTAAGATATTTTTTCTAATTTTAAATATAAAAGGTATAAAAGATATGAAAGGAGAGAGATATTGTTATCTACGTTTGTGCAAAAATTTTTTGGCCCAACTCCTCGGATCAAAAATTTTTCACGGTTCTCGTAACTCGTGGTGGTTCTTATTTGAACCGAGTCCTATATATATATAGGATGGGGTTCTAGAGTGAACACTAGTGTTTTGTGAACTAAGTGAACAAATCCTGACCATTGATTTACATCATCAAATTGTAAAATACACTAGTTTATTTTCATCATCAAATCATGGTTATTGATTTACACTTGTGTATTGATAATTAAGGGCTATGATTAGTTCATTAGTGTTTAAAATCAAGGAGTTTGTTCACTAATGAATAACCCTACTATATATATTATAATAATATATATATATATATATATATATATAATATGTGTGAGGTTCATTGGGGAACACTAAAAAAGTGGGAAACAGTGGGGAACCGACTCAAACGAACTCCGATTGGACCCATTCTAGCGGTGTTGGAACCGGCTCGTCGAACCCTAACTAGGATCTCTTAACCCTAAACCCTAAATCCTAACCCCTAAACCCTAAATATATTAGGGTTTGGATTTAGGGTCTTATATTAGGGTTTAGCCTTAGGGTTTAGTTTTAGGGTTAATCATTAGTATTTAGGGTTTAGCTTTATGATTTATGGTTTTAGGGTTTAGCTTTAGGGGTTAGCCTTTAGGGTTTAGCTTTTAGGGTTTATAGCTTAGATTTTACGATTTAGCTTAGGTTTTAGCCTTATTTTTAGCTTTAGGGTTTAGGGTTTAGGGGTTAGGATTTAAGGTTTAGGGCTAAGAGATCCTAGTTAGGGTTCGACGAGCCGGTTCCAACGCCGCTGGAATGAGTCCAATCGGAGTTCGTTTGAGTCGGTTCCCCACTGTTCCCCACTTTTTTAGTGTTCCCCAATGAACCTTCCCTATATTGTATATACAGAGTATAAGGTTAGATAGAAAACCCTAAAATTTTGAGAAAACCCAACCTCCCGACATTTTTTTTTTGAAAAAAATAACACATGTAAGATACATGTTTTTAGGAGTTTTGAGCAAAAAAAAAAATCAAAAAGCGCCGAGTGGATATTTAAAAAAAATAAACAAGTTTCAACAACTTTCATCACTAACATGTGTTAGACAAAAGTTGCTGAATTTTGTTTATTTTTTAAAAAGATATCCACTCGGCGCTTTTTTGTTTTTGTTTGCTCAAAACTCTTAAAAACATGTATATTACATGTGTTTTTTTTTCAAAAAAAATGTCGGGAGGTTGGGTTTTCTCAAAATTTTAGGATTTTCTATCTAACCTTCCCCTATATATATATATATATATATATATATATATATATATATAATGTACAATATACATAAGAGAAAAATATTCATGGATATTTGGGCTTTATTAGAAGTCAAATATCATGGAGAATTAAAAGCCCAGAAATAGGGTCTACAAATCAAGTTTTGTGCTTCAAAATCCCTTTGCATCGTTGTCACACTACAAGTTAAGCATAAACCAAAAAGCCCACTAATTCTTCTATTCATTTTTTAATAAGAAAAACCTATCATCAATAATTCAAGATGAATAAATTTATTAATGTAGCTTTTTAAAAAGTTTGCAGCAATCCTAAACAGGAGCATTTTAATTATCATCCGTTCATTTCTAGATTAAGTTATGATGTTTGGTTTACGCTACAATTCATAAAATTTTGGTCAACTTTTCAAAGATTGGAAAGAATGCTGTACTTGTGTTGTGTGTATGCATATGTACGTATCATGATCTTTTTAATGGATGTTAAATGCTTTAATATTCGGAGGTATTAGATTTCTTATCGGTAAAAACACAGTTATACTTTGTTGGTTAATTGATTTATTGAAAACGTTCTCACGATTTACACTATTTGTTTTGTTTGTTAATGTTAATTGATTGATGTCATAGAATACTTTTATATTTTTAATATATTGGGTACTTATTATTGTATATTACTAGTGTTATGCCCCACCCGCGTTGCGGGGCATAAAACCGAACGTTTCTTAGTTTCATAACATGTACGCATGTATTTCGGTTACTTACACATACTACTTATAACACGATCTCAATAAAAATACATCGAGTCAACAAATTAAACAAAACACTACTATAGTTTCGCTAAACAAACAAAAACGATGACAAGTCTGTAATTTTGAGATGGGGTGAAATAGTAATTTGTCAGGACAAATGAGTGAGTGCTAGACAGTTGCTTGATACAGGATAAAAGTTACATTGTTCAACCAAGTAAAATAAAATACTACTATAGTTTTACAAAAAAAAATGATGGCAAGATTACGATTTTTAGCTGGGGGCAAAATTATAATCTTTGAAATGGGGGCAAAAGCATAATAGAACTGAGGGCAAAATCATAATTTTAAGTTGGGGCAAAATCATTATTTTATTTTACTAGGGCAATATCATGATTTTGAACTGATGGCAAAATCGTAATTTTGAGATAGTGGCAAAAACATAATTTTATTTATAACTTAGGACAAAAACGTAAATTTAAACTGGGGCAAAATCTTAATTAAAAACTGAGGTAAAATCGTAATTTATTCATATAGATATATAAAATAAAATATTACAATTGAAAAAAGCAAAAAAAAAAAAAAATCAGAATGACCGCCCAAACCTACCAATAATTATGCTCCTATTCCCCTCATGGGGTTTGTAATATAGAAGATTCGTTTAAGTTAATAACTTTTCAAAGTGTTAAAATGGCTAATTTATAACATACTAATTAAATTTAAAGTGTTTTCCTCCTATTCATCCGAAGACCTCGGCTGGTCTAAGCGTAGATCTTCCTTCCAGTGGATCAGTTAAGAAATTCACGGGTGCCTATTTTTAGCGGAAATCCCAACACGTCTAAATATGTCAAAAAGAACATCCCTACCAAGTCATATCGGTACTTGAAACCCGAGAGCTCTCTATAATGAACTGCATACTCCCCAAAAGAGTCCAAACACGCCTTATGACAAATAGGGCATATCTCATCAACTCGAAATAACGGAATCATGAGACGCTACTTAAGGATAGTATGGTACTCCACTAGCGGCATATGTTGGCTTAACCCTCTATAGGTATAGCAAAAAAAAATCTTGGGCATGTGGTTGAAACGGCTTTTTGTCTAACCGTCAATTCAAACTGTACTTGAATGTCCTGAACAATATTACTAAAAAGAGCACTCGCCAATGCATGTTGGGCTTTAGGGGGTGTCCTTTTTAGTGAAACCGCTGAATTCGAAGCTTGGAATCGTATCACGAAAACAAGCCAAAGCACAATCATAATCAGAATCCATATCACATATGCCACTGTCACGTAAGAGGAAAACACGCATGTGTGGATCTAATAGGGGTCTCCCCCCTTGTTGGCTTAGGGGGTAGTGTTTTCACGGTGGGTCAGACTGCTTTAAAAGCTTTCTTCGGGAAAAGTGACCAAACACAAGAAAGCGTGTCTTGACAACCAGCACGTGTTTATCCCATTTGCCTTTGATACTTTTGGGTTCCTTGCGCCAGAGGCCGTGGACCTACTTAGCCGAGTTCAAAGGGTCATGCACAGTAATGTTATCCCCCCGAGATCTATGTATGTTGTTTTTAAAAGACTTAGTTTTGCTATTCAGAAAGGGGCAGTGACGTAGTTTATTGCCCGTTTACCTTCTATTTCGATGTAGTTATTATCTTTTTAATAAAAAATAAAAAATAAAAAGTTATGTATTTTTATACTAGTACGTGTTAAAAATTAAAATTGCAACAATATATATATACAGAGTTGCTAGATATTCTACTTCAAATTATCCTATATATTAATAATACAACTTTGTGAATTGTACTTTTTTATATTATAATAATATATATATTTTTTTAATACTTTTATTGTTTTAATGCTATAATAATAATAATAATAATAATAATAATAATAATTTTCTTTGCTTTTTAACTTAGATAACTTTGGTGTCAACTGACATTGGTATTGAAAATATCGGTACGCTCTGGTTCGTTATCATTAGGGAATTTTATATTATAATAAAAGTTTGATGTCAACCGGCACTGGTATCGAAAATACCGATACGCTTTGGTTCGGTATCATTAGTGCATTTTGTATTATAATAATTTTTAAATTTGTATCACGGATAGGGATAAGCTTGGTGTCAACCGGTACTCGTATTGAAAATACCAGTACGCTCTGGTTCGGTATCGTTACATGAAGGTAAAAACCGGCACCAACCTGTACAGAAAACACCGAAAATCGGTACCGAATTGATGTTGAAAATCTTTTAGTTTGGGAAATTCGGTACTGCTACCCAGTACTATTTGCTCATCCTTGACGGGTACCGTACGAACAACGGTATCATAAAACTTTTTTGTTGATTTTTTTCAACTTTTAATGATTATTTTTAGTTTTAAAGGTAGGGATGAGCTCGGTGCCAACCGACATCGAATCAGTACTGGTACCGAAAATACCGGTTACGGTACAGGTATATGAAGGTAAAACCGGTACCAGGAACGCCAAAAGTCAGTACCGAATTGGTACTTAAGATATTTCGGTTCGGGAATTCGGTATTTGTACCAAGTACCATTTACTCATCTCTGACTATGAGTTTCATACGAACAACATCATTACCATACAACTTTTTTGGTTGATTTTATTTCGGTTATCTTTTAGTGTTTTTTTTTACAATTTATTTTTATTTTTGTCAGCGGTTACGTACGCAACGCGCTTGTAGTGATTTCAAAACACATGTAAACATAGACTAAATAATTAAAGAAATTAGCAGGATGATAAACCTAGTTATAATTTCACCGGTTTAAATAAAAAGCATAATTTCATAGATATCCATTTTCACAAATAAAATATTTTTTCTTGTGAAAACATTTTTTTCGTCATGATGTTTGGAAGGATGGAATCATGGAACCTGTGGGGGAGAGCTTTGTGTTATCCTGTGGCCATTTTTTGGCATGCAATAAAGTAAAACACGTTTGTATTTATATTATGTTTGAACTAGAACTATTAAATTACTCACCCTTAAATCTTATTTCAATGGGTTGTTGAGATAACTCTATTATGTATCTTCTTATTTAATCTTTCGTGATTGTTTTTTTTTTCCTGCTCCATTCATCGATCAAGTTTAGAAAATGGTTCATTTATTTCAATTTATTTAGTGAATCGCATATTTGTATTTATATTTTTGTTTATACTTGTATTCTACATTTTATAATGGTATTAATTAATAATATATAGCCTATCCTTTGTTTTCCAATCCCACTAGATATTTGCTAAATTTTCTATCAACTTAAACCAAAAAAAATGGTTTAAAGTTGAAAGGGATCTAAAAAGGCATGAGTCAATGTGACAAAGTAGTAATTTTACCCCGTACGTTGTGTCGGGGTCAGGTTGATTCGTCACGCTAGCAAAAAAAAAACGCTAAAAGCAAAATATTAAAAGAAATAAAAGTAGATGGACTAAACATGTATATTAGAAGAATTAAAATAGAAGGACTAAACATGTATTAGTAAAGTTAAGAATGTAAACGAAAAGGGCAAAAGAATTTAATAATAAAAAGGACGTCACTAGGTGATGGCTTGTTAGTGTAATACCCTTACTTAATTTATATAAAACTAGTAAAACTACCAGCGCGTTGCGGCGGAGTTTGATCGACATCGGTTTGCTTCATTACAATATCGATACAATACTGGCACCCGGTATAACTACTGAAAGAGAAAAACATAAAAATAAAGTCGAAAGAAAAGTTTATTGAAGTTTACGTGTTGTTTGATAACCTTATTAAAAAGTAAAATGAGTAAACTACGGGAATGAAAGCGAAATATCACTAAATGACAAAAAAAGACCCGGTATAACAACTGAAAAAGAAAACTCAAAAAACAAAGTCGAAAATCTTTTTTATTAAATTTTAGAGCTGTCTTATAACTTATTTAAGTTTATGGTGTAAAAAGTGATCTGGGTAAACTATAAGGGGATGAAAATGAAAAATCACTAAATGACTAAAAATGACATTATTTATCAACTTACACTTTTCAATATGTACAAAGTCAAAAGAAAGAATTATAGAAATTTAGGGGTTATTTGATAACTTTATTAAAATTTAGAGGGTAAAAAATAAACTGAACAAACTAAAGGGTTAAAATAAAAAATCATTAAATAACAAAGAAAACACTATTCATCAATGTACACTTTTTTTTTAATATGTATAAGTAATAAAAAAGACACTATTCATTGGTACACCTTTTAATATATACACTTTTCAATATGTACAAAGTCAAAAGAAAGAATTATAGAAATTTAAGGGTTATTTGATAACTTTATTAAAGTTTAGAGGGTAAAAAGTAAATGAGCAAACTAAAGGGTTAAAATAAAAAATCACTAAATAACAAAGAAGATACTATTCATCAATGTACACTTTTTAATATGTATAAGTAATAAAAAAGACACTATTCATCAATGTGCACCTTTTAATATATATAATATGTAACAATAGGATACATAATACAAACTAAATTCATACTATGAACACCTGAACATATACAAAACTTGAAGTCATTAAAAACTTCAGGCGTGTTTAGAAAACATTCAAAGAACGACAAGGTTTAGTTTTACAAAAATTTTATATTAAAAACGGAAGCTGAATTTTGTTTATGTTCAGTTCTTCAAATAACTTGAACTCCAACCATTCCTCCTTCAATAACACCTAAAATGTCCAAATTATTCATACACATTATATATATGAAAGAAAATATGCATTTGGATAAGCCTACAAGGCTAAACAACAAACAAAACATTTTTTTTAAAACACGCCGTAAGCTACGGTCGGGTCACCGTAGCTTACGCTGGCCTTCAATTTTTTTTCCGGAAAACGCCAACCGTAATGGCAGATGCCTTAGCCGAAAGGAAGATTACGTACCTATTCGGGTAAGATCCATGCAACTTGTAGTCACTTCGGGGTTACTTGAACGAATCCGAGTAGCACAAGAAGAAGCGGTAAAGAAAGAAAATTGGAGAATAGAACGTGTGAAGGGATTAGTAAAGGACATTGAAGACAGGTCAAAATAGGGAAAAGATGATAAGTTTGGTTCGTTCTAAGTGATGGATTTCATACGAACAACCAAATGGGTCAAAATAGAGAAAAAATAATAAGTTTGGTTCGTTCTAAGGGATGGATTTCATACAATCCACCAAATGGATTGAAATAGAGTCTTAGCGTATACTGGAAGGGTTGCGCGGATGACTATATTGGATTAAACCCGGTCAGGGGTAAATTCGGAATAAATGAGTTCAACTATTTTTAAGTTGAACAGATTGATTAAGTGTTGATGCATACAGGGTATCGGATGCATAAACATAAGAAAGTTAACCCATATAATGGGTAATAGTTTAGAATGATGACCACGTATGTAGAATGCGTGTAAATAAGCTTGTTGGTTTAAATACGCAAGTTAAGTTAAAATAATGAGATTTACAAATTTTGAATCGGTAATATGAAACTTGTTGTTAAAAAATTGTTTTGTTTGTTGTTTAGCATTGTAGGCTTATCCAAATGCATATTTTCTTTCATATATCTAATGTGTATGAATAATTTGGACATTTTAGGTGTTATTGAAGGAGGAATGGATGCCGGTCAAGTATTTGAAGAATAGAACACAAACGAAAATTTAGCTTCCGTGTTTAATATAATTTTTTTGTAAACCTAAACCTTGTCGTTCTTTGAATGTTTTCTAAACACCCCTGAAGTTTTTAATGACTTCAAGTTTTGTATATGTTCAGGTGTTCATAGTATGAATTTAGTTTGTATTATTATCCTGTGTTACATATTTTATATAAATTAAGGGTATTACAGTTAGTGGGTAGAATAAATAGTGAAAAGCAAGTTATGGCGGAAGTTGGTTTGGTTCGTCACGTTAACAAGGAAAACACTAAAACCGAATACTAAAAGAAATTTTAGTATATAACTAAACATATATATTACTAAAGTTAAAGTAGATGGATTAAACATGTGTATAAACCAAGTTAACTAACAAGAAATTTTTTTTATTAATGTAAAGAACTAAACATGTATATTAGATAAATTAAAGTATATAACTAAACATTCATATTAGCAAAACAAAGTATGTAAAATTAAAATAAAAAAAAACCTTTAAAAAAAGTAGGTTGTTACATGATAACCGATAGTTAGATGCAATGAATATTACAAGTGTGAACCACTTGTTTTTCTTTGATATCTATACTGTTAAGAAACGTATCATAATATGTTAAAGATAATTTGGAAAAGTGAACTTCATATGGGTTGGTAAAATTTATATAAAAAATCCTTTTACTCATATGTGTTAAAATTAATTTTTCACTCCAAAATTATTAAAACTATGGGTTTTTCTCCCGCTATGCGGGGAATTCAGTTGGTATCGGTTTGTTCTTTCCGATACCGATACTCGCTTTAGTAACTGAAAGAGAAAACTAAAAAAATAAAGTCTTAATATGCTCAAAAGGATATTGACACATGTTTTAAATCAATCAAAAAAGCATAAAAAATAACACTGGTTCTGATACTACCGACATCGGTATGATGTTGTTCAATTGAAATCGGTTAGATTCGTCACTATCGAAACTCATATAGTTTACAACAGAAAATACGTTTTTTAATACTTTTTACGAGCATTCTTATAGTTTACAATATGAAAAATTAGTTGTTTTGAATTCAAATAATAAACATAGCCGTGGAGTTAGATTTAAAAGAAAACATTAACATAAGAAAGTAGAAAATCAAACGAAACGATGAACAATATATTATTAAAAATAAAAAGAATACTTAAAAAATTCTCATCATATTCATCACCAATTCAAATAAATATGTATAATAATATAATTCAAATTAATATGTATAATAATAGTAATAATATAATATAATAATATAAACTTTACATTAATGTTAGAGGAATAGTTTAATATTACATTACTAGGTTACAATCCAATGTATTACATGCGTTGATAATCTCATGTATTATGTGAGTTAATAAATGTAATGTTATATAATTAATAATAAGAAACATATATTTTTTTTGAACGGTAGATCAACTGGATTTTCAACTGACTCCAAAGGCTATCATATGTTGTTTAAACCCCTCACCTCAAGTTCGAATCTCTCTCAGAAGTGCTCTCCCATATTTATATAATTTGTACTTAGTAGGAATCGAACCTGAGACCTCCTGTAAGACCCATCTAATATAACATTAAAATATTGTTTAACACATACCAACTTCGCATAAACTTAAAAGTCAACAAAGGTTACGATTGAAAATACATAAAGTTTAAGTATCCAAAAGATAAATGACAAAAACACGGAAGCATAGATCTTGAGTTTTGTTCGGTTCTTCGTATGCGGCTTGATCTTCATCCAGTCTCCTTGAGTCACATTACCTAATATACAATATTCACTCAAACGATTAGTAATTCAAACATTTGAATGAGATAGTTAAATCTGGAAATCAAAACTTTATTTTTGATGTATTATGAAGTATTGGAAGCATACACACAAGTTGGAAGTTCAAAACACGAAAAACGGGAAGGTTGGTATCATTCTGTGCCACTAGGCGCTGATTTCAGCGCACCACAGTATACAATTACATTTTGGTGCACTATGCTCTTATTTTGGCGCATTGGGCGCTGAACCCCGATCTGACTCACGAATTTCATGTTTTTCCACCAAACAAGTGTTTAGATCACTCCAAATCAAGTTTTTATGTTTAAAACTCATTCCTTATCATATGTAAATCCGTAACCCATTGTCACACCCCGACCCGCAGCGGAATAAAAGTCGGGGCATAATTGGATTATCACCAAAGCTCATGATGTTTACTAAGATGTTTCATATTTATTAAATTCAAATTACAACTTAAATATCCAAAACAAAATTCATACAATTACAAGAAAAATGAAACTATATAATTATTCCAAAGCTTAAACTTGTTTATTCTTCTAGGCCTTCCTATGTGTTTCTTGTCTCAGCTGGATCACCTGTATCATGTGTAAAACGGGGGATATTTTGGGTCAACAAAAGTTGGCGAGTGAACCTTGATAAAACATTGTTACTAATTTCTTGATTTATTTAATAAGGAAAATTTGTGCAATAATCACATGTGAGCAAACATATATAGATAAACAATCACAAACCACTTTAGATGAGTATATGACATGAATGATGATGTATGTGAGATCAAGGCTCAATCAAACGGAGCCGATCTAATGAGGCTCCTGATGCTCAACCCGTCTCCCACGGGGAACTGATGGGCCTAATGAAATGCGTGCACTGAAAATGATAAGTTCAATCTACATATAATTCACACAACAATTGATACACATTTGATACATATTTGATACACATTTGATCACGGATATGATGTATGCACAAGTGTTTAAATAAAATAAAAGGATTATACGACACATGATACACCCCAAAACATGATTAAAACGGGGAATTGGTAGAGATTCACTCACAATGGGTGCGTTCTTTGATGACGATGAATGCGCACGAATTTATGATTCAATCGACAAGGGAAGAACTAACCTAGATAATAACAAAATGATTCGATAAATAAATAAATTTTATTTGAGATTAATATTTTTAATTAGTGCTCTTAAATGGGATTTTTAGTTTTATTTTTGTGAGTTTAAGGAAATTTTCTAACTTTAATAATCTTATTTTTAAGTATTTTTAAATAATTTTCCAATTAAATAAATAAATAAAAAGAAATAAAAAAGTTGACTTTTTGACCGTCGACCGGGTCTTGACCGGTCAGACTGTGTTTTCTATGCGCTGAGTGAGGTTCGAACTCGGGACCTCTCGTATACGTGCACACAGCTCTACCAACTGAGCTACGTGTCTAACCCGAAATATTCTCTGTTTTAATTATATATATATATACTAATTAACCTTAAACTTATTTGGTTTTTATTAAAAATGATTTATATGGCCGAACCGGTTGCAGAGACCCGGAGTCGAACTCGGGTCCTTTGGTTTGAGTGCGCACAGCCCAACCAGTTGGGCTGTGTGTCTAATCTGCTTAACTACGGAATTATATTCCTCTTATAACCATTCCGTGACTTGATCTGATTAAGTTCTAAAAATGTTGGTTTTATTTCTGAAAGTCGGTAACTTGTGCGATTCGAACTCGGGACGTGCATATTGTATTTGCACACAGTCCACCGCTGGACTGTGTGTCTAACCCGGTTAAATATCCAATTTTAATTATACTAATATACTTGTTCAACATTCATCTTCTTCACTGTGAAGAACACAGAACAGTGAAACCCGATTGTTCTGTTTAATCGACCATAATTTATACTTGATTGAAATGGAGAAAAAGATTAAGTGATATGGTATACCGGAACAGAGAGTTTGCTTCAGATTTCCGGCAGGATTCCGTCAGCTCTGATTTGCGATTTCCGGCTGAGTGAACTGTTCAACAGTTTCGATTATTGGTTTGAACAATTAAATTATAAATCAAGAGGTAGCAAGAAGGTTTAGACAATTATACCGTCTGATGAATGAATGCGGTTTTCTGATCAGGGATTCCGGCGATATTCCGGCGAAATTGGAAATCTCCGGCGACGAAGTTTTGAAGAAATGAAACTTCGGAAAGAAAGTGCGGTTTTGAGCGAAAGGTTTACGAGATGTTTGAGTGGGTATTTATAAGGAAGATTAGTTTATTCGAGTTTGAATTAAGGTCCAAGTTTGCGGTCACTGATTTCCGACGGTTATGACCGAAATTGATTTCCGGCAACGGTTATAACTGGCGTCGAAATCAATTTGTGCGTTTCAGTCAAAGAAAAGTAGCCAAAATCGCGGAATGTCGGTTTTTCCGGTGAGTGCGAGTTCTGGGCGCGCTGATTGCAGATTTGACTTTCGGTTTTATTATAAATGTTATTTGTTTCCGTGTTTATCACAAAAGCAGTGCGTGGCGGAGTGGTGTGTTGCGTGTTTGTCTTTGTGGGTGACCCGGGTTCGAAACCCGGCTGCCCTATTTTATTTTTTTATTTACTTATTTTTATTATTTATTAATTATGGTTTAAAATTCTAAAAATGTTTATAGTTATGTATTGTTTGAAATTAATATGAACCATAAATACGCAACGAAACTTATAACTGAATATTTGATTGATAAACGAAGCGGGTTTTGAAACCCGTTTTTCGACGAATGTTACACCCATTACTCGGATCCATAATTTATATATTTTACGTTCCCGTTACCCGGTTTGCGATTATATTTATTTGACTCGTTATGATGGTCAAGCATTAAAGCTTAAATCATCCGCATCCTTTTCATGGGATTATTCCCCCACAACTACAACCCACGACCGGGCTTATTAGTCTTGTATTTCACGTTCCCATTACCCGGGTTGCGCTCATTTGACCCGTTTGGTTCGTTCGTGTGAAATCCATCACTTATGAACAACCAAACTTTACGCACCCTTTATTTGACCCGTTCGGTTTGTTTGTGTGAAATCTATCACTTATAAAAAACCAAACTTTATACATTCTTTATTTGACCCGTTCGGTTCGTTCGTGTGAAGTCCGTCACTTATGAACAACCAAACTTTATAGATACTTTATTTAACCCGTTTGGTTTGTTCTTGTGAAATCCATCACTTATGAATAACCGAACTTTATGAATATCACTTTCTCAACTATCTTATCAATAAATTACATTATTTGAACAAAGAATAACTACGAAACATATAGTCACGTACCTTAAATCTTTCTCTTTAGACGCGCGTCCGCCCCAGTTTAACTTTTCGAAGCTCCACTCGAGTTGCCTTGTGATCCCTTAGACTAGGTGATCACCAATATTGATTCATGCACGAATTTAGACCGAAATCTGCTTTCAATTTGATGATTTTAGGTTAGAGAAGGATTTCATCTTCTTTCTATTTCTCTGGTCGTTACCAGAACACACACTTGTGTGTGTTTCATTTTAATTTTTCTTTTTTAAAAACCTAAATCTCATGTTGACCATTTTAGTCCCTCATCTTTAGTTTTGTTATAAAGCCCACTATTTATTGTTTTACTAACAAATAACATAATACTAACTAGGTTAATTGTTCCTAGTTATTATACTTAGAGTTTTATTCAAGGGCATATATATATAAACGTACATATACATATAATCATATAATTTGATATTTTTGGGGTGTTACATCCCCTCAGGAAGAAACCACTTAGTGGAAAACCCTCTGACCAACTAAAAAAATATACACGGTATAGTTGAATAACCATGTTATTATACTAGTAGAATAAAACATAATGTAATTTGTTAACATATACGATTGTCAAGATATCTGTTTAGAAAAATAAAATTGACACGCAATTAATTTTTTTAAGTTATTTTTTAAAATATTATTTCTTTCTAAGTGTATAAATAATATTTCTTTCTAATTGGGTATTAAATTTCATTTTTTTGTACCATTTACTTTTTATTATTTAACATATTGTATTTTTTTTACCATTCTTACCATCTAACAATATTAAATAATATTTTTAAACCTTTCACAAAACAATTATCATAATTATTCATTATTTCTTAATATTTTAACTAACATAATTTTGAATTTTATGAAGCTTGGAAAAATAGAAGTTTATATAAAAACTAATAATTAATTTCATATTAAATCATTTGATTAATGATATAATGACCATCTTTAATAAAAAGATAAAGAAATAAATATCCATAAGTAGAACGGAGAAATGAAAAAAATCAAAACGCAGATAACTCCCTTGTTGGATATCCAAATTTAAGGGTTGGTGACTTGGTGTAAGTGTAACGCAGTAAAGGTTGGGCTTTAAGCTCAAATATTCAACAAAATATCCAAGTTGAGTGCATGTCCAAGTTGTCAGCCCAGCCCATATTCTTGAAAATGTTACAAATAGGCCCATTTTTACTACCTTTAAACTTAAATCCAAATGCTTATATCAACCATGTTGACTTTGAGTTCCATCTCGATCCAACCGTCCAAGTAAAGAGTCCAATGAATCATATCAAGCGTATTACAAAAAGAAAAAGTAAAGAAAACTTGTCCTATGTATCTATAGATGCAAACGAAGGGATCTAAATGTTTTTCTTTAACCGTATACGACTGAAAAACTCACGAGACCCTGTCAATACTCTACTAACCAATGATCAAGATTATAAAATTCACAGCTTGAGCTGGGAAGTTACCGTACAAGAGGTTGTGGTAGAGAATCAAGTACTTAATGCACCACCCCCTTGAAGGTTACAACGCTCTTAAAGTTGCGAAATGCATGTTTTGGGCTAAATAGAGCCTAATAATATTTTTCCTGGGCTTTTCTTTTGTTTGGTGATGTATGTATTTTGGAGTTAGGGATGCTAGCGGCTTGCTGGTTCCCCTTGGTTGGTTTCAATAATACTTTTGTTGGCCGTTCAAAAAAAATGTTTCTTGTTGTTAGTGTTTAAACTTTTTTGTGTTTGGGCGGGCCAGGGGAAAACACGCTTGTGTGGACTTTATAGGAGTGTCCGCTCTTGTTGGGCTTAGGGATAATGGGTTTGTTGCTAGCCAGGCTGCGTTCAAGGCGGAATCAGGCAAGGTCGCTAAACAAGAGAAATCTTGTTTAGAGAATCAACACGTGTTTATCCCATTCGCTTTTGATACATTTGGGTCCCTATCCCAGAGGCCGTGGAATTCCTAAACAGGGTCCAACATGTTGTGAATTGTAATCTCTCAACCTTTAAGGGCCGTTTCGTCTTTAGTAGGATTGGTTTTGCAATTCAGAAGGGGGTTGCGGCGCACCTTGTTGCCCGTTTACCTACCACTTGTTTGTAATTTGTTACTTTGGTATTTTAATGGAAACAAATACTTTTATCTGCTAAAAAAAACCTGTAGACTGAGAAATGTCTTTGGAAGCCTCGTTTCGTATAGTTATGTCCAAGATAATTATAGCTTTTGCATTCCTAATGGTTCCATAACATTTTATCCATTGTATTAGTCATTGGGACGTTCAGGATCGTCTCAACCTATTCGGAGGCCTAAAGCGAACAAAAAAACTGAGGACTTTTCTGAAAAAAAATTTAACATTTTTAAACGTCCAAATTCACCCTTTCGATTTTGATTTGACATAGATATATGAAAAAGAAAAACAAACGATCAGCTTTAAAGTTATTAAATGTTCAAATTCACCCTTTCGATTTTGATTTGACAAAGATATATGAAAAATAAAAAGAGTTAAATGCTTGGTTGGTCCCTGTGGTTTGCGAAAATTGCAGACTTGGTCCCAATGGTTAACTAATTACACACTTGGTCCTAATAGTTGTAAGTTTTACACTCGGGTGGTCCTTATCACTAACCCATGTTAAATTTCTCAATTAAATTGATGTTAAATGACTAGATTACCCCTAAATAATTAAAATAAATTAAACTATCTTCTTTCTCCCCTCTTTCCCACCCTCACAAAAACCCTACCAACACACCTGCAAATCTCCACTTCAACAATGTCTCCAGAGCTTCCCACCCTCCTCCGCCGCACGCCCTCTCTCATGCGCCACCACTCTCCACCAACAACAACAATCCGACGGCATTTCACTCAAACTCTAGTGCGTGGCCAAGAACAACGCCGAAGATTCCGCCCTTCAATCCGTCATCGATCGGGCCTGTGGAGCCGATTGTTCCCCGATCCAGCCGATGGAGCCGATTGTTCCCCGATCCATCATACACAACATCCGCGATGTTGGATAACGTATCAGAAGGTCTTGTTTTGTAATGGGTTGTTACAGATTTGCGAATACCATCGATGCAAGAACAAGTTGGGAAATGTGATTGAGTTGGCAGATAAGAGGTTGATTGGGTCGATTTGGAAGGGGGATGCGAGTTCGGAGATTTTGAGCAGGTTTCGATTGTTGATTTGGGGGTTATGAATCTTATGATGGACGACGTATCGGTGGTGGAGGGAGTGCTCAGTGGTGGAGGGAAGATGGTGGTGGTGGTGGGTGTTCTGACAGTGGTGGTGAGATGGTGGTGGTGGTCTAGGGTAGAAGGAGGTAGGAGATATATTGTTTTATTTTCTTTAACACATAAGGGTATTATAGTCATTTCACAAAGACTTAACTGAAAAATTTAACATGGGTTAGTGATAAGGACCAACCGAGTGCAAAAATTACAACTATTAGGACCAAGTGTGTAATTAGTAAACCATTGGGACCAAGTCTGCAATTTTCGTAAACCACAGTGACCAACCAAGCATTTAACTCAAATAAAAACAAACGATTAGCTTTAAAGGATTATTGAAACCCAAAAGATATAGTTGATTAATACAATTAAGCATACATGAGTAGATGAGAACAACTGATGCAGATGGTAATAATACCTCAGTCCTTCTACACATAAACATTTGAATTTTTTAGGTCTCGAGGGGCTGCCTACTAAAAAAACATGAAAAATATTAATTAAAAAGCAAAGCTCTATGATTCGAACCTTGAGCCTTAACAGAGATTGTTGGGTTTCCTTACCACTTCACTACAAGAAGATTATTGCCATCATCAGATTAGATATTAAAATCCATATTAAACTTAAAACATTTTTTATTTTAAATGGAGGCCCTAAAATTTTGGTGGCCCAAAGCCGTTGCTTCATTTGAATGGCCCATGGGCCGGCCCTGGGGACGTTGAATCCGAACAGAGGAGTTTATAGCTTTTGCACTCTTGATAGTCCGTGAAATATTAGTCATTGGGTTGAATCCAAAAAGCTGAGTTTAAAGGGAGTGACTTATTCTATATATCATCATGGTAAAAGTTTATGAGCGAGTCTGATCATCTTATGGAAGTCGAGTAAATGTCTAGACTCACGGTGATTCAAGTACACCTACGTTCAGCAATGGGTTAACTTCATCAAGACCCAAGATCATTTGTTCCCCTCAGCAAGTTTGGTTTTTGCTGAGGTGATATAAGACATTTTAGATTTTTCGTGGCTTCATTCTCACAGTGGGATTTTCTTTTGACTTTGACTTATAAAATATGTATGATTTTCTTGTCTTGGACAATGAAAGTAGACAACTTTATTGGTTCTTGACATATTTTAACCAGGCTTTAATCTAAAACTTCTTTAGAATACTTTTAACATTTAGATTCATACAAGTGAAGGAAGCTTAATGATGCGTTATAGGTTGCACATTGTGAAGCATAGATAGTTGTACTTACTAAAGGAAAAGGCGATGTGGCATCTTCGGGTGTTTGGGTGCCTCATCTGTGACGAGGATGGAAGAGGCGTGCGTTTTTGGCTGTGAGAGGGGCAACATACAGATGGCGATGTAGTTGATGTTTTTTGGCTTCCATTTGAGGATACTCTTAAGAATTTCTTTTTTCGAAAGTGAGGGTAGGGGATGATTTGGTTAGAAAAGTGACTATTGCAATGTCAAGTTATAAGAATCATTTTATTGGTGTTTTTCTAAGTTAGGAAAGGTCATATTGTTAAATTTTGTGATCTAACTGATTAGATTTAGATAATCAAGTAAACATTGAGGTTGTAGATTAAGTGGATATATATGTATTTTGTTGTCATGTCTTAGGATCAGGACCGTTCCACCTTTTTGGAGTCCAAAGGTGAAATGAAATTTTAGGGCCCTTTTTCCTTCTTTGATTATTATAAACGAAACTATAACACAAAGTGGTTTGCTTGTATAAGGAATCAAACAAATCTAAAACAATAAGTTTGCACTATTTTTATAGTTAGCATACTAATTTTCTTTTACCTGTACTATAGGTTCGACCCTGCTGAATGTTGCACAACAATAGCAATCTAGAACAATAATTAAAAAGTAGACATTTTATACCTTACAAGTAATATGTAGATGGCAAACAAGAATAGCAATCTAGAACAATAATTAAAATACTTTTAAAAACATAAAACAGACACAAGAATCACTTCAAAGCAACCCCTTGTGGCCGCCTCCTCCGCGGTTGCAGTAAGTCGTCTTCAAGCATGACCTTTGCTTCTTAACGTTATAAGCGCCTGGACACTTTTTGCCGCAAGCTGCATTAGGCTTTTGAGCACGATAAGTAAGTTTACGTATTGGTTTTCTATAGCCGGCCAGAATCCGTTGATGTTCTTCGGTGTCCGTAAGAAACTCTTCATCGTCTTCGACTAGCATTGGCCACTCAGCCATAGTGCCATTGCACTCATCTGGATACTTCATTGATGAAGATAAAGACCCTTCACAATGATTGAGGATCAAGAGGATAATTGATAGCAATAAGATGGTGTTTCTTGATCCATGAATAGTTGTCATTTCTCCTTATAGTAATTTTTTTTTGTGTGTTTTTGGAGGAAATATTTGTTGATGCTTGTGGTGTCTTCATTATGAATATATTGTGATTTTTTAACACTGAACGTGTGTTACCAAGTTGCAATAGCATTTACTTTTTGTACCTTAAAAAACAGTAATGTTAGAATAGACAAGTCACTCAACAAGAAATTAAAAAAAACAGCGGTGGGGTCGGTGGTGATAAAGAGACCTTAGGTTTTGATTGTGAAATAACGGTGGGTCGGTGGTGTTTAAGAGTTATGTAGCACGGGAACGAGGGGTACGGGGACGATACAGATATGGGGAACGATAAAACTTAAAAATTCAAGATATGGGTATGCCAAAAAAAAAAATATAAAAAAATGATGATATTAAACAAAGTCTAAAATAAAATAAACAAAATAAAATAAACGTAGTGTAGCAAAACAATTGAACTTGCTTAAGCAAATCCTGGCCTCTTCTAGCATTTTTGGATAAAACTATTTGAAACAGCTTCATACCCCATCAACAGCTAAAAGAGGACTAGCAATATTGGTACCATTTTATTAACTCGACAAAAAAGCAGCAACATGTGAAACATAAAACTATGTGTAAATTAGGGGAACTTAAATTTAATGTGTAAAAAATAGAATCTGCAAAGTTGAATCACAAACAAAATTTATGAAACCATGAAACAAATACAAAAAAAAAAAAAATTCAAAGTCCAATTGGTCAGCTACAAATTTTTTTTTTTTAATAAAGTACAAAAAAATGAGAGTCCTACGAATCGAAGACCAAACCTTCCAGAATTAAACTCAAATCCCAATCAGCTGGAATACTCGTAATAATTAATCTAATCAGGCTCTAATTATTCATATAATATAAGTAAACAAAATTCAAATTTCGGGCCTCTTTTTAGTTTTGGACCTCGGATTTCGCCCGGGCCGCCCGGCCCAATAACCGGGCCTATTGCTTTCTTGAATCTAGGCATATTTAACCAAGCTATGATCTTTCCCAAAAATGTTCTTTATGTTACTTAAATACTTTTGAACATTTAAACTCGTACAAGGGAATGGAGCTTTCATAATGCCTTGTTATAAGTTGGACAATGTGAATTAAAGATGGTTCCTCAAGCAACAATAATCGTACATACATAAAGAACTACATGCATGGAATGTTGCACATGGCGTCAACGTTAGAGACACATAAAAAAATGGTTTTTGAGCACGACCAGTGGCAGATCTAGACCAAGATTTCAGGGGTAACGTTTAATCTTTTTTTTCCATACTTCATACAGCCTGATTTTTGAAACCCATAAAATATATGTTATTAAATGCTATTTAATTGTCACAACCTACGTGTTTACAATTGCCAGATCCTTCCCATTCGAGTTCAAATCTTCGGCCGAAATTACGCAAATGATGTTCTACTCGTTTTCTAGCACACAATCACATACCATCACGTTCACACACACTAGGATATCGCTCTTTGTTGTCAAGTTAAGCTGTCACCAGTCACTTCGGCGAAGATCGCCGATATGATCAAGCCACATTGGTTCTTAGTCGAGCATAGATCTAAGGTAAAATTACTATCTATTTACTCGATTTAATCTACCGGATAAAAGCCTTATGGTTTCTAATAACAACTATTGGGATTGAACATGAATTTTTACTAATGATAACGAGGATAGAACCTGTTGTTTATGTAGAATATTTTTATTGAAAGAACATTAATTGTAGAGATTAAATAACATACTATATGTTTTTCTTAGTTAACTATGTTTAATAATCAAACTTTTACAAATGGAAGGTCACAATTATTAGTCTACATCAATTACTTTTTACCAATTGATGTAATAAATAACTCAAAATATAATATTATATATTTTTAAAAGACAGAAAACTAAACACAAATTAAAAATTGATTAAATACAATGATGAAGTAATAAAATAATACATACAATAAATTTATTGAATAAAAAACATAAACAAATTGTAACACTTAACGATGAAGCCTTAACTAAACTGTTAAAAAAATGCTTAAACTTATTTGCATTTTTCTTTTCATATTAGTTAGGTACTTATATGTTTGAGAAATTTTCAAAATATATATTTGGTTGTCATTTTTCAACTTTTCATTTTCACCTTAAAAAATAAATTGAAAATAGTAAAAAGATGTAGGAAACTAAAAGCTTTTGTCAGAAAAATTGATTTTAAAGGCTCACTTTTAACCCTAGGTCTATATTTTGTTATGTATTTTAAACTTCATTCCTTCATATTAACATATCTGCAAGTCGTTCCTTCCGTTCCTGCCGCCACCGTTCGCCGTAAAAGTTTCCATCTATTATTTTCGTTATTGTCTCCTCACTGCTGGAGGAGGGGTAACATATATTTTTTTCAGGGTAACGGAATCCATAAAACGTCATAAAAACCAAAAAATGGAGGCTACTCCAACCATTATGGTAGGTCCGCCCCTGAACACGACCGAGACCTAAGTGAAACTAGTTTTAAAACCATATACATAGGAATCAGTACAACTTGTAGGTTTTAACTGGTTTATAATCATCTCTTTTGGAACCGGTTAAACCCATGGACAAACTTTTATTCCCATGGACAGTAATAGTACATGGCCAACATGAAACAACAATCTAGAGCAACATGAAATTGTATTAATTTGTTGTTGGTTATAAGGAATCCAAGGGTGTGGTCTTTCACTTGTATGAAGATAAATGCACGTGAATTTGATAGTGGGTAATGACTACGGATGGTTAAAAAGTCAAAGTCAACGGAAAACTTGAAACATTTGTGACGGGTATTTAGGTAATAAAAACATTCAACGGAAAACCTGAAACATCATGTTATGTTTATAGTTGCCTTTTTAGAGCTTTTTACATATATTACATATTAACCGGTAAAAATGACTTGTATAAAATTTCAATGGGATACACGAAATAATGAAAAAACAGAAATTTTAAACCAGATAACTTGTTTTATTTTATTAAATAAATTAACCAGGAAACTTGTTTTATTTTATTAAATAAACAGTGAAATTGTATTATTAGGGTGACCCACTTTCACAAAATTAATCCCGTGAATTTGTTAGATATTTAGTGAACTATGAAGCGATGGAAAAAATATCAGATGGTTAATTGGACGATTATTAGATGGAGTAAGTAATATGCTTTTAAAAAAATACGTACGCATTTTGAACGGGCATGATGTTATGTGATATTCGATCAGTTACCCAAACATTATATTTGAACGCTGTTATGTGATATTCGATCAGTTGCCCAAACTTTTTTTTATCATCATCAAAAGCGAATATGTTAATATATTAATATTACTATAAAAAATATTGTGGATAAGATAAATAATAGAACTATTAGAAGTGTAGCTAAGTTTTTTTTTATATTTCAAGCTAGTTTTGAGGTAAGTTTCATAACGGGTCCTTGGTAAAGAGATTCCAACAGGTAGTCCTTAACTTCATAGCACGAATATAGACGATATATGTCCGATGGCCGAGTAATCGGTAACGGGTTTGGGCTATCCAACAAAGTATGGGTCACGGTTCATAACCGACACATTACAATATGTAAAAAGAGTATATCCACTTTCTACCTGAATGGGTACATAAATGACAATATCATCCATGATAATTCAGTTGCTGAACATGAATGATACTAAATTTCTTAACTTTGTGGTGATTCAAACTGGTGGATAATGCCATTAATCTACACAACCAATAACTAATGGTGTTAGTGTTGTCACTCATGCCAATGTGGAATTAGAGATATAAACAATAATGGACCAAATCTAGTTATGATAGGTTTTACAATCTAAAAGTTCTAAGAGCACCTAAAGTGCACTTACAATCACTGTTATAACATCCAGCCTTTGCATAACTGAACATAAATTATAGCGAAAGTCGTCGCTAAGAATTTAAGTGCCTCGGCTGAGCCGAAAAAAAGGCCCTTCGCCTAACGGATTATATAAACTATTTTTATTAAATGAGAATAAACGTCGTAGCAAAAATATATGGTTTCTAAATTCATTTGTTTCTAATGTTTCAAATAACTTCAACCACATATAAAGTTTCAGCACCATCAATGTCCGGTCTTTTGTTTTTAGTTATTTTTTATATTTTATTATTAATTACATTAGATAGATGTTTGGATAATGGATAGGATTCAAAATATACTAATGAGCCCAATATGTTACAAGATTTTAAATATGGATAAAAATAAATTTATTTGGGTCCATAAGTTGTAAGATTGAACTTTTATAGAGAGGGTCGAGTAAATTACATTAGATTGATGTTTGAATAATTGATATGAATCAAAATAAGGCTAATGAGCCCAATATATTATAAGATTTAAGATATTGATAAAAATAAAACTATTAGAGCCTAATAAGCTGGAAGTTTAAATTTTTATAGAAATGGTACATAAAATTACATTAGATAGATATTTGAATAATAGATATGAATCAAACTAACACTAATATTCTTAATATATTATAAGGTTTTAGATATGAATAAAAATAAAATTATTTGGCCCACTAAGTTGTACGATTAAACTTTTACATAAAGAGTCGAAAAAATAAAATTATTCGACCGGGGTTTTATATAAAGAGTCGAAAAAATAAAATTATTCAGCCGCACCCCGGCCGTAGGCCGGCCCCGAGTAAGAGAATCACATGGAATGTTGCATAATTTCACTTCCGTCAAGACTTTAATTTATTCCCATGAAGATTTAATATATTAGAAGTAGTATGTATGTGGCAAACAGTTTAAAGGCAAGAACTTAATTTCATTTCTTATATCACGAAACAAACACAACAGTCACTTCAGATATAACCAACTAGTATGCATTCCATCATTGCATACAACCAAAACTACTAGTGGCAGTTATAACTCGTAAGGCACGGCCTACCAGCAGCGTTATAATTCTTTGCGCCTTGACAGTTTTTCCCACAAGTTGGTTTATTTTTCTTGAGACCACCGTAAGATAAATGAGGGTTTGTTTCATCAAGAATCCGTCGATGTTCTTCGTTGTCCATGAGAAACTCTTCAGCTTCTTCCACTAGCGTTGGGCACTCAGCCATAGTGCCGTTGCACATATCTGCATACCTCTTTGATGAGGATATATCCTTCACACTGATTGATCATCATGAGGATGAAGATTGATAGTAATAAGATAACACTAGCCAAGAAGTTGAAGATGGTGCTTCTTGAACCATGACCAGTTGCCATTTGTTTCTTTTAAGTGGTTTTGTTGATGCTTGTGGCGCATTCACTTGGATGAATATGTTGTGATTTCTGAACACTGAATGTGTGTTACGAAGTGGCAATCCAATTGCAATTACTCTTAGTACCTACAAAAAATTAGTGGCACTCAACTGTTAGAATAAACAAGTACATTAATGATTAGAGAAGTTGAAATCAAGAAGACTAGCACGTTACCAAATGGCAATCCAATAAGATGACACAAGTCAAGAAGGTGAAGTGGCTGAAAATAATAAGTTGATAATCTAAAAAAAAGTTAATTAACATATAACTTTGGCGTGGAAGTCAATGATTAGAGAACTTATGATACCTGTTTTTATTCCTTAACGTACGAGGGAAATGATATGAAATTACGCATATTATAAAAATGAAAAGGCACGCATGTTGAAAAATCATAATCGTGCATGGTTATGATTTTTCAAACATGCGCAATTATGGTTTTGTTCATGCATAATTAAGGTTTTGAGTATACATATGTGTATGTTATGTATTTTATGAAAAATAAATATTCTTAACCTAAGAAGTGTAGGAAATCGGTTTCAACAAACTCTGATTAAGCTCATTCCAGCGGCATTGGAACCGGTTTGTCGAACACTAACCAAAAACTCTAAACCCTAAATCTAAACCCTAAACCCTCGGCTCAACCTTAAACCCTAAAGCTAAACCTTAAAGATAAACCATAAAGCTAAACTGTAAATATCAATGCTAAACATTAAGATTAAACCCTAAAACTAAACCCTAAACTGTAAACTCTAAAGCTAAACCATAAATACCAATTCTAAACCCTAAAGCTAAAACTAAATCCTTCCCCTCTAACATAAATGTGTATGTATCCCAAAAAAAAGTTGATTTTTTGTTTACAATTTTTTAGGGAAATTGTGTGCTCCAGAATGCTTCTCAATTAACCTAGTGTTTCTCACACAATCCTAACCCTATATATATAAGGTAGGGTTTGTTAAAACAACAAGAATATGACAGGGGGAAGGTACAGGATCAACTGCAACGGAAGCTCTTTGACTGGAATCTGCCGACAAAGAACACCGTTAGCCTTAACGCGAGAGGTGGCCTCCCGCGTATGGACTTCGGCTTGAGAATCAGTTATATGTTCTTGAGAGTCTTAGCATAGTAAAGCAAAGAGTTTTAGAGTGAGAGAGTGAAGTGTGAATACCTTTGGTTGGACCAAGACACTCCCTTTTATAGGCCAGGGGTGACCTGCCCAAGGGAGCTCCTTTGCCACCTGCTACCTTCTCTATTAAGTAAGCACCTCCTTTGCTGTTGGTTACTTGCAGGAAAGACCTTGCCTTTTAAGGTAATTTCACAGGTTGTGTGTCTCGAGGACACTGTTCATGCTTTTAGTGAAAGGTCAAGTCAATTTGACCTTTGTCATACGAATCTCGAGGCTGTACAGTAACAGTAGCTCCCTCATGATGACCCAGCTCCTGGTCGGTAGCTAGATGCCCCATTTGATCAGCCTCTGCTTTTCCTTATGTTTGGCTCATTATTGTTTATTTGATTATTCTAGTGTTGTTTGATTAGGGTCCTAGATACCCACGTCATCAGCCCCCCAGTCATAAGTATTGGTATCTTTTTAGGGAGCGATGCTTATGACTTCAAGGGTAGGCTCCTAATTATTTTAATATGTTTTTAAGGTCGGGGAGCCAAGCTTCCTTGGTGCAACATATTTCCGCCTTCCTAGCCTTAACGATTTAAATACTTCATATTTTAATGCCCACTTGCATTAGCCGGCTGTCAGGAAGCGATTGATTTAACCTCACTGCAGGTGATGAGTGCCTCCCCTGACAGTTCCGGCGGTTACATCTCGTCCATTAATTTCCCCCAAAATTGGGATTAGTGTTTTTTTATTTATAAAATAACCGTTTCCCCCAATCTTTTGCATTCCATAATTTTCCAAGTTCTCCATAGTTGTCTTCTTGATATTACCGAGTTTTCTCCGGTGATATATAATTATCCGGTACGTCTTTCTTTCTCTTCATGGCTTCTAACAAGAATGACATTGCTTCTCAGTTCTCCAAACTCACCGTTTCTGAGATTAGGCAATTTTTCTCGATCATGGGATCGATCATAGGCTTGAAATTAGGGTTCCCGGAGATATGACTGCTGATCAATGTCCGGAGGGGTTTTTGGTTTTTTTATACTCGTATTTTGGATCAACCAAAGGTAAGATACCCTTTTTCCAACTTCTTTCTTAGTCTCCTCAAGTATTTTCGATTGTCGTTGGTCAGTTAGCCCTTGTAGCTATTGCTCGTATTTTTGATTTGCTGATGTTCCGGTGGTTTTTCCGACTTGCCAGGAATGGTGGTTGGTTCACTATTGAGAAAACCCCTTGCGAAGCTTCCCATCTTTCGACCACTATCGGTCATACATATGCTTGGAAAAACCAATTTTTCTTTATTTCTCATGATCTGCTTCCTTTCCCTGTTGTTCCACGGAAATTCTCTAAGGTGTTAAATGAGAAAGAGCCGGAAGCGCGGAATGTTGATCAGGAGTTGCTTCTCAAACTCCGTCCTTACCATTTGAGGCTTAAGGCTTACCCAGAGGAGCTTCTGGTTATGCTGGGTATAAGCCGAGATTGGCCTGAACCTCGTTATGAACTTGTATTTTTCTTTAAGGACAAGGGTATGTTGTATTTTCTTCTTACTTGGTTACTTTGATTTGTTTTAGTTTTATTGTTTATCTTTGTTTTTTCATAAATGAGTGCCTTGGATTTTCTTGAGATGGATGATGCTACCGGTGTGGAGATTGAGGTAAGGGAGCTTGCTGAGGGTGCTCCCTCAGTTATTTTTCGTACTGAGCATGTAGGACTGTTGGTGATTTCCAAAACGTGCTTGTTCAACCTATTTCTGATGCTCCTTCTGCCAAGAAACTTACTACTCCGGGTCGGTGATTTACTAGGGCATGTCGTCTTCGAAGTCTGTTCCCCAGTCTTCTGATCCAATTTTTGTTGACAGTGGGGATGAGAATGATGCTAACCTAATTACTTCTGTTACCGGGGTGAAAGTTGTAAAAAAGGAAGCTTTTGAGTTTGTTGGAGGTGCTAGTGATGCTGGAGGAGGTGTTTTTGCTGGTGATGAGGGAGGTGATAATAATGGTGGGGGAGGTGATGTTCCTCCTCCCCATGTTGTAGCTGTCCTTCAGAAGTTAAACGAAACTAAGAGAAAGGTTCCTGAGAAGCCAACTAAAGCTTTGAAGGTTGCGAAGAAGGTTAAGACTGCTGTCACCACTCCTTCCCCTGTTGAGGAAGGTTCCTCTGATGTTTTGAAGGATGTTGGTGTTGCGAAGGCTGTGGAAGAGAAAGCTGCTGGGCTGAAGGGGAAAGGGAAACTAGGTGATGTTTCAAAGGGAAGCCTACTACCGACTCGGGGAAGGGGCCGGTAGAGGCTGTTTTTGCTCCAAAGTGGAAGATTGGTGTTTCAGACAACTTGAAGAGCAGTATGGTGTGCCATGATCTCCTAAGGAATGTTGCTCCCCTTGCTGAAAAGGAGTTGCTTTCTCAATTATCTAATGAAGAATCGGCCTATCACATTATTACCAAGCTGCTCGTTTGATAACCTCCCTTCCCGATGGTCTTGAATGCTGGGCTATTTCAGTGAGTAAGAATGTTGATCTTACGGAAGCGTTGTCAAAGAAAGAGGCGAAGCGATCATCTAGCAATTGTTCAAGCTAAAGTGAATGATCTTGAGGAACAACTTACATCTTCTCTAGCTAAAAGGAATGAAGAGTCTAAAAAGCTTGAGGTATATGCTGGGCAACTAGCCGATTTCAATAATCAGCTTGCAAGGGAGAGAGCTGAGTTTGGGATTGAGAGGTCGAAGTTCAAGCAGGAGCATGCTGCCCATGAGGCGAGTGTTGAAGAGCTGAGGCAGCAAGTCAGGAGCTTAACTGAGGATAGGGAGTGGTTGATTGGGTCTAGTATCCGCCGTTTTGTGACCTTCCTTCTTCACAACCAGGAGTTCAATAAGCATCTTGCAGGTGTCTATTCCAAGGCCATGGCTCATGGTCGTTTTACAGGTCTTATTGCTGCTTCTAAGGCAATTACTCGTGGGGAAGCTATTGATAAGCTTCCCTCCTACAAGCCTGATTCTCTGAATGACTTTATTGCTGCTGTGAGGAGGATGGAAGCTCTCTCATATCCTTATGTTGAGAGTTTGTCTCAAATGGTGGATCGCCCCATTGCTGAGCTGGAGGCCTTAGAACCGGAAGGTTTCAACTTGGATCTTTGTAGGCAACTTTTGCCTTCTCCCCCGCGAAACGATCGTTATTTGAATCTGGTGTTCAAGACCGAGGAGCTAGTCCTGTCAAGGAGACTGAAATGATTCAAGGTTCTGACCCTGCTGTCACCTCTTCCATCCCTGTTGATGTTCCCCCACTGTCGTCCGTAAGGTGGGAACCTAGCTCCTCTGCTCCTGAAGGTGAGGAGGTTGATCTTGATGGCATGTATGATGACCTTCCTTAAGGCGATGGTTTTTCTTATCTGGTGTTGGCGTCATTGGCTCAGTTTGGCATGTTTGTGGTTGTTTTTTCTGTTTTAACCTTCTTGTTTTAGGAAGCGTTTATGTTTTCTTTTGCCCTTGTATGGGTTATCTTTTGTTGGACTTGACTTGTATGGATCAATCTGCTCCTTTAGGGTGCTAAGCTTTTTAATATTTACTATGCTTGTGATAATCTGTCTTTCTTAGTTTGACATGTATTCTTATTACTAAAATTTGTTATTCTATCTCCCTTTATTTGCTTCAATGTTTCCATTTGTTAACTTTTGGATCCTATAGCTTTATATTTCCTTGGGGGATTTTTTTTGTAGCCTTTTGTATTGTTATTGTAATGGTTGGTGTTGCTATGGTTAGCTTTTATGTTTGTGACATTATGTACAAACGCTTCGTATTTGCAATGCCTTCTCTAGATGAATTTTGGTTGAGTCCTGCAGTCACCCATCCTAATCCTTCTATCAAAGAACCGATGCGTGTTTCTTGTTGCTCTGTCTCTTTTCTAGTCCACATTTTATTTTATACTTTGTGGTATGTTTACATAGGTACTTTCGTTTGTTGTCCTATGAAGCATTTGGTGTAAGGTGCTTACCCTTTTTCATGGAGTTAATTTTCTAAATGTGTTCGATCCATGGAGTTGTATTGTTTTAGGTACTCACCCTTTACACGGGAAGGTATAGTTCCTTGTTCGCGTTGAGCGATATGGTCTAGGAGTTGTATTTTTTTAGGTACTCACCCTGATTACAACCAAGTACAGATTTGTTCAACCATTACAATGACTAATTCAAACTATGAATTTCTTTAAGTATTTCCCGTTCCAATGCCTTGGAACTTTTTTGCCTTCTGGGGTTTCAAGTTTATAGGAACCTCCTTTGTGTGCTTCCCTTATCATGTATGGACCTTCCCATCTCGGGCCCATTTTCCAGTGTCTTCCATTTTGCTTGCTTCGTTGTTTCTTAACACAAGGTCTCTTGGCTTGATAACCTCTTTCTTGACCCTTTTGTTGTAATAGCCTTCTATCTTTTGTTTGACCTTGCTTTGATTGGGATTGACGCACCTTAGTAGTGGTGATAGGTAGCCTTTTTTGTAAAGCTTTCCCTCCTCCATGACGTATTGGTTAGCCTTTGCATTGATCTTGATAGCTTCTGACTCTTCCTGGGAGAGCTTCCCTTCTTTGAGGTATTTTTGTATTGGGATCATCCATGACTCTTGTTCTTCTACTATGACATCGTTGATCTCTTCTTCTTCCACTGCCTTTCGCTTGATCACTTCTACCAGCACCTTCTTTGTTAAGTGTGCGAAGGTCAGGGAAGCTAGCTTGCTTAAGGCGCCAGCTTGTTTGTTTCTCGTTCGGGATACTTGGGTTAACGAACAAGATCCAAAACTTTCCAATAGTTCTTTTACCTTATCCTTGTATTGTATCATTGATGGTTCCCTTGCTGTGTATTCCCCTTTTACCTGGCTCGCCACCAGCTTCGAGTCGGTGAAAGCTTGAAGCTCTTTAACCCCCATTGTCTATGCTATTCTAAGACCAGCTAAACAACGCTTCATATTCTGCCTCGTTGTTGGTGCAAGGAAAGTCAAGACGCAGTGCATAAGTATATTCGGTTCCATGGGGGTCCGTTATGATGAGACCTGCCCCGGAACCTTCTATACTAGAAGCTCCGTTTGTGAACAATGTCACTTTCCTGCCACTATTGTTTCACACTCTTATTTTTCTATTTCATCAACCTCATTGATTTCTTGGCATTTCTGTTAAAAATCAGCCATCACCTGCCCTTTGTAAGCTTTCCTTGGTCTATATTCGATATTGTGTTCCCCCAATCCCACTGCCCACTTAGCCATCCTTCCTGAATCCTCAGGCTTCTCCAGGATAGTTCTCAGTGGTTGGTCAGTCAGCACTTGAATAGGATGAGCCTGTAAATGCCTTCTTAGCCTTTTGGCAGTATGTACCAAAGCTAAAACTAGCTTTTCCAGTGGAGAATAGTTAATTTTCCGCGGTCTTTAGGACTTTGCTTACAAAGTACACTGGTATTTGCTCTCATTCCCTTTCTACCATAAGCACAGAGCTTATGGTTACCTGACCTGTGGAAATGTTTTTTAGGGGAACATTAGTGTTTGTTTCTTTTTATTTATATTGACAGGGGAGGTGTTTTACTGAACCTGCAGATAGGTAGATGGTGATTGTCTCGTCTTTTGATGGTGCTGCCATGGCAGGTAAGGAGGCGAGGAGCTCCTTGAGTGCTGAGAAGGCTTGTTCGGCCTCTTCCGTCCATTCGAAGTTCTTTTTGTTTGTGCAAGCCTTCAATGTTGAAAGAATGGGAGTGATCTTTCTGCTGACTTTGGGAGAAACTTTTTGAGGGCTGCAATCTTCCCATTCAAACTTTCTACCTCTTTCTTTGTTCGTGGTGATTTCATTTGTATGATGGCTCGGACCTTGTCCGGGTTGGCCTTGATGTTCTGCTTCCCCACTACATGACTGACGAGGTATGACCGGAGTGGCTAACCCGACCCGGTCACCCCTTATTATTTTATTATAAATATGTATTACACACGTTTATTCTAGAATCCTCTATTTCGATATGGATAAACCACGTAACCAAATCTCCAATATTTTGGGAAGATCATGCAAATCTCTAACTTATCGGAGCCCATCCTAAGTTAAAGGAAACCCTAACGGTAAATTATAAATAGAGGTAAACATCAAAGGTATGATCATTCTACTCTCTCTCTCTCAATACATATTATTACTCCCAATACCGAGACTTATTCTCACGCCGGAGGGTGGTTATAGTAATAACCCCATTCCTGTAACGAGTCCTAACGGTGTTTCTGTTTTGCAGCCAGCTGTTCGAGTCGTTTTAGGGTCGAAGTTCAAGTTGGAGCCTTACCGTCAGGTCAGTGTTTCTTCATTGGCGCCATCCGTGGGACATGTGATAAAACAAGAAACTTAGACCCAATGGCAAACGATCAGAGCACGGCGACGACACAAGAGAACCAACCATCAATGACCAGCAGCACAATATCAACGACAGTACCTGCAGCTACGGCCACTCTAACATCACCAGCAATAACCAGGTCTCTGGACCCAGAGTTTGAAGCGGAGGTTCCGTCGGGATACCAAAGGCTCCCAGCCGTTTCCTATGGGTCGGTCGCAGGGAACCCACATTCCTACACTTCCTGGCAGACTCGACAAGTGGTCTCCACTTCAGCCCCCACTGCTGTCTATATGCCTTCATCAAGCACCATCGCGCAGACCCTGAGTCCCGGGAGGGGACCAGTGGCTACATCCGCGGCACCCGGAATCGGCATACAACCGTCAAATACGATCCAGTATCATCAGCCGCCTCTTACTTATGCCATGCCGCCGCTGTATTCCGCGGCACTCATAGCAGCACTGTCTACGCCACCCCATCAACCAGTGGTCATGCCGTCTGGAGTCATGAATGCCCCAATCACACCCGGGAATCAAGCTTATTTCCCGGGCTATTATTATGCCCCCCCTTATGGGTACCTTCAACCGTACAATAGCCAAACCTACTCCCCTCAAATGACAGCGCAAAGTTATACTCAATAGCTGCCATACGCGGCCTGCATGCCACCTTGGTGGACGTATCCCACATCACAGCAGGCATACAGTCAAAGCCAGCCAGCCGCGGAACCTGTCTACAATAGAGGTAACGTTGCAAGGCCTCGTCTTTCACCCAGCGAGGGACCTACCAACATATCTCAACCCCCGGCTACTCAAGGGGTAAGAATCAGTGGAACGAACCACCACATGCAACCTGTTAATGTGGAAGATGACGAACTTACCAGACCTCACAAGCCCGCCGATGCCGCGGACAAGTCGAAGTTCACAAGAAGAATCACTGAAGCCTCGATAAAGGAAAAACCCAAGATTCCCCAGACAGTGGGGAAGTACGACGGGCTAAGCGACCCAGATGACCATCTCAATTTGTTCAAAAGTGCCGGGGAAGTCGCCTGCTAGCCTATGCCCCTTTGGTGCAAGATGTTTGTCCAAACGCTGGTTGGGGCGGCACGAGTATGGTGGGATGGTCTTCCCACCGGCGAGATCGACAGTTTTGAGGACTTGGTATCCAAATTCCAACTGCAATTCAGTTAGCAGAGGCAACACACCAAAGACCAAAACGAACTTCTCCACATTCGTAGACGGGAAAACGAGACAGTCGAGAACTTCATCCTCAGATTCAACAAAGAAAGCTTGGTGATCCCAGGCATAACAAACGATTTGGCTTGCGGCGCTTTCCTACAAGGGGTAAACGACGATGAGTTGTTAAGAACGCTTTATGGAAGAGACGGCGTACCCGTAACCATCGATGAAATCCTGAGAATAGCCAATGTGTATGTAACACAAGAAAAAACGGTGGCGGCTAGTCATGCAGCCAACCGAAAAAAGGAAGCACAAAAGGGCCAAGATGACAGGGAGCACCGAAACCCAAAGGCCAAAGGTAGAGGCGAGAGGTTCCATAAAGGCGATCGTTCAGACTTGCGATATGACAGATCTAAGAGTTCTTATTCAAGAAACGATTCGTCCTCGAGGTCCAGGTCTGAATACCCCAACTTGAGCAAAACACCAACAGAAATCCAGGCCTCCGAGAATTTAAAACTCAATCCTCCAAAACCATTGAGAGATACGTCCAACAAAGACACCGGTAAATACTGTGAATATCACAAGGGTAATGGTCATGATACGAACGATTGCTACCGGCTGAAGAAGCAAATCGAGTACTATGTGAAGAATGGAAAGCTGGCCCACTTGGTTCGAGACATAAAGCAAGGCCCGCCCCCATCAAGGAAGACCCGGATAAAGGAGCGGGCAAAAGGCAGTGGGAGATGAATATGTTATACGCCGACAAGGCAAAGGGGGTAAAAAGGAGTTTCTCCACCCTTGAACCTTGGATGTTGGCAACCATGACTGTCGAAGCGCGGGCGGAGGATCTAGACCTCACTGTCGACCCTCTCATCATATCAGCCGTTGTTGGCAATTATAACATGAGAAGGATACTTGTTGACACAGGAAGCTCCGAAGACATAATATACGAACATTGTTTCAACAGAATGCAACCGAAGATAAGAAACTTCTCGAACTGGTGCACGCCCCTATCAAAGGCTTCACCGGGAAAAGGTTCGATCGATCAAATCACTTTCCCGGTAACCTTCGGCTAGCCCCTCGTGAAAGGACCATACTCCTCACTTTCCTCGTTGTACGTGCCGACTCGCATCACAACGTAATAATCGGAAGGTGCACTTTGGGAAAACTAGACGCTGTGGTTTCCACAGCGCGAGGTCTCATGAAGTTCCCCACGCCGGGAGGAGTTGCAACAGTCCACCGGGAAAAAATAGGAGAGGTACTGAACGCTAAAAGATGTCGTCAGGGACCTAGCGGTACGGTTGGTCCGAGAGATGGGTATTAAGCACACGCCACCCTGATCAGACAGTTACTATAGGGGATAGTCTCTCCCCGGAAATCAAGAACAGTTTGAAGCAGCTATTAACAAGGAACGTCGATGTCTTCGCTTTCGAGCATTCTGATATGACCAGTATACCCCGGACAAGGCAGAACACAAGTTAGCGACATTCCCGGGCGTCAAACCGGTGGCCCATGGAAAGCGAAGCATGGCTCCCGATAGGAGAGAAGCAGTGATCAAGGAAGTACGAAAGCTGGTTGAGGCAGGCATTCTCCGAGAAACGAAATACCACACATGGGTATCAAATCCTGTAATGGTTAAGAAACCAAACGGTACATGGCGGCTGTGCATTGATTTCAAAGATTTAAACAGGGCGTGCCCAAAAGATGCCTATCCGCTACCGGAAATAGTTTTCAAAGTCGATTCCCTGGCCCCCTTCCGGTATAAATGTTTCCTGGACGCCTATAAAGGGTACCATCAGATCAAGATGTCACAAGAAGATGAGTAGAAAACAACGTTCCATACTGATATAGTCTGTTACACGAACATGCCTTTCGGTTTACGCAATGCAGGTGCCACCTACCAGCGGCTCATGGATAAAGCTTTTGAAAAGCAGATTGGTAGAAACCTGGAGGTGTATGTGGACGATTTGGTGATCAAAAGCAGGGAAGAGAAACAAATGCTCAACGACATCGAGGAGACTTTCCAGAAACTACGAGAATACAACATCAAACTCAACCCCAAGAAGTGCTCTTTCGAGTAGAGGAAGGCAAGTTCCTAGGGGTGGTAGTCACTCGGGAGGGCTTCAGAGGCAACCCTGAAAATTAACCGCCATAACGCAAATGCCGTCACCCAGGACTCTAAAGGAAGCACAGATGCTAAATGGGCGGTTGGTTGCTATAATAGGTTCTTAGCAAGACACGCCGAGAAGTCTTTGCCATTTATAAAAACTTTGAAAGATTGCCTCAACAAAAACAACTTCAAATGGACCAGTGATGCAGAAGAGGCCTTGTAAGACATGAAGCGGTTCGTTGAAAAGTTGCCCACGTTGACAACCCCTCGCCCTAACGAACTCTTGAAAATGTATCTGGCGGCAGCTCACAACGCGGTAAATGCAGTTCTCATGGTCGAAAGAGATGGAAAACAAACGCCTATTTACTATATTAGTTGTGTGTTAGCAGGCCCTGAAACGCGGTATCCTACGCTAGAAAAGCTTGTACTCGCACTTATTCACGCTACCCGACGTCTCCGGAGATATTCCAAGCTCATCGCGTACAAATCCTAACAAATTACCCTTTACATCAAGTCCTACATAAACCAGAGATTTCCGGAAGACTCGCTAAATGGGCAATTGAATTAGGGGGCTTGGACATTGAGTTTCGAAAACGAACGGTGATCAAGGGGCAGGTAATCGCCGATTTCTTAGCTAAAATTCCTGAAGGAGAAGTCATCGATGACCCAGTGGTTAACAACAGGTCAGAAGCTAGCACATCCTCACAAGCCTGAAGGTTGTATACAGATGGGTCCTCGAGTGGAAAGGGGGCCGGCGCGGGTCTCATGATGATAAGTCCTGATGAAGTAAAGTTGATGTATGTCTTACGTTTCAATTTCGAATGCTCCAACAACGAGTTGGAGTATGAAGCCCTGTTGGCAGGTTTAAGAATGGCACAATCCATGGGAGCAACAAGGGTTGAGGTGTACGTTGACTCTTTACTAGTCAACAACCAGGTAAATGAGACATACGAGGCTAAGGACGAGACAATGGCAAAATATTTGGCAAAAACCAAAGAGCTCATAGCCTCCTTTGAAAGTGTCACGCTCAGCCATGTTCACCGCGAAAGAAACCAAATAACTGATGTTTTAAGCAAGCTAGCAACGTCGGGCATGGAGAAAGAAGTAAAGGTGGAAACACTTCAGTCACCTTCAATTGAACACCGGGAGGTTTTCGCGGTTACGGCGGAAGAGCCTTGTTGGTATACGCCTATTCTAGACTACCTCACAAAAGGAGAACTGCCATCCGCCAGAGGCGAAGCCAGAAAAATACAAGTAAAGGCCTTACAATACGAAGTGTAGAATGGCACCCTCTATAAGAAAACGTATTTGGGGCCACTATTACGATGCGTATCCCCGTCGGAGGCCACGTACTTGATCCACGAAATACATGCCGGCATATGTGGTATTCACGCGCCGGACCCCGGGCATTTGTAGCTAAAATTCAAAAGGCCGGGTATTATTGGCCCGGAATGCACGAAGACGCGGTAGCTAAACTTAGAAGATGCCGCAGTTGTCAAAAGTATGCCCCCCAAACACTACGACCCAAAAATAACTTAATTCCCGTGACAGCGGCATGGCCTTTCCAGAAATGTGGAGTTGATATTGTTGGACCATTCGCTCCAGCTCTTGGAAAATTTAAATACCTGATTGTGGCTATCGACTCTTCACCAAGTGGGTGGAGGCAAAGATCACAGCTGAAAACGCCAAAAATTCTTATGGGAACACATCGTATGCTGATTTGGGCTCCCCCTGTATCTGGTCAGTGACAATGGTACGCAACTAACAGATCGAATTTTGCAGGATTTGCCGAGCTACAAATCCAGCAGGTTTTCATATCGGTGGCACACCCTCAAGGCAATGGCCAAGTAGAAAAGGCAAATAGAAGCCTGTTGGATGGGATCAAGAGAAGATTGGGTCATGAGGGAAGCTCTTGGGTGGAAGAACTGCCAAATGTCCTCTGGGCACACCGAACCATGCCCAAGACAAGCAACAATGAAATCCCATTTAGCCTAACCTATAGCACGGAGGCAATGATACCAGCAGAAGTGGGGCTACCGTCCCTAAGGCGCCTAACGACTAACGATAATGACAAGCTTTTGAGGGAAGGCCTAGATATCTTGGAAGAACGGCGTGAGGCAGCCGCCATTAGTGAGGCAAAGTACAAGAAAACCTTGGAGAAATATTATAACAAACGCGTGGCTCAGCAGACTTTCAAGGAGGGCGACTATGTTATGCGAGATAATGAAGCAAGCCGAGTAGAGCCCACAGGCAAGCTGGGTCCCACCTGGGAAGGCCCTTATGTAATCCAAGAAGTCATGGTGAAGGGGGCTTACCGCATCTCCAAACTTGATGGTACATCGGTCCCGCGCAGCTGGAATGCTGCCCAGCTAAAGAGGTGTTACATATAGATGTCCGCCGCTAACGACGAAATTTGTTTTCCTTGTCGAAATAAAGTGTAATCCATCATTTACGATGTCTCCCTCTTTTTATCATTTATTAATAAATGTTTATGTTTAGTCTTTTACGACATACACAACAACTTTGGTACGAAATACAATTTCATAAACATCAAAGTCATATTTATACAACGCTAAAGTGGGTATCTTGGTAATAGATGCATTAACCACTACAAAAGATAGGTATTTTAGCAATAAGTACATACCACTATCAAACAAAACCAAGTGCTGGTCCCTTATTAACAAAAAAAAAAAACAGTATACGAGATTACCAAAAAACGAACATGTTCTAACCAACTACGAATCGGCAAACATTGCCAACACCTCTGCAGGGGTGTGCAGTGCCTTGCCATACCACTCCAATGGATGAGGGTCCACTATTTGGTCTTCATCCTCCGCCACACCGGCCAGAATAGCCACCGACTCTTGAGCGTCAGGCAGGTTTGCCCGGTGAGTTCTACCACGACGCCGGTACACCACGCGGCACCGACCTAAGTCTTCAGGGGGAAACCATTGCATTAAAGCATCATCATTCAATACAACAGGATCAGGAGCGACAAGTGCCTCGTCCATGGGAACAACATTATCCTTGACGTCTTCGTCAGATAACTCAGGATGGGGCACAACATTGGAAGGGACAAGTTCCCCATCTTCTACTCCGTCTCCAGGCGCTTGCTCATGCAGAATGAGCAGGGCGGTAGCCGCATCGAGGGTCCGAAGAACGTCGGAAACTTCTCGTAAAGGGTACTCTTCACTCATGTTGTTTTTACCGAATCTGGCAAAAACAATGGTATGAATATATAATGGGAGGTTGCCAAAAAGGGGGGGGTACAAAATTTTGATGATTACATGTCAAATCGTAGGCATGCATTAATTAAATGAAAATAGTCATGATGGCATGCCAAATCGCCGTGTAGAAAACGACGGCGCCGCCCTAATCATGTATTTCATTAATTGCATCAAGTACCAACATACATCCCATTAAAGTATCGTCTTACAAAACGTTCGAAACAAGACACAAAAGCAAACAATTAAAAGGTTACTCTGACTCCTCCGCCACCTCCAGCATCCGGCATAATGATTCTACACCTTCTTCAGCCACCTTGCTAGTCAGGTCGGCATATGCGGGCAAGGGATCATTGCACACGGCTTCAAGGGCGTCTGACATCTGAGCCGTCAACTTGCCTCCTTCTTCCTGGAATTGTTGAGTAACTTTATCCGTCCGCTTGCAGTTGACATAGCTTTCGTAAACGCCATCATGTTGTCCCGACTTATACGCAACAGTAGATAAACGATCCAATAGCGTAACGAATGGCTCCGACTGGCGTAAATACTCAAATGCACCAACCAAACCCTATGATATCAGCCAGTTCCTATCGCCCCAGGCACTCGCCAGTTGGTCTGTCAGATTATCCATTTCAGCGCAAGATTGAGCCAAGGCACCCTCCGACTCATTGAGACGAGATAGTTGAAGGCAGAAGCTTGAGTAAGTTGGTTCTTTTCGGCAAGAAGAGAATCACAAACTTGTTGAAGACTTCTAAGCTTCTCTTCACGCTCTTCAAGTTCAACCAGTCTCGCCTGGGACTTGGCTTCGGAGGCTTGTAGCTCGAGGGTCAAAATTTGGTATCTTTCCTGTACCTGATAAACAAAATCAGCGTCAATACGATACTTTCTTATCTTGGCGGATAACTCAGACCTAACCTTTTGGGCCTCCACAACTGCTTTCCGCTCTAGCTCTTATTGAACGCATAGGGCACGGGAAATCACACGATCTTTTTCCGCCATGTCGCGGGTCCAGATCAACCTCTCTTCTACTAAGTTAGCAGTTACACACTTCAGATTCTCCTCCGCTTTGTCTTTCTCAGATAAAAAGCGGTCCTCCCTCACGCGAGCCGCTTGGAGCTGGCTCTCAAGTCGATTCTTTTCATCTACAAGCTCTTAGATGGATATACGCGCTTGGCGCAGCTCATGATTATCATGCATCCAACGTCACCGAATCTCAGCAAGTTTTCTTGGACCACTGACAGCTTCCACCATGGTTGAATTCATCAAGTGCTCGTTGTCCAGCCCTTCCACATATGAAGACTCGACCGACGGGTAGGACCGCTCCACCCAATGATGAACAGTGGGGGGAAATACGAGCCGGGTTGACTCAGCTGTTTTCCATTTGGGTTGATACCGTTTATCTTGGGCGTTTGAATCCCAACACACAGTAGGAAGATAAAGGTCATCAAACAAGAAGGCCTCATCCTCAGCAAAGTTATCACTAAACTTCTCGGTATCATGGGTGATAGTTATTCTCTCACTGCTGGATTCCGTTTTATTAGACGAAACGGGCTTGTCCCCGCCTGACCCAGGAACATCTATTCCAGGCAAATTAAACATCAGGGGAAAGGCCGTGTTGACAATTAGTGGGGCTGAGGCAGGGATGGTAGTGGTGACAACGTACGCAGTAAACATGGGGTAGAGTCGAAAGAGCTGGTAGCACCCGCGCTGGCCTGGGTGATGAGTTCAGCAAGCGAAATACCCTGCGTACCTGCAACTGGCACACTTATGTCTGCGAAAGGCAATGACGGTAAGGCTACTCCTTGTAACGGAGCTCCAGACATAACACCTGTAAACAATTACCGTTCGTTAGAGGACGAAATGCCAGACATTACACATGTAAGGGGAAAGAGGAATACCCGTGCTTAGCTGTTGGGCCGCCTTCGTTGCTTGAAAGGTCGCCAATGGCAGGACTATCCTACGTTTTTTCGAGGCAGAACCCGAGCTACTCCCAACGGAGGTAGGAATCACCCCCAAATCCCTGCTCAACGCAGGCGCGTTGGGTCCCACAGGCATCACACTGACGTTGGGAGTAGGTTTTTTCACAACTACTTTCAGGCTGGATAGTTTCCTTATTCCTTCTAAAGGCACTCCTCGTTCACCGCCGGGGGAGGAGCTGGCACCATGGCGGACGACATCACCACAGCGGGGGAATAAGAAATCACTCAATATGTAAGGACAAAACGTTAGCCTCCTGCTCTCCACCACGCGGTCAGTAGACCGTAAAGCGGCGTTCCGGGGAGGATCCACAAAGTCAAACAGTGACCAGTCACCTATGCCAATTTAGCTGGTTTAGTCCAGGTAATTACAAAATACAGTATGAATACAATAAGGGGGGAAATGTTACTTACCTTTGTCAAATCTTTGAAATATTGGGTAGAATCGGCTGTCACGCCATAACAAACTCATCCCCACAAGTACCAGTGCCCCCTCAGGTATCACTTGGCATTCGGAGGGGTGCAGGCATAGTTTCTTGTACAGGGCATTCTACGCGTATGCCTTAACGGCGGGGCACTCATCTTGGTATTTTTCTTTGGAACCCATGTCCCTCAGTGCATCTCGCCATGGATTACGCCAGCGTCTATATAGAAGAATTTCTTTCTCCAATCTTTATCCCGCGAGCTGGCGGGGACATTTCTCAAACAAGAGATATCTGTGTCTTGGTGGTTAAATGTGAAGAACGGGATTTCCAAACAAGGATGAAGAAAGCCCTAAATACCAGGATCTCAGGTTCGTGACCTAACGGCAGACAGGCAAACTCGAAGTGACGAAGCTTCGCCAAACCTAGAGGATGCATTTGAGAAATGTCAATATGGTATTCATCTAGAATAGACTTACAGAATTTGGTGGTAGGCAACCGGAAGTTGCAGAATTTGAAGAAATCACTGAACTGGGTGATTTTGCCCTGTTTCAGTGAGAACGCCACGTCTTTCTTTGACGGTAACACTGGGTGCCACTCCGGTCTGATATCATAATCTTGCAAAAGTTTGTTGAACGATACTGTCCCCCACTTACAATACAAGGTGTCGGAAATTGCTGGGGCTGATGAAGACTCGCCTATTTTAGAAGCCATGATTGGCAGTTGTGAATTCGAGGGAAATGAAGCAATGGGTTTAAAATGATTGGAGTCCTAAGAGGCGACCTATTTATAGAAAAAGGGACAATGTTTTTTCGAATTCAAAAAGGCAATTAGGAGGGGAACGCGTGTTAGAATAGGGCAGGTACAACTGTCATCCTAATGATGACCCTACTGTCACCCCCTTTCACATCGCCGCCACAATTCAAATTAACAACGATACATCCACTTGAGGCATATGCACCCACAGGGGGTATTTTGATTGACTCCTTTTTAAGTCCGATTTCATGAATTTCACTTCATAAATTCAGACTGGGGGACATGACGAGGTATGACCCAGAGCGGCTAACCCGACCCGGTCACCCTTTATTATTTTTTATGAATATGTAATTACACACGTTTATTCTAGAATCCTCTATTTCGATATGGACAAACCACGTAACTAAATCTCCAATATTTTGGGAAGATCATGCAAATCTCTAACTTATCGGAGCCCATCCTAAGTTAAAGGAAACCCTAATGGTAAATTATAAATAGAGGTAAACATCAAAGGTTTGATCATTCTACTCTCTCTCTCAATACATATTATTACTCCCAATACCGAGACTTATTCTCAAGCCGGAGGGTGGTTACAGGAATAACCCCATTCCTGTAACGAGTCCTAACGTTGTTTCTGTTTTGCAGCCAGCTGTTCGAGTCATTTTAGGGTCGAAGTTCAAGTTGGAGCCTTACCGTCAGGTTAGTGTTTCTTCAATGACCAAGGAACTTCCCTTCCTCATACCCAAATGCACATTTACTTGGGTTCAATTTCATATTGATCTTGTTTATGGAATGTTTCCTTGATGTCTTGCAACATATATTCTTCAGTTTGGCTTTTTTATCACCAAGTCATCGACACATGCTTCCATGTTTCTCCCTATTTGCTCAGAGAAAGCTTTGTGGATTAGACGTTGATATGTGGCCCCTGCGTTTTTCAACCTAAAGGGCATTTAGGTGTAACAGAAAATACCCTTGTTGGTGTGAAACGTATCTTTTGCCATCTTAATCTGGTGATACCCTTTGTAAGTATCCAGGAAGCATTTGAACCTATACCCGGTGAGTGAATCCACCTTCCAATCAATTTCAGGTTCGGGGTAGATATCTTTTGGATAAGCTTTGTACAAGTCTTTAAAGTCAACACACATTCGCTACGATCCGTTTGGCTTCTTTACCATCACCAGGTTAGCCAGCCAGGATTGGTATTTTACCTCCCTTAGGATATTAGCCTTTACCAATTTTTCTACCCCCCGATATGCAGCTTGGCTTCGTTCGGGAGCCAGGCTTCTTTTCCTTTGAGTAACTGGTTTGTGTGTTGGAGCACTATTTAATGAATGCTCAGCTATGTGTCTTGGTACCCTTATCATATCACTGGAACACCAGGCGAACACCTCTGCATTGCTCTAGAGGAGGTGTTTCAACCTTTGCTTTATGGCTTCTGGAAGGTGACCACTTATCTGATCTTTTGCTCCGGGTAGGAGCTGTTTATGCTTACCTCCTTGTCGGGGCCGTCCTTTGTGCCGCTGCATTCTCCCATTTCTACTTTTGTTGATACGATCATGAGGGCTTCTTGTGTTGGGATTAATGATGCTACACTCTTGTCAGTTGAGAATTTCATCATCCCATGAGCTGGGGAGACAACATCATCGAAGGCGGCGATGCCCGGTATTCCTATCAGCACATTGTAGTTAGAGGGGGAACTTATTACTATGAAAGTAAGCTCATCCATTCTTGACAGATCACCATCCCTGAAACACAAACCAAGAGTTAACTTTCCCAAGGGTTGTACCTTTTCCCAGGTGAAGCTTCTCAGAGTTGTATCGGTGCCTTCCAGGCGAGCTTTTGTTTCCATGCTGAGTTGGTTGAAGCACCTTTGGTACATGATGTTTGAGGCAGCCCCAAGGTCCATGTAAACCCTGTCGATGGGGTGACCTTCCAACTCAGCTTCAATGATGATGGAAATCTCTAGCTTGTCGTCTGACTTTGCTGGGGGGGGGGGGCAGATTATCTCTTGATTCCAAGGGGTGGTTATTCTTCTTTTTCCTTCTTGCTTTTCTTCTGACCACACCATGTTGACATTTGATTCCTTCTTACCCTCTTTCTTTTCTTTGATCTCCTTCACCAGGTGAGCTAGTTCCCCCGACTTAATTGCTTCCTCTATCCTCTTTTTCAGCTGATAGCAATCGTTGGTGTGGTGCCCCGTGTCATTGTGGAAAGCACAAAAATTGGCTAAGTTTCTTTTGTTGGCTGGTTTGGATAGAGGTCGGGGAGGTCTGAATGTATATTTGACCTCCTCTATCGACAGGATCTCCTGGGGGGTTTTGGTAAGGAGGGTAACGATGTGCTTGTCTTTTTCTTATCCTGTCCTTGGGGACCTCCTTCTATCTTTGAATCTTCTGCTTTCATAGGGCCTAAATGGCCGACGTTCTATGAAGGGTTGAAATCGGGATCTTTTGGATGAGGAAGGTTGATCCCTCCAGCTACCATGTTCCCTTTTCTTTGAAATTTGCTTTTCTAGCGCTTCTTCTCATTTGAGGAAGGACTCGGTTCTTTTAAAAGCTTCTTCCATTGTTTTCGGGTTGTTTTCATGAAACCTTCTTAGCAACTTCTTGGGTCTCAAGGCATTCATGAATGCAGAAAACCTCTTTTTTTCAGTTGCTCCACTATACATCAAGCCTTCTCGCTTAAACCTATCCACGAAGGTTCTAAGGTCTTCATGGTCCTTTTGCTGGATTTGGAGCATAACTGTAGCGTCCTGGTGCACCTCTTTTGAGGGGCGAAGTTTGTTAGGAAGCTTTTGTAAAGATCATCAAAGGAGGTTATGCTCCTTGTCGGGAGCCCACAGAAACATAGCCTTGTTGGGCCAACGGGGGTCTGCATGAACATATGGCAACATTCAGCATTGTTCCATCGCTCTACTATGGCAGCTCCCGTAAAAACTTTCTAGTGATCTTCAGGATCTTCTGTCCAGTCGTACGTTTTTACATTGGACGGCGTCTTTATCTTATCCTGAAAGACGTAGTTAGCTATCTCATCGGAGAAGCATGACAATGAGCTTGGCTTGTAAGGCATGGAGGGGACGTTCGTTGTGACATCACCCCTCCTATGTTGGCACTTGCTGGGACGGCTGCCTGGATTTGCGGGTTTTGAACACCCTGCCATGTCTGACCACCCAAAAGTTGTTGGCTTAGCTGTGCCAGGAGGGCAGCTATTTGGGGATTTTGGGCACCATATGGCGTGTAGCTTTGCTGCATACCTACGGGTGGTGACAAACTAGCAGCTACAGCTCTGCTTGCTAAAGTTAGGGATCTGAGAGCCTCCACAAAACTTGTTTGCAAAGGCTGTGAGACGGTTTGAGCTTGTTGAAGGAGTTACTCTACCGTGTACTCAGGGCTTCTCGAGGGAAGTTGATAGGGGGAGCCAGAGAAACCGTTCCCTTCTCCGAGAGTTCCTCCAACAGGGAACGTCATGTTTGGGCCCAGGGGAGCTCGAGTATCACTTGGGGAGGTGGTCGTATACAAGGGATGAGGCATAGTTGAGAGTGTGACTTCTGGTTCGTCGTAGGATAGACGTAACCTCACCCCCTTGGTTCGCTCTTCTCTAACATAGCTGTTCAAAATATCCCTTAGCTGTATAAAGTTGTTCCTTACCCCATCAGGTGTTATTTCCATGGTTTCTACCGGGAATAACACCTTGCTTGGTGACAAAGGTATGCCACGTGTAGCTGGGGGGTGTTTGGAATTGTAGAGCATCTCCTGAGGTCGGTACGACATGTAGTCTGTCCGTGCTGACAGGGCAGCTGCCGATTCCCGACATAACAGGGGAGCCCTGCGGGGAAAAGGAGCTGCTCGAGACTTCCTTTTGAGGATGATCCTTTCCGGCCATAGAGGAAATGAAAACTTAGGAACAGGGCTGTACTACCAAAATGACTGTTCTAAGTAGCGCAGCCCCACGGTGGGCCCACTTGTTAAAACAACAAGAATATGGCAGGGGGAAGGTCCAGGATCAACTCCAACGGAAGCTTCTTGACTGAAATCTGCGGACAAAGAACACCGTTAGCCTTAACGCGAGAGGTGGCCTCCCGCGTTTGGACTCCGGCGTGAGAATCACTTATATGTTCTTGAGAGTCTTAGCGTAGTAAAGGAAAGAGTTTTAGAGTGAGAGAGTGAAGTGTGAATACCTTTGGCTGGACCAAGACACTCCCTTTTATAGGCCAGGTGACCTGCCCAAGGGAGCTCCTTTGCCAGCTACTACCTTCTCTATTGGGTAAGCATCTCCTTTGCTGTTGGTTGCTTGCAGGAAAGACCTTGCCTTTTAAGGTAATTTCGCAGGTTGTGTGTCTTGAAGACACTGTTTATGCTTTTAATGAAAGGTCAAGTCAATTTGACCTTTGTCATACGAATTCCGAGGCTGTACATTAACAGTAGCTCCTTCATGATGACCCAGCTCCTGGTCGGGAGCAAGCTGCCCCACTTGATCAACCTTTGCTTTTCCTTATGTTTGGCTCATTATTGTTTATTTGATTATTCTAGTGTTGTTTGATTAGGGGCCTAGCATACCCATGTCATCAGGGTCCATTTGAGAACCACTCTTATTACGAGAACTATAAGAACCAATGTGAACATAACAATATAAACCCCCCCAAGACCACCAAAACCTAAACACACACCGCCACCTCACCACCACTCAAAAACCTAAACACCCCCCCAAAAAAAAAAAGAAAAAGAAAAACCCTACCCCACATCCCCCAGAAAACCTAAAAAACCTAACCCCTACCCCCAAAAACCTAAACCACCACCCACCTCACTCAAGCTAAATGCTAAAACTAAACCCCATAACTACATGCTAATTTTTTTAGGGACGAAATGTAGAAATTTTTTAATTAATTTTTATATGTGTTTTAATTTTTTTAGATATTTTTGGTTGTATTCACATTGATTTTCGTGGTTCTCACAATAAAGGATGGTTCCTAACGGATCCTTATCACACACACACACACACACATATATATACCATTTTTTAATACAAACCTCATTGTAATTAAGATACAACATCAAAAATATAATTTATAACATCAAATATTTCATTTCTCCTCTCAAAATCACTATTATCGATTTTTAATACACGTGTAAATATAACAAATTTATGCATATGTAAATGGCAAACTTACACATGTTTAAATTTTCTTTATTTACGAATTCATTTAAATTTAAACATGTAAATTAAATTTATAACATTGTATAACGATAAGTGTAAAAAAGAATTTTGAATTTGAATTGTTTTTTACCATGTTCTCGCTGTTTTTTCATTCGTTCTCACATTTCTCATAATATTTAACATTCTCATTTAGACTTTTTCCTATATAAATGATTAGGTTCATTTCTGAAAAACATCTTAATAGTGAACTGTGTGAACTAATCAGGACTATTGATTTCCTTTTTAGTTGTTAAGGGTAGATTGTCATACAATAAATTAGTTTTAAATATTTAATTTAATCATTGAAATTCAGTTACACAATTCCTATTATTTAGTGATTATCCAGAATATCTTTTGAATTTTACAAAGATCATTATCTTAAACCTATAACAAGATCACGTCAGTAATATTTTGGCATTTTTCTTTCGGTTATGCATTATTCATCCTGATTTTCAACCATGGCCGACGTAGAAAATAATATTCAGAGTTCCGGCGAAAACGATGATTAAGACAATGTTTCGATTAATGGTAATGTTTTCATTACAACAATGGATCACCCAGGTGTGTATCGTTTGATCTTTAAGATCAATGAATATACGTATACGAATTTTGTGTTTTTTTCTTATTCTATTTGTCGACTGCTACATTTGTTTGCATGTGAATTTTTATCCAATAGTATTTTGGTTGAGATTAATGATGCCGGTGTTGTTCGATTATAGTTATTTGCACCATGTCTTCATGATTACAGATAATAAACAATGGTTCTTAACATATAATGATGTAGTTGTGTTAATACACAGACGTATATTTGATACCAATAGCCAGGATTTTCGTGTTTTTAGATTACCCTCTTGATTATACACATACGTACACTTCAAGTTTATAAGTTCGAGTGAGCAGAGAGAAATGTTTTTGGTAATGGATGTTTATACGTACACATGTGTATAACGTAGGTTCAGGTTTCATGATTAAAGATAATAAACAACTGTATTTAACATAGAATAGAATAATGCAGTTCATATTAATGCACAAATGTATATTTGATACCAATAGTCAGGAATTTCTTGTTTTTAGCTTACCCCACTTGTTATACACATATGTACAGTTCACGTTTTTTAGTTCGATTGAGTGGATAGATTTTTTTTGGTAATGGATGTTAATACATATACATGTGTATATACGTAGGTTTGCACTAATTTTAATTGTGTACATCTGATCTGGAGTTCCCTTACATATATTTAGAAAAAATCCGTTAATTGGCATTTAAAAAATCATCCGCTTGTGTGTATATTTATAATATTTTGGTTTAACTTTCTTTTTTAATATAATTGTGCAGTGTCGGTTGCAACTAATGTATATGAAACTCCTAATGGGATTAGCTATTGGACACCAACTCTCCCTCCTGGATTCAAACCATATGTGAAAGCTAGATTTAGTAGTATAGAGCAAACAATCACAATGTATGCGGAGTACGCACAACCAGCAGGATTTGGAACTCGTTTGGGGTACTTCACAGAAAGAAAATATAGGAGACACAATAATTACGAATCGGTGATACGTTTTATGCTCTAGAGCGAACAAACCTAAACGTAAAGATAGTATGCCTGATGCCATTATTCAATTTCACTATCACGACGTTCCAACGTTAAAGTTACAGATTGTATGGCCTGTGTTAAGTTTGTTCATCTTTCATCGGAGTACAAACTTTATGACTTTGTTGAACAACACAACCATGGGTTTCCTAACCCGAGAATCTTGATTTATCATTAAAGTGAAGAATGCTAGACTTTTCTACTCATGAGTTTATAGTAAAATTTTGGAATGCTAATCTTGGGCCTACCAAATCCCACAATGTAAGCTCCGTATTTTTGTACTTTCATATTTAGAAAGTTTTATTCGCATTTCTATATTTAGAAACTTGTATTCTTATTCCATTTCAATCCTAGTAATCTCGAGACTTTGATCATAATGGAAATCGTATTTTTACATCAACCTTGTTTAATCATACATGCATAATACATAATCAATCGCGAAATACATATTTTAATTTAATATATACCAAGACATACTCGAGATTATATTTTCTCGAAATCACATTCATATGTATTTATACTTATAACATGCTTGCATACAACTTTATAGCATAAATAACCAATAATACAAGTGCAAGGACTAAAAAATGAAAATCCACCTTCATTAACTTCCAACCACCTTCATTAACTCCCAAACCCTAATCCCCACTTATAAATACAAGCGTCCGTCACCTCCTAAACATTTTCCACACACCAAATCTTCTCTCAAACTCCCAAATTCTCTCAAGTCTTCCAAGTAGGAAGAAAACTCTAAGTATTCTAAGTGAGTTTTTATTCACTTTTTCTTCATCTTTCTTCTTCATTTGTTCTTTCAAACTACTTAGACAACCTCTAGGAAGGTTTCCACAAGTTTTCCTATGGAAACTAAGGTGGAATCTTACCACATTTGAGGTCCAAAGTAGTATAAAAATTCTGTTTTGATGTATCTTTTTATTTCATGTATATTTTTTACTTGAAACTTAGTGGAATCTTGTACCCATCATGGTCACAACTAAGCTCATAGTTGTGGGTTTGTGTAGGGTTGATTTCCACAAGAAACAAGGCTCAAAACCTTTATAAAATTATGTGCTAAAAAGTCCCAAGTGACCTCAAAGTGTTGAAACCATCCAAGCTTTCAACCTTCAAAGTTGAAAGACTTGTGTTTTGGTGAAGTGTGAACAATGGAAGCCTTAGCTTTCCAACCATGATTCCACCTACCTCACTTGTTTTAGTGGCAAATACCGAAGTAGGTTCCAAGAATCAAAGTAAGATAACCTTGCCTCGCCTCCAACATTTGCCATGTTGGTATGACACGCCCGAGTTGTTCTTATTTGGCTACTTAGTATCCTAGTAGTATAGTTATCTATCATTCATGACCAACCGGGTTTATCAACTATGTTGTTAAACTTGTGCTTTGGTGAATTCATACAATGAGGTTTAATGGATGCTAATCATCCACCTCCATGCTTGACTTACATGACAATACATGATTATACATGTTGGAGTATACTTTATAATATATAATATATATTTAACCGAATTCTTGATGCTAACTTGATTATAGTTCGATGTCATGAACTTAGGTTATATTATCTTGTTCTAGACTTCTCGTTTGTGATTCTAATGGCATCTGTACGGGCTGAAAACCGTCTGATCTTTCTTGAACTTGTGCAATTCACCTCCTAGTAGTGTAAGAAGTTCGTAATTAATACGAGGATTACAGTTCAATTAGAATCTAATCATGTTGAATCAAATTGAGGAAATAGATGCTTACAGGTGGTGAAACTGACGGTGAAGTTGACTTCTACGGTTTCACTATTGTCCATGTGAGAATTGAGATGGCCAGAACGAACTACGAAGGGATTTGGGTGATTGGTGGATTTTCATTGACCAGAGGAGTTGACTTTTCTGTTTTCACTTGTGGGGAGCAGTTTGGAGAAAATACTATTTTGGCCCTTCCACTTTTTTTATTTTTTCAATATACATCTACAAGTAACTATAGGAAACCCGCGCGATGCTACGGCGACGACAATTTGCAACAATTTTCTCATTTTATTGTTAGTTTATCAAAACCTCTTGTGATTTATTGTGTAATGCTTATGTTAGACCCTAATATTGCAAACGTACATCTGATTAATATCGTTGTCCCATTTGACCGACTTTGACCGAGGCCCGAACCGCTCCAAATCTACTGAGAACGAAACCCACCTTCACCTGTGATGACTTCAATAGATGGCCACGTCCCCTTTGTTGGGAATCACCACAACATTCACTGTAGGAGTTATACATCTGTCCCTAAGGACTTTATACAACCAAAATAGGAGATATGGTTGTCGGGACTCACCTACTCACCCGAATCAAACCTCCGGCCATCGGCGTTATAGCAATAAGCACGCCACTACCCCTTTCCCATATGAAGACCCAGATGTCTGTCACCTCTGACCATGGATCCAGTTTCAACCTACACATGTGGCCAACCATATTAACTTTAAATTGAATAAATGAGTCAGTGACACAAAATATGTCTGGAAGTCAAAGATGGCATCTAAGGATGCAAAAATAGCTTTATATAATGACATATAAGATGAAGAGATTCACGTGCACCATGAATTTAAATTACAGTACCTCTCTTTATACAGTCACCAAACATATTCTATAACAAAATTGTTATACCAAAGCAATTGTCTTAGTATGAGAAGTAAAGTCATTGCACACTCAGATTTATCTATCGAGAGAGCTGATGACAATAGTCCCTCGAGACTATTACTCAAAACTAAAGGTGGCAAATCCAAGCCATTTATTTACAAATGGGTCGGTTCAGGTTGTAGTTTAGCATAATCCATCAAATGATCAATAAAAAAATTACTCTTTTTGTAAAGGGGAGGGCACCCCGGTAAAATTTTACTAACATGAAAATAAGATTACGTACAACCTAAGATCATTGGGTCTGCCCGATATACACTAAGAAGAACACCATCCCCAAAGTAGTACCTACAACAACAAAACACTTTCCTTGAATTGCAGCCCCATCACAAACACCATCTCAGTCATAACATAATTCTAAATAGTTTTAACAAAAATCTCGAAACAAACAAATAATTAAAGGCATTACCGAACTACTTCGATCAGGAGGGTGTATCTGCACTTGTTAGGGGGTAATATCGTAGTGTTTCCTTTACAAATTGCCTCAAAAGTGTTCATAAATGGGGGTAATACCGTATTATAAATGTATAAAATTGATGGTATATCATAAACCCCACACTTAAATTTTCTTTTCCTCAAGCAAAGCATTATAAAGATCTTTCAAATTGGTATAAAAAGGTTTTGATTCAATGAGTTGTTCAAGTGTTAGTGAAAAACTGGAAGAACATGACACGCCTACTTAAACTTGTCTTATGCTTAAGGTTGTACTTCTCGCAATGATCACTCAACTCTCTTTGGCTTGTGTTCGTGTGTTATCGTGAGATTGAGTGTTCGCTCGAGTTTATCCCGACATAATCATAACTCATAGGCTTATATGTAAATCAAATTTCCATCTTTCTAAACCAAGTAAAATGTATAAATCAAAAGGGCTTTTATTAAGGTTGAAAGAAAGGGAAACTACACTAGCTTTTTAGGTAGGACTAAAGTGAATTATTGGGCATGGAGTGGTCTTGAAGTCCACTAGTAGTCTCGACAACTTGTTACGTAACATTGACAATTCTTCCTTCATTGCGTAATATACGTTGCTTTTCTTACGATGCATTCTTCCTATAATATAATGGATCCGATGCGAATGAGGCGTGTATACTCAAATTGGGAGTATGTTTGGTTGCTACATTTACCACCGTGTGACCAACTTTCTCATTTAACGCGTTTTTCATATCTTTTGACTCTTTGTTTGGCTGTGCTTTTTGATTGTCTACAATAGGGTGGCTAATGCTATTGACGGTGCCACCATTTTTCATATGATTAAGTTGAACGTGCCACAACGCGGTGCTGCGTATAAAACTAACCAATATTCAAAATGCAGCCCATTATTTGGATAAAGGCCCATGTGTTAAAGAATTAAAAAGAAACAGGTTGCCAACGCAATTTAATTTATTTGGACTTCAGAGATATTCAAATATTAGATTGGACTGGTGACTTGTGGCCTACGATGGAGATTGAAAGTCAACAACAAGAAGGAATAAAAAGGAGGGGGGGGGGGGGGGGGGGGGGGGGGGGGTGTTTGTCTAATTCGTTTTGTAAAAGTTCTACAAGTCACTATAGAGATAAATTTAGCGAAATGTGTTTTTTAGAGACAGAGATTGATGGTACAATGGGAATGACAAGAAAGACCAAAGTGACTTTGGTAGTAAAGTCCGAATCAACCCAAAAATTCTAACGTCGAGTTGACTGAAATTTGAGCACCTAAAAAGGTGAATCCATTGAGAAAAAAATATGGATCCGCCACTGCAATGAATCATATCAAGCGTGCTATTAAAAGAAAAAAACAAGGCAATATAACCTATAAATCTATGGATACGCATAAGGGGATCAACCTTTTTAATGTTTTCCTTTAACCTAGTTGCAATATCAGAAAATTTACTGGACCGTCAAACCCCATTAACCTACGAGATCACGATATCGCAACTTGCGTCGACCATGTTTCGTTCAAGATATTATGGTAAGAAACCAATGAAAAGAAAGATTCAAACCTAGGACCTTTCCTAGAGGGAAATCAAGTGCTTAGTGATTAGCTCTTGAAGGTTACATATCCACCCCTACACAACGTTGTCAGGGCCGGCTCTTGGACCTGCTAATCCGTGTCATCGCTTTAGCCCAAATTTTAAAAGGCCCGAAAAGTGTTTATAAGCTTATTATATTATATATATATATATATATAATATATATATAGTAAATTATGTATTTAATATAAGCATTCATTTATTGTACATAAAATTGTTAGTGGTGGAGTGGAACAACCATCTCAAGATAATGTAAATATTTCAAGTTCAAAGCTTGGCTTATGTCTAATTTTTTTAATTCATTTCTCCTTACCACAATTTTGAGCCTAGTTTTTTGTTTTGTCCGAGGCCTAAATCATTTTGAGAGTTTTCGGAGACGGCTCTGAACGTTGTCAATGATGGAGGAAAGGAGAAGGTACAAAGTACAAACTCTAATTTATTCCCACAAACATTTAATATATTACATGTAGCATGTATATGTCCTGATGGCCAACAATTTAACGCAAGAAATTAACTTCATATTTTTAATCACGAAACAAACACAAGAATCACTTCAAAGAAACCAACTTAGCATGCATTCTATGATTACATACAACCCATACTACTTGTGGCAGTGATACATCGCAAGGCACCCCCTATGACCACCAGCGGTATACGTACCTCCTTGACAGTGATGATCACAAGTTGGGTTATTTTTATTGAAACCATTATAAGTGATTTTTTGGTCCAGAATCTGCTGATGTTCTTCGGTGTCCATAAGAAACTCTTGAGCTTCTTCCACTAGCGTTGGGCACTCAGCCAGAGTGCCGTTGCACACATATGATGCATACCTCTTTGACGAGGATCAATATCCTTCACACTGATTGATCATCATGAGGATGAAGATTGATAGTAATAAGATAACACTAGCCAAGAAGTTGAAGATGGTGCTTCTTGATCCATGATCAGTTGCCATTATTTTCTTTGATGTAATTTTGTTGATGCTTGTGGTGCATGCACGCGTATGAAGATATATTGTGATTTGTGAACACTGAATGTGTGTTACCAAGTGGTAATCCAATCGCATTTATTTTTGGTACCTACAAAACAGTATAAACAAGCACGTTAAGCATACAGGACCAGCTCCATAGGCATGGCAACCTAGGCACGGCCTATGGCCAAAAAAATAAGGGCCTCCAAGTTATTAGGAAGTATTAGGATCAAATAAATACCTTTATTTCAAAACTAAACAGGTTTTTTCATTGAAAGAGTCCAAAATAAATATTGTTTAGCAAAAAAAAGGCTAAGTTTCTAAACCCATTTCACCTTGATTTCTAGCTATTACAACATAACAACCATCGACCTAATCATTATTATCTAGCGGCTTAAAGCCCCTAAATACAGCCGCAAACATCGTTCCCACTTCCTATCGTAACCTGCTTTTAGTTTCTAGGCCATCGACTATCACTAGACGACAAAAGAAAGGTTAAAACATACTCAAATAACAAAAGAAAAAAAACACAAACAATAACAAACAAAACAATGATGAAATTGATATTTTTTAATTTTTATAATCACGTTAATTCAATTTGGTTTACACCTAGACAATACATAACAATTGGACCAGGCTTCGGCATCAAACGGGGTCGGTTAAACATATTTGACCATTGAACCGGTTAAGACTATTTTCATTTTTATGTTATTTAAAACTCATTTGACTTTTAAATTTAGCCCACCACTCGACTAATCACCATGACGAGTGCTTCGTATTCGATTCGGTTAAAAATAATAAGGTGATAATCCAAAAAAATTGAATTAACAAATAACATGTTTGTGGAAGTCAATGATAATAGCTTGGGGCGAGTTTGACTTAAAAAGGACATAACTTATATGTCTATAGGATTACTTGGCATGAGTTTAGTTGATGCGGTTAAGAATAAAATTAAAATAAAATAATTTTTAAAATAAAAGTTTAGATTTTTTTTGAACGGCAAGGAATAACGTTCAACCACCGTGACACCGGGCGTTGTGGCCAAAGTCGACTACTCGACCACCGCCAGCCCCTTGGCTCTCCCAGATGCGCGGAAACCCCACCTTCACCCGACCGAAGGCACCGCAGTGGAATAATCGGTAAAACATCGCCTCCCATCCAAGACGAACCGGCGCCACCCGTATTCGCTCTTCACCTGGATGCCGTAGAAAATAATGGGGAGAGTGGGAGTCGACCCTGGGTCTCAAGTAACACCAAGTTTTTCCTCAACCACTCCACACTACCTCATTATCAATAAAAGTCAGATTCGGCAAGATGATTGTCACTGACCTTTTTGGCTCCTTCCATTGTTGACATTGTACCCGCCTCCCATAACAAAAATCCATGACCATTAAAGTCATTTATCCCCACCCCGTAAGTGAAGTAGGGCCTAATGATCTAGAAAGTCGACACTGCCATTTTCGAGTTCACAAACTTGATATTTCTTCTTGTATTTCCACCGATCTCTACTTCTGCTCGTTCAGTGACGTAACGATGAACCGTAATCTCTTTGTCAAGGGTCATACTCTATTCCCTACCGGCTACAACTAAATAATTTAGATCATTTTCTTTTATATAGAAGTATTTTAAATATAAAAAATCGAACAAATCTCGATGATTAGGGGTCACTGGATAGAGGACCACCCTTTTAACCCCCTCTGGTTCCACCTTGGGTCCGTTAATAATGCCATGCGATCACCAAAACGCCACCACTCAACTGAGCATAACGACCAAGTAACAATTCGGACGCCTTTGTGGTCCACTGATCGGATATGTTTAAAAAGCATGGTACTTTCATAAGCAAGTTTTAATAAAATGATGATTTTACTTGAATAAATTAATTGAAAAATGAAAAACTAAAGGTGTAAAAAATAAATATAGTTTTCTTTAAAGTAAACAGCAATTTGCCACCATAGCCCTAGTTTGCACTTTGACACCATATCTTCCACTTTTTGTTGAATGTCACCATGTGGCAGCTTTTTATTGCGCTTTGACACCCTCCATTAGTCAAACGTTTGTTTATTGTGAAAAATATGGGTAAAAGACTCTTATATCTCTGGAGTAGTCTTTCACCCTTGAATTACTCTTTCTTCTACAATAGTTCCAATCGATTAGCTCTTGTTCGAAGTCACTCAAATCATACGATCTTACCTACTCAATGTCCCGGTACTAGTCATCTTCAATGTCACACCCCAACCGATAGCGGAATCATCGGGGTAGTGACACTAGGCGAATCAGATTGATCAAGAGAATTTCCATAACAGTCATTTCAAAGATAAACATCAACATTTAATATCCCATACTATCAAACTCATAAACCTTCAAAAGAACCATTACATACCAACAAAATCTCTTAAACACAATCCAATTCGATCTCCCTTAGATTTTATTACAACCGTTCTAAAACAACTAAATAAAACAAACTAAACTACGCATGAAACATTCAAGGCATCCAAGCTATAAATCCTCAACCTGTTACATACGTTAAAATACAAGTCAATACAATTATGTAAAGGTGAGCATAAGAGTTTGAATAATACTAGCATAGTCGAGAAAGCGTTTGCGAAACAATCTAGTTACATATCATGATACACCAAAATACTTAACATAACATAGGCTCATTACTCATGCTAACTACCATGAGAAGGCTTGCGCGTCCATCCTAACTAGACCCCGTCGGTGTAAGCCATACTATAGTACCATACTAGCTAAGGAGGCAAGTTAACGAAAATAAGTCCTAGTCACATGTTTCTAGTATCACGTATCGAGCATATACAATCAGATTATTCGCGTGTGATAAACATTTTTTATTTGTGATGTGATTTTAATATAGGAACGTATGTAACACCAAAAAAGTGCGTTAAAGCGAAAATGGGTCAAGTATACTCACTGTGGGTGCATTTTAGGTAGGATTAGATCTCTGAGAAGAGTTGAGAAGAGCGCCGGATCAGCCTGCATATGCGAACGGAAGTACATCAGTATCCGAAAGCTGAAACGGTTAAGTCTTGGTTGGGCAGTAGACAAGTTCAGGCGAACTTGTGTGTAAACACACAAGTTCGAGCGAACTTGTGTAGAATTGGTGAGATTTATAGCCAAGTTCGGTCGAACTTGATGAGTTTCCTAAGAAACTTGTAGAATATCCTTACTAAAAAGGCAAGTTCGGTCGAACTTGTGTAGTTTTCTAAGAAACTAGACAAGTTCGGTCGAACTTGTAAGAACTTTGGTGAAGAAACACTCAAGTTCGGTCGAACTTGACCCAAATGGGTACAAGTTCGGTCAAACTTGACCTGGTGAGCTGGTGATTCTCGAGCGAACTTGATGTTTTCGGGTCCAAAATCTTGTGTTTTCACGTCGTTTGCTGAGGAAAATCGAGTGTTCCTCCCTCCAACCCTGTGCTACTGCGCAAACTTAGGTCGAAGAGGTCTTTTAGAGCTTTTTGAGCCGTTTTACAAAAGTGTGGGCTAATCCGAGCGAACTTGGTGTTCGTTCGGATTAGTCCGGCTTGTGTGAACCAACATAAACGTCCTTGTGCTTCCAGATCTGGGATCTTGAATGATAGATGCTTCGTTTCATATCAGAAAATGAACAAAATATCCTCAAAAGTCCGTATTTTGTGTCAAAATCGATATTTATCAAAGGTTTTCTCAGATCTATCACTTACAAGCAGAGATCTCACAGATCTCGTGTTTGGGAAGTCTCTACTATCGCCAAACGAACTCGTATTGTGTAGATCTAAGCTTAAAACAGAAGTTTTAGCAGAAGAAGATGAAGATTTTCGTAGAAGAATGGGTTTTGATGAAAACGAAGGTAGATCCTTGTGCAAAATCGTTGTAAACCTTTGTTGGTTTTTGATAAACATTGTTGTAGTCGAAATCGGGTCGTTTCTTACTTAGAACACGAGAGATTTGGGATGAGGGAGCTCTAAGCGAACTTGGTCATCAAGTGCAAATGAGAGGAATGAGCTGAGTATTTATATGAGAGGGAGCTGAGGGAGACAAGTTCGGCCGAACTTGCATGTTTCCATGCAAGTTCGCGCGAACTTGGGAGAATATTGAAGGGTATTAGGTTAAGTTCGGCCGAACTTGCATATACATATGCAAGTTCGCGCAAACTTGATGGCAAACAAGGGATCCTTGGTTATCAGGCAAGTTCGGGCGAACTTGTGGTAGGCAAGTTCGGCCGAACTTGGTCTGGTGACCAAGTTTCGTTTTCTGATTTCGCATTAAGAGTTCGTTTGGTTATTCGGTTCGCATTAGATAGTTATATTAAGCGTTAAATTAAAGCGTTAAGCGTTATAGTTGATATAATGGTGTTATTTAGCGATTCGAGAGTGCGAGAGCGATGCGATAGCGAGTGTAAACATAACCACAAACACACATAACACATAAATAACATAAAAGCACATAAATAACTGCGATTTGCGATGCGATGAGATTCAATAAGCGATTAGATGCGATAATAACGTACAACACCATAATTAATCAACATAAACTTTATTATAAGTCGAATCTCGGAATTACAAAATATAGGTAAACAGGAAAACAAAAAGAAAAGATAACAATTGAATTTTCGAGTTGTTACAGTCTCCCATACTTTAGGGAATTTCGTCCCGAAATTAAGCCGTAGCTGTAACAAATAGATGCGGGTACCTGGCCTTCATATCACTTTCCAATTCCCAAGTAAACTCGGCGCCGCGTTTGCCCTCCCATCGGACCTTCACGATAGGGATGCGAGAGCGTCGGAGTTTCTTGGTCTCCCGGTCCATGATTTCCACAGGCTTTTCCACGAACTGGAGAGTCTCGTTGATTTGCAGATCTTTGAGAGGGACATGCAGATTTTCTTCGGCGAGGCATTTCTTGAGGTTAGACACGTGGAAAGTCGGATGTACATTATTGAGTTCCTCCGGATTCGAGACGATAGCCTACTTTACCAGATCCTTTCCAGAATCTTAAAGGGTCCAACGTATCGAGGCGCTAGCTTTCCTTTCTTGCCGAAGCGGACCACTCCCTTCCAAGGTGCAACCTTTAGGAGAACGTGATCTCCCACTTCGAACTGTAGGGGCTTGCGGCGTTTATCGGCATAACTCTTTTTACGACTCCGAGCTTTCAAGAGATTGTCTCTGATTTGGAGGATCTTTTCCGTTGTTTCTTGAATTAGCTCGGGACCGGTGATTTGTGCTTCTTCGATCTCGTGCCATGCAATAGGCGATCGACATTTTCTTACATACAGTGCCTCAAAAGGAGCCATTTGAATGCTGGTATGATAACTATTATTGTACGAGAATTCGATTAAAGGTAAATGCGTATCCCAGTTACCACCGAAATCTATGATGCATGCACGAAGCATGTCTTTGAGGGTGCGGATCATGCGCTCGGTCTGACCGTCGATTTGAGGGTGAAAAGCGGTACTTAGATTAAGCGTAGTACCGAGGGCGGATTGAAAAGTCTCCCAGAGACGCGAGGTAAAACGACCGTCTCGGTCAGAGATGATGTCACGAGGCGTCCCGTGTCGACATATAACTTCGTCGGTATAGATTCGGGCTAACCGTTCGACCTTAAAGTCTTCTCGTATAGTAATAAACTGCGCTGATTTAGTGAGACGATCAACGATAACCCAAATGCTATCGTGACTGGATGAAGTACGTGAGAGTTTAGTAACGAAGTCCATAGCTATACTCTCCCACTTCCACATCGGGATCTCGGGTTGTTCAAGTAAACCGGAGGGCCTTTGATGTTCGGCTTTAACTTTGGAACAAGTTAACACTTTGAGACGTACAAGGCGATATCCTTTTTCATGCCCGGCCACCAATACTTAGGACGAAGGTCCTGGTACATCTTGTCGGCACCAGGGTGAATGGAATATCGAGATTTATGAGCTTTGGTCATTAGCAATTCACGAAGATTATCACGAGTAGGAATCCAAATACGATCGAGATAGTAATAAATACCATCTGATTTAGATACAAGCTGAGTTTCGGCACCACATTTCATTTCGTCTTGAAGGGTATTCTCGTTAAAGCAGGCGAATTGAGCGGATCGAATCATGATTTCGAGATCATTCAAAGCTTGAGAGTCACGAACACTATATACATAGCTTCGTCGACTGAGAGCATCGGCGACGACGTTTGCTTTGCCGGGATGGTAGTGTATCTCGCAATCGTAATCGTTGAGAAGTTCAACCCATCGATGTTGTCGCATGTTTAGTTCTTTTTGATTAAAGATATGTTGTAAGCTCTTATGGTTGGTGAAGGCCGTACACTTAGTACCGTAAAGGTAGTGTCGCCATATCTTTAATGCAAAAAACAACTGCACCGAGTTCGAGATCGTGGGTAGTGTAGTTCTTCTCGTGGATCTTGAGTTGTCGAGACGCATACGCGATAACCTTGTCTCGTTGCATGAGAATACAACCAAGACCAAGATTAGAGGCATCGCAGTAAATAATGAAATCATTGTTTCCGTCGGGTAAAGCGAGAACGGGAGCGCTGCATAGCATACGCTTGAGAGTTTGAAAAACTTCCTCTTGCTTGGAATCCCAAACGAAAGGTTTGTCTTTATGAGTTAAAGCGGTAAGCGGAACGACGATTTTAGAAAAGTCGGCGATGAATCGACGGTAATAACCCGCCAATCCAAGAAATGAACGGATTTCGGAAGCATTCTTCGGTGTAATCCAACTCTTGACGGCTTCAATCTTTGTAGGGTCGACGTGAATTACTTGACTATTAACGATGTGGCCGAGAAATTGGACTTCTTCGAGCCAGAATTCACATTTAGAGAACTTAGCATAAAGGCGATTTCCTTGAAGAAGTTCGAGGACTAAACGGAGATGACGAGCGTGTTCGTCTCTCGACTTCGAATAGATAAGGATATCATCGATGAAACAATAATGAAACGATCTAAGAAAGCTTTGCACACACGGTTCATAAAAAACATGAAGACGGGAGGTGCATTGGTAAAACCAAAAGGCATGACCACGAATTCGAAATGGCCATAACGGGTACGAAAGGCGTTTTAGGAATGTCTTCTTCCAACACGCGTAACTGATGAAACGAAGATCGATCTTGGAAAACAAGTAGCACCGTGAAGCTGATCAAATAAGTCGTCAATACGAGGAAGATGGTAACGGTTCTTTATCGTGAGTTTGTTAAGTTCACGATAATCGATGCACATTCGGAACGATCCATCCTTCTTTTTCACGAAGAGGACGGGTGCGCCCCATGGCGAAGTGCTCGGGCGTATGAAACTTTTATCAAGAAGCTCTTGAAGTTGGCTCGATAGCTCGCGCATTTCGGATGGTGCGAGGCGATAAGGAGCTTTAGCAACGGGATTAGCGCCTGGAATCAAATCGATACGGAGTTCAACATCTCGAGTAGGGGTAAACCTGGTAAATCATCAGGAAAGACTTTTGGAAATTCACAAACAATGGGAACATCTTTATAAGTCTTCTTTTCTTTCTCCGGGTTCACGATATGGGTGAGGAAAGCAACACATCGCTTTTGCAAGCATTTGTGTGCTCGAGTACATGACAAAAGCATCAACTTCTTTGAGGGCGTTTCACCATAAACATGAAGTTGATTACCATTCAGAAGGGGGAAGCGAATCATTTTATCGAAGCATACAACTTCAGCATGATTCTCATGAAGAAAATCCATGCCTACTATGATATCGAAGCTTCCTAATTGCATAGGTATGAGATTGATCGAGAAGACATGGTTGTTGAGATCGAGATTACAACCACGTAAAACGGATTTAACGGTAACTGTTCTTCCGGTGGCGACTTCCACATCGAAAGTCTTTGGGAGTTTAGCACGCTTACATTTTAAAACCTTTTCGAATTCTAACGATACAAAACAATTATCGGCACCAGTATCAAATAAACATGAAGCATAAATACCATTAACGAGAAACGTACCATTGACAACATTGTTGTCATTCTGGGCCTGGCGGTGATTGAGATTGAAGGCTCTTCCACGCGCAGCTTGTTGTTGCTGCTGAGGCTGCGGTGGTGGTTGTTGCTGCGGCGGCTCTTGTTTCACGGTGCGGTTTGGGTAAACGTTAGCAAAGTGGTTTGGATCACCACACACGAAGCACGCTCGTGCCTTTGGAGCTTGCTGCTGGTTGGCTTGAGGAGGAGCAGGTAAAGCTGGAGCTGCTGGAGCCTAAGGAGCTGGCTGACGAGGACCACTACGGCAGCTGACAGTGAAGTGGCCGTAGATGTTGCAGTTTGTGCAAAAACGGCAATTGCATCCAACGGCATGATGATATGTACACTTAGGGCACATAGGGTGAGGACCAGTGTACGCACGCTTTGCTGGCGGTGCGTTTGGTGCTGCTGACTGGAGTGGCTGAGGGTTCGCTGGAGCAGTAAGAGCAAAGTTCTTGCTCGGCTTTTCCCTTTTGCGACAACGACAACTGTTCTTTGGCTCTCGGGGCTGTTCGATAGTAGGAGCTGCTGATTCGGTGACTGCCTGATTTGCGACCTTGCTGCTTTTAAAGTAACCTGACTGAACTCGTTTGTCATTAATCTCGGCGGCTAGCTGGTAGGTCTCCTTGATAGTAGCAGGGCGTGCTGCTTGAACAAAGTCAGCGACGCAATCGGGGAGAGCATTCAGGTATTTCTTGATTGCCTTTTCGGTCGTATCCACTTGACCTGGACAGATGATGCTCAACTGTTTGAAGCGAGCAGTGAGACCAGCGTTATCGGGACCATCTTGCTTGATATTCCAGAATTCATTCTCCAACTTCTGGATCTCGTAGGGAGGACAAAATTCCTTGATCATAATTTCCTTAAGTTCCTCCCAAGTGAGTCCGTAAGCTTCGTCGTTCCATGCCTGTTGCGCTCGGCTGTCCACCAGTCGAGAACCCTTGCCTGAAACACACCGGTAGCGTTGACAGTGCGCAGAGCCACGGGACATCCGCTCTGGCAGAACGTGACCTTGATAGAGTCAAACCAGTGGAACATGGCACTCGGCCCTTCGGTGCCTGAGAAAGTAAGCGGTCCACATGCTTTGAACTGCTTAAAGCTGAAGTGGGGTTTCGGGGCATCTCCCTTGGAGTCAACTAAAGAGTTGCTGCTAACTGCTTGAATTTCGCTGATAATCTGTGGAATCTCCTTAGCCATTTCCTTGGCTACCATAGAGGCGATGCGCTTGTCGGCGTTGCTGCGCTGGAGATTCCTTCGGGTGTGCGATTCCATAGAAGACATCTACACGAAGGATTTAGATTAGACGAGATTCGATTATAATAGAGTTATGTTTAAATATTTATTATAATTATTCATACAAAGCACAAAAACACATATGCACGTATCCACATAGACATATAAGCACGTAAGCACATAAGCACGTAAGCACATATTTGCACGTATTCACCTTCTAATAATAACAATGCGTAACGCGATGTGAGATGCGAGATATAAGCGATATGTAATAGCGAGATGAGCGAGATAATACCCGTATGAGGCACACGTCCTCATAGGGGTAAGCGAGTTAAGCGATTAGTTTGGTTGGTGTATTAATTTAGCATTTTAGATTTCGAGAGCTGTGCGAGTTGTGCATACATTCGATGGAGCGTAAATGCGATAAATCAAGAAAACGGTGATATGATAAATCATCAAAGCGAGAAATCGAATAAAGCAAAAATTCTCAAGATTTGAAACACATAAATAATAATAAACTCGATGATGCGTAAATCGACGATATAGGCTTAAATCAATTGGGAGTGTCCGGGGTTTTGAGACGTTTTACACGCCAAAGTGATTCGACTACCCTTTGCATTTGGACCCACGCATTGGCCTAATAGATAAACGTTCTCACCGCAAGCGGCTAACGACGTTTACCCTTCCACTTAATACGTGTTCCAAACCATTGGCACAACCGAGACTTTGGTGAGATTGAAAAATCGAAGCACGTAATTAGTTATTAAGATGCGGGTTTCACCCCTAACTTAACAACATCATTCCTAGTTGTGGCCATGCTCACCGATCACATCAGGCGTTCCACTAGATAGAAAGGGAGATGTTCATCGAGGTTTGGATGTCACTCCTAACTCAACGAAGATATCTCGTGATGAATAATATTCGGAATGAGCGATCTTATTGAGAGTTCTTGGTTATCACACCTAATCTCAACTTGATCCTCGTTTGTGGGATACGAGGTTTCATAATCGTGTATATTGTATTAACCTTAGGAAAGGCAGATTCAAGCATTTATGGCAAGTAGTTTAGCATTTATTTCAAAGATTGGTCAATCGGGTACTTAAACATGCTACTAGGTCGAACATGGCAATCCTACCTATTATCCTAAGGAATTGGCTCTGATACCAATCTGTCACACCCCAACCGATAGCGGAATCATCGGGGTAGTGGCACTAGGCGAATCAGATTGATCAAGAGAATTTCCATAACAACTATTTCAAATATAAACATCAACATTTAATATCCCATACTATCAAACTCATAAACCTTCAAAATAACCATTACATACCAATAAAATCTCTTAAACGCAATCCAATTCGATCTCCCCTAGATTTTATTACAACCGTTCTAAAATAACTAAATAAAACAAACTAAACTACGCATGCAACATTCAAGGCATCCGAGCTATAAATCCTCAACCTGTTACATACGTTAAAATACAAGTCAATACAATTAAGTAAAGGTGAGCATACGAATTTGAATAATACTAGCATAGTCGAGAAAGCATTTGCGAAACAACCTAATTAAATATCATGATACACCAAATTACTTAACATAACGTAGGCTCATTACTCATGCTAACTACCGTGAGAAGGCTTGCGCGTCCATCCTAACTTGACCCCGTCGGGTGTAAGCCACCATATAGTACCATACTAGCTAAGGAGGTAAGTTAACAAAAATAAGTCCTAGTCACATGTTTCTAGTATCACGTATCAAGCATATACAACCAGATTATTCGCGTGTGATAAACAGTTTTAATTTGTGATGTGATTTTAATATAGGAACGTATGTAACAACCAAAAAGTGCGTTAAAGCGAAAATGGGTCAAGTACACTCAATGTGGGTGCGTTTTAGGTAGTATTAGAGATCTGAGAAGAGTCGAGAAGAGCGCCGGATCAGCTTGCATACGCGAACGGAAGTGCATCAGTATCCGAAAGCTGAAACAGTTAAGTCTTAGTTGGGCAGTAGACAAGTTCGGGCGAACTTGTGTGTAAACACACATGTTCGAGCGAACTTGTGTAGAATTGGTGAGGTTTACAGCCAAGTTCAGTCGAACTTGATGAGTTTCCTAAGAAACTTGTAAAGTTCGGGCAAACTTGTAGAATATCCTTACTAAAAAGGCAAGTTCGGTCGAACTTGTGTAGTTTCCTAAGAAACTAGACAAGTTCGGTTGCACTTGTAAGAACTTTGGTTAAGAAACACTCAAGTTCGGTCAAACTTGACCCAAATGGGCACAAGTTCAGTCGAACTTGACCTGGTGAGCTGGTGATTCTCGAGCGAACTTGATGTTTTCGGGTCCAAAATCTTGCGTTTTCGCGTCGTTTGCTGAGGAAAATCGAGTGTTCATCCCTCCAACCCTGTGCTACTGAGCAAACTTAGGTCGGAGAGGTCTTTTAGAGCTGTTTTAGCCGTTTTACAAAAGCATGGGCTAATCCGAGCGAACTCGGGGTTCGTTCGGATTAGTCCGGCTTGTGTAAACCAACATAAACGTCCTTGTGCTTCCAGATCTGGGATCTTGAATGATAGATGCTTCGTTTCATATCAGAAAATGAACAAAACATCCTCAAAAGTCCGTATTTTGTGTCAAAATCGATATTTATCAAAGGTTTTCTCAGATCTATCACTTACAAGCCGAGATCTTACAATCTCGTGTTTGGGAAGTCTCTACTATCGCCAAACGAACTCGTATTGTGTAGATCTAAGCTTAAAACAGAAGTTTTTGAAGAAAAAGATGAAGATTTTCGTAAAAGAATGGGTTTTGATGAAAACGAAGGTAGATCCTTGTGCAAAATCGATGTAAACCTTCGTTGGTTGTTGATAAACGTTGTGGTAGTAGAAATCGGTTCGTTTCTTACTTAGAACACGAGAGATTTGGGATGAGGGAGCTCTGAGCGAACTTGGTCAACAAGTGCAAATGAGAGGAATTAGCTGAGTATTTATAGGAGAGGAAGCTGAGGGAGACAAGTTCGGCCGAACTTGGGAGAACATTGAAGGGTATTAGGTTAAGTTCAGCCGAACTTGCATATACATATGCAAGTTCACGCGAACTTGATGGCAAACAAGGGGTCCTTGGTTATCAGGCAAGTTCGGGCGAACTTGTGGTAGGCAAGTTCGGCTGAACTTGGTCTAGTGACCAAGTTTCATTTGCCGATTTCGCGTTAAGAGTTCGTTTGGTTATTCGGTTCGCATTAGATAGTTATATTAAGCGTTAAATTGAAGCATTAAGCGTTATAGTTGATATAATGGTGTGATTTAGTGATTCGAGAGTGCGAGAGCGATGCGATAACGAGTGTAAACATACCCACAGACACACATAACACATAAATAAAATAAAACCACATAAATAACTGCGATTTGCGATGCGATGAGATTAGCGATGCGATTCAATAAGCGATTAGATGCGATGATAACGTGCAACACCATAATTAATCAACATAAACTTTATTATAAGTCGAATCTCGGAATTACAAAAGATAGGTAAACAGGAAAACAAAAAGAAAAGATAACAATTGAATTTTGAGTTGTTACACTAAACATTGAAACGAAGCTCACGGAGGGTTAATGGGTCAAATGGGATCTGCTTAGTGTGTGGTGCATTTACATGAATTATAATCTCCAAGATCAAAGCTAACCCTGAGCGACCATGTGTTTGTTGTGCAAGTGTTGATTTTGGTTTACTTGAAGTATGTTGATTTTGTTATACTTGAATTGCGGTGTGATTGAATTGTTTCTTATGATAATGTTAATGTGAGTTATGATAGTGTACATATGTGTGATGAGTATGTTGATGTGTGTGTTCTGATTATGTGTGTTATGACAGTGTACACGTGCGTGATCAATGTATGTGATCAATGTGTGTCATGATCTTGTGTTTGATCAGATTATGTGTGTTCTAATGAAGGGCATATGTGGTTTCCTAAGGTGGGTTGATAGATGTGAAAGTGTAATTCCCACTTTGTTATCGACTATTTCCTCAGGTGGGCTGATAGATGTGAAAGTGTAATTCCCACTTTGTTATCGACTGTAATTCCCACTTTGTTATCGACTATAACAAGAAAGACGAAATGCTCAAACCAAAGCTATGCAAGTCACATTTTGGAAGATTGTTTTGTTAGTAAGTTGGTTGATATTTATTATGTAGGTTATTATTGTTTGAAACATACTGTCACCTACCTTTTGAAGCCTTATAATGGATTTGATCTGTTGTTATGCTAGTTATGTTGATATATGTTTCCATTTGTCAATTATTTGGATTAATGCTTTGTAATACATTGATTAATATGTTGATTATGTTGATAACGTTGTTGTAATTGTTCATGAGCCGAGCGAACCTTTGCTCAAGCTTGGCTCGTTTACAAACCGAACCGAGCGAAACGGCTCATTTAAAACCGAGCCTCAAATCAACGAAGCCTTTTTCGAGCAATAAATATTCCGAGCGAGCGTCAAGCGAAGTTCGAGCGATTTGGACAACCGTGTCGCCCGATTTAAATTTGCGGAGAGATAGTGACAATGTTTGTTCTCAAGTTTTTATGTCTTTAATGTCACACCCCGACCCGGAGCGGAATAAGAGTCGGGGCATAATTGGGTTATCACCAAAGCTCATGATATTTACTAATATGTTTCATATTTATTAAAGTCAAAATTACATTCTCAATAATCCAAACATGTCCATACAAATACAAAGAAAAATAACCAACTAAACAATTCCAAGCTCTAAATCATTTTATTCTTCTAGGCCAATCCTATGTGTTTCTTGCTGCAGCTGGTTCACCTGTATCATGTGTAAAAATGGGGGTTTTTGGGTCAACATAAGTTGGCGAGTGAACCTTGTTAGATAAACATTTATTATTGATTTTCTTGTTATTTTATCAAGGAAAAATTGTGCATAATCATAAGTGAACAAATGTAAATAATCAATCAGTAACAATGTCAACCACAAACTATAACATACAATAACATACAATGACATATAATAACATACAATAACATATAATAACAAAAATGGGAACGAACGGCATATGATAAATGTATGTCCTGAAAATGATAAATGTCTGTGCGATCAAGGCTCAATCAAACGGAGCCGATCGTATTGCATGTACTGAAAATGATAAATGTCTGTGCGATCAAGGCTCAATCAAACGGAGCCGATCGTATGTTGGCACGCTAGGTTCACGCTCATAATGTAATGGGGAACATGCTCAACGCTCATAATGTAATGGGGAGCGGCGGCCTATGAAATTGCATGTACTGAAAATAATAAATTAAATCTAAACAATAACCACACAACAGTTGAAACAAGCTGAATACACATTAGTTCATGATATGATGTATGCACAATGGTTTAAATATAATAAATGGCAAGACACATGATACACCCCAAAAACGTGATTAAAACGGGGAATTTGTAAAGATTCACTCACATTGGGTGCGTTTGGTTGGAGATGATGAGATGCGCACGAGTTGGAAGGATTGAACAACGAGTATTAACTAACCTAAATAATAACGGAAAATATAGTAAATGAGTGGATTTTATTGATAATTTTAATAGGATTTTTAGATATATTTTTGTGAGTTTAAGGCTATTTCCTAACTTTAAAAACATTATTTTTAAGTATTTTTAATTGATTTTTAATTTAAATTAAATAAATAAAAATATAAAAATATGTTGACTTTTGCATTGACCGTTGACCGTTGACCGTTTGACTTGTTGACCGGTTTTATTGTGTAATTGTATGCGCCGGGTCCGAGACCTCCCGTTCGCGTGCACGCAGCTCTACCAACTGAGCTACGTGTCTAACCTGAAATAATTCTGTTTTTAATTATACTTATATACTAACTCAGTTTATTCAAAATTCTTTTATTTTCAAAAATATTTTAAATCATCGAACCGGTGTCACCAACAGGTCTCGAACCCGGGACCTGTGCTTTAACGTTACACACAGTCCACCGCTGGACTGTGTGTCTAACTTGTTTAATATACTGATTTTTATTATACTTAACATCTAATGTAAGTTAATCCGGTTCAGTTAGAAAAACAAAACATTTTTATTACAGAGCATACGTGTGTCAAGGATCGAACTCGCGGCGTGTGATTTGTATGTGCACACAGTCCACCGCTGGACTGTGTGTCTAACCCGAGATAATATCCATTTTAATTATTCTTAATAACATTCACTACTTCGTCTTCTTCGTTTATAACACAGACAACGGTTATCTAACTGTTATTTGTTTAATTTGGTTAACGAATAATATGAACAAGTTGAAAGGTGATGAACGGAGAGGGTTTGGGGAAAGAAAGTACCGGAACAGGTCGTCGTTCCCAAAACTCCGGCAAGGATCGCCGCCTCTGTTTATGAACTTCCTCTGTTCGTGTCAATTACCAAATTTGATTGATTAGTTATGAAAGTGGGGTACTAAACAAGGATTAACAGAAGTTTTGAATGTTCATACCGATTCACCGCATGAGATTGGAAATTCCAGAAGTTTTCCGGCGAGAGCTGAATATTCCGGCTATGTCGTCTGGGATTGATTTTGATTGTTGGTTTGAGGTTAGTAACAGTCTAACAACGGATTGAAACAGAAATAGTCGAAGTATTTACCGTATTAATGAAGGTCTTGGTTTTCCGGTGACTTGCAGAGATTTTCCGGCGAGTTCAAAAAGCTTTTCTGACGAACTGAATGTATAGCGAAAGTGAAATGGCAGGTTATGCGAATGATTTTGTGTAGAGAGAGGAAGCAATTGTTGGCGTAAATTAGAAATTGAATATCTTCGGTTATAAAAACCGAACATCACCAAAATTTAAGTTAATTCAAAACTGAATTGATTAGGATCGTCGGTGCATCGGTTATAATCCAGAATCCGCGATCACCAAACGTTTGGACGGTTGAATAGCCTATTACGGTTTCAGTTTGGCGCAACAGGTTGATTCATGGTTGTTCATAAGTTTTAATTGTTCCCTAAAACTTACAAAAACATCAAGTGGCGGAGTGGTGGAATGTGTGTGTGTTAAGACTTTGGGGTTCAACCCGGCTGACCCGGGTTCGAGTCCCGGCAGCCTCATTTTCTTTTTAATTATTTTATTTTTACTTTTTATCAATTATAACTTTTATAGTTTAGTTTGTTTATTAATTATGTATCATTAAAAATCAAAATAGACATAAATACGCAACGAAACATTTATAACTTGATATTCGATTACAAACGGAGCGGGTTTGGAAAACCCGTTTTTGACAAATGTTACATTTATAAACATGCACATTTCATGGCATACTATTTTTCTTATGAATAACAATGTTGTGGCTAATGAGGCGATGATCATATTGCACGAACAATTACGTTGAGAGCAAGGGATGATCGACTTAGGGTAAAGGCATGAAACATTGAGTCGATGAGCAGTCTGTCATTTATCGGTTTAGGGTTTAACTTTTAGATTTTATATTAATTTTTTTATTTGCGTGGTTGGCCTAATACGTATAGATATAGTTGTAAATTTGTATATAGTGGACCAAGATCTAATAGAGTAGTATATCTAAAACTATAAATTTAATTTATATATAAGTATGTGTAATGTGTGTGTATATATAGGTGTGTGTGTATAGATATATATGTATAATTTATATTCGTGTGTGTATATACATGTTTATATATGTATGTGTAGGTAGAGGATCCTGTAAAAAAAGAGGTTTTTTGTGAGAAGTGTAAGAAATAATCTACACCATTACATATTTGATCTAATGGTTAGATTATAATGACAAAATTGTAAATGGTATTTATTATTAAAATAATTAATTTTCTAGATTAAGGGTATAAAGGTAAATTTAATATTCTAAATTAAGAAACTCACATTCAATGCACATGCAAGTTCCCCCCTTATTTTTTAAACATCAATAACTTTTTATACGTAACTCTTTTTTTTTAAATTACACCATAATAACGAGTGTTTTTTTATCTTTAATATGAGTACCATATTGTTATACTCATGTAGAGAAAAAAAATTACGTTTCGATTTAATGTTTTAGTCCATGGTGTTTTAACATCTAGAGTATGTAACATTGTACTGTGATTACAGTTATGGTGTTATATACTAATTGAATGATGTTATATAATTATTGAATGGTGTTATATATGTGCTGAATGGTAGTTAAACGTGTTTTTATAGTGATCTTTAAAATGGTGTTATATACTTATTGAATGGTGTTATATAATTATTGAATGGTGTTATATATGTGCTGAATGGTGGTTGCAGTGTTATTCGCAGTGTTTTTGTAGAGATCTTTAAAAAAATCATGTTCCTATAAATAAGGGTGGCGGTTATGGAAGGTTATCAATTAATTAAATCAATGATAAAATTACTTGTTTACCCTTTTGAATTATTTTAGAATGGGGACACATGTCATTTCCAAAATATTTCTCACACTTCTCACACTTTTAACCTTTTTTACAATAACCTTACCCTGTATGTGTATATACATATATACTAATTGAAAATAATAATTCGAGACGAACCAATCCGAGCGGACCTTTGCTCATGTTTAGCTCATTTACAAACCGAACTGAGCAGAACGGCTCGATTAATCGAACAATCAAATCGAACGAGCATTTTTCGAACAAGCGTCGAGCAATTTGAACGACCCTAGTTGTAACCATGAGGTTAAAAAAGAAGTTTTAAAAGTGGAAGAGAAAGAAGTGGTTGAAGATAATTTGTCAATGTCGACAATATGCCCGAAGAAGAGTTGCAAGCAAAGTATGCAACGACTTTAATTAGCTTCGTAGAAGATGTGGATGAGAAGTATGAAAACGATCTGAAGTTAGAAATTGATAGTGAGATGTTAATTTTTCTTATGAATAACAATGTTGGGCTGCGACGACTAGAAGGGTTCCTCCTGTTACCAGAGGAGCGATTCTGTCCATCACGGTGCATGCTGTTATCACAACAAGTGACCGTCGGTGAAGTGGTTACGGTGGGCAACGCATCAGACGGTGCGGATTGGGTGCCTTTCCGAGCAGCGTGCCTCTCGAGTTCGGACTGTAGCATGTTGCAGGCTTTTTCCCACGAGGGAAGCGATTGGTTGATAATGGATCTAATGGTATCGAATTCCACTGGCAATCCACGCACAAGTTGCAAAACAAGGCTTTGTTCATTGATAGATTACCTACATCATTCAACTGCGCTGCAAGATCCCGGAGTGTCTGATAATATGCTTCCAACGAGGGCATGGCACTAAGCTTGAGGTTAATAAATTTTTGTTGCAGAGCAACAAAACTAGGGCCTTTGTTATTGAGGAAGATGGCCTTAACACGATCCCAGGCTTTCAGAGCGGTTGATTCAGCCTCAAGAACACGAAGGAGATAATCAACTGATAGGGTAACATAAATCCACTAGAGAACAATAACATCAATCTTCTTCCATTGAGCGTATGTAGGGTCATCTTTAGGAGATGGTTTTGTCAAAGATGTGATCCAAAACCTCGTACCCACGTGCATAAAGCTGAAACAACTTCACCTACGCAGAATACGTGACTTTCGTTCCATCAAGAACATGCACCTTTTTTGAATATCGGTGACCGTGTATACATGGTGAAGAGCAACAACAGGTTGTTTGGCAGAGGATTAGGGTGTTTCTTTGTCGACCATGATGACAGGAAACAAGGCAGGATCGAATTGGGATAGTAGGTCAACACCCTAGTGATTAGATCAAAATCTAACAAAGAATTATGGGTCGAAACCCTAGCCGGCTAAAGGGGGTATAGAGAGGATGCAATCTAATACCATGTAATTCTGAATAAGTCAATGATATCATCGATATTGAAAGGATATACAAATAAAGTGTCAAACGCCAACCAACGGCGGAAACATCGATGCGGGACGAAATAGATTGCTCATTGCTCATAATACTAAATGCGACGATAATGAATTAAATCGGATTTCATTTCTTGGCAAAATGTCATTACATTACAAGGAAATTTCAAATACAACATTAATATGACAAAATTTAATACAACAATAATAAACCTAATGTCTATGTGTGTATCTAGTCTCACGCTACTTCATTTACAAAGCATCATCTTCATCAACCTGTAACATGTTTTAAAATACGAGTTCAATGCAAAAGCAAAGGCGAGTATACAAGTTTGAGCATAGCATACGTATAAGCATAAGTTTAAACAAATCCACATGGCAACTAAGTTTACATACAAGCAAATACAAGGCATGTGATATTTCTAGTCAACCCTCTGTTTACGCAACTAGTATAAATAATTCAACATGACCACTCGTTCACGGGCGGTGCGTTACTCCTATAGCGCTATACATGTCAAATGGAGGCTCAAAACAAGCTAATGACTATAGTATCACATACGTTCGGTCCTAGTATAAGCATAACATACGTATCAAAGCGTTCATGTATAATGGATTGTTCGTGCAAGTAACAAAGCATAAGTTTAGTGTTGTTTAAGATATGTAAACATGTTACACCCGAAAAGTGGTAAACATAAAAAGGGGGTTCGAGTATACGCACGGTTTTGCTAAGTCTTCTACTTGACAATTCCGTGGGAATAGTTGTTTCGACGGAGTGAACGCCGAGTTATCCTACACGAGGAAAACAAAGGCGTATGAGTATTTGGAATAAGGATGGAGCATTTGGATTTAGGAGACAAAATGTGACAAAGTATTTATTACGAAAATAGTCACTATGGTATTAGCACTTGTAACCCATAAGGATTAGGTGAGGTTTCACAGGTTCAAGACCTATAAGAATCGTTGACAAGGAACTACACACATAGTGATAAACTTATTAACTTGATAGATGCTTATTTAGTCATTATCAAGGGTTCGGTTTCAAGGATTATATTATAGTCCATATGTATATATACCTAGTTATATAATCATGTAGGAGGTGGGATGATGAACCATCCACTTAGGTACCTCTTAGTGTCATGTAATTCAAATAGGAGGTGGGAGGATTAACCATCCACTTTGGGACCTCGTATGATGTTCACCACTACACAAGTTATCATAGGTAACAAGGAGGGTCTTAGAACAAGAACAAAATGATAAGTAATGAAATAAAAGTATAACTAATATAGGAAAGCATCAAGTAGTGTGTGGATTTCTATGAAGGATAGCCCAAGCTAGTCCAAATATCATACATTCAACAAGATTAACTTGGACACTACTTGTGGGTGTAAACCCTAGTTAAATACAAAAAGTTTGTGAGGTTTTAACCTCTAGTTTGACATGTCTCAACCTTGTTTTTAAGCCTAACCAACCACTAGTAGTGTTGTAAGCATTCGGATATAGGTTTGAGATGAGTTAGACTCAAGTTAAACAAGTTTAAGAAAGTTTGAATGAAAACAGAAAGTTTTCTTGCACTTTGGGCCTTATTTGGTTGATATTCCAGCCTTGGTTTTTCATGGAAAACATGTGGATACATACCTAAGGTTTTTCCAAGTGCTAAGAAGAAAGAATGAGTGAAAAAGATGAAGTATAAGTGAGGTTATGCTCACTTTAGTAACTTGAGATGAATCTGCCAAGTTACTGATTTCCAGCTGAGTTCTTGAGTGTTTGAGGGTGAGATTGGTGAGTTTGTAAAGTGGAGGAAGTGTGGGAATGAGTTGGGTTTTATAGGAAGTGATTAGGGTTAGTGGTTGAGTGTAATAAGTGCAAGAAACACAACTAACAAACACACTAATGACCAATCCATGAGCTGAAAACATTATTCTGCGGATTATGCCTTCTGGCGGGGAGCGAGAAGAATTGGGTTTGGCGCTCGCGGCCCGTGAGAAGGTAAAAATCCAAAGTTTTTTAATTTTTGTCACTTTTGGTCCCTGTAGTTTGTGTTTGACGAGTTTTAGGGTGATTTATGAAATAAAGGCCTAGTATAAGGTTTATTTACGCAATGTAAGCATAATAATAAGTACTAACAATTATGATTAAGTATATAAATTGTGTATAAGTATCGTATGCTGCATGTATGTCACGTATTTGCAAGTTTCACGTTCCCAAGTATCAAGCATGAACGTTTGAATGTGTATATGTATAAAATGATTACGAATAAGTATAACACGAATGAGAATAACAATATGAGTTTTCATTATGATTCAAGTCTCGATTTACAATGATTACAAAGATTACAACGAAAGGACGAATATAAGATACAAAGATTTTCAAAAATAGAAATTCATCACGAGCTTTCTAAACATGAAAATTATGAAAACGCTGGGCGCTACAGTCTCCCCTCCTTTAGGAAATTTCGTCCCATAATTTAGGAAGATGCAACGAAGAGATGCAGATACTTAGTCTTCATATCACTCTCGAGTTCGCAAGTAAATTCAGCGCCACGCTTACCTTCCCATCAAACCTTGACGATAGGAATTCGACTGCGCCTTAATTGCTTGATTCCTCGGTCCGTGATTTCAACTGTTTCTCCACAAACTGCAAGGTCTCATTGATTTGAAGATCTTCGAGCGGGACTTGAAGTCTTTCTTCAGCTAGACATTTCTTGAGATTTGAAACATGATAAACAGGATGAACGTTGTTGAGCGCTTGAGGTAGATCCAGACGATACGCTACCTTGCCAATCCTCTCGAGAATCTTGAAAGGACCTACGTAGCGAGGAGCGAGCTTGCCTTTCTTACCAAAACAGACAACTCCCTTCCAAGGGATACCTTGAGAAGTACATGATCACCAACATTAAATTCTAGGGGTTTACGTCTTCTGTCGGCGTAACTCTTTTGTCGGCTTCGAGCTTTGAGAAGATTATCACGAATTTGTAAGATCTTGTCCGTTGTCTCTTGTATCAGTTCGGGACCGGTGATTTGAGAGTCTCCGATCTGTGCCAACAACTAGGCGAACGACACTAATGACCATACAATGCTTCAAATGGAGCCATTTGAATACTTGCGTGATAACTATTATTGTACGAGAATTCTACCAATGGTAAGTGCGAATCCCAGTTGCCGCGAAGTCGATTACGCATGACCGAAGCATATCCTCCAAGGTTTGGATAGTACGCTCGGTTTGACCAATGGATTGAGGATGAAAAGCGGTGCTAAGGTTAAGACGAGTGCCAAGGGCGGATTGAAATGTTTGCCAAAGACGGGAGGTAAAACGAGCATCACGATCGGAAATGATGTCAACGGGAGTACCATGACGACTAATAATTTCATCCGTGTAGATACGGGCCAATTTCCGACCTTGTAACACGAATGGTAAGGAAATGAGCGGATTTGGTCAATCGGTCAATGATAACCCATATACTGTCATGACCAGACTAAGTACGAGGAAGCTTGGTAATGAAATCCATAGCAATACTCTCCCATTTCCATACGGGAATTTCGGGTTGTTCGAGTAAGCCAGAGGGGCGTTGATGTTTAGCTTTCACCTTGGAACAGGTAAGACACTTCGAGACGTAGAGAGCGATATCTTTCTTTATCCCAGGCCACTAATAAGATGCACGAAGTCATGGTACATTTTGTCGGCGCCAGGATGAATGGAGTATCGGGATTTGTGGGCTTCATCCATCAAGGTGGTTCGAAGGTTAAGACGATTGGGAATCCAAATGCGATCATGGTAGTAAAGGATACCATCGGGTTTAGCTGCGAGTGGGTTTTCGACTCCACAATTTAACTCGTTATCGAGGTTACCCTCGTTAATGACAGAAATTTGTGCTTGGCGAATTAGCTCATGATGTTTTCCCATGATTTGGTGACAACGAACACTCTTGACATGAGTTTTATGACTTAGTGCATAGACTACAACATTCGTCTTGCCAGGATGGTAGTGAATGTCACAGTCGTAGTCGTTTAACAATTCTACCCAACGACTTTGATGCATGTTGAGTTCCTTTTGATCAAAGATATGTTGAAGGATCTTGTGGTCGGTGAAGACCGTACACTTAATACCATAAAGGTAGTGTCGCCAAATCTTTAATGCAAAAAAACTGCACCAAGTTCAAGGTTGTGCATAGTATAGTTTTTCTCATGTATTTTGAGTTGTCTCGACGCGTAAGCGATAACCTTGTCCCGTTGCATAAGAACGCAACCAAGACCTTGGTTTGAGGCGTCACAATACACGACGAAATCGTCGTTTCCATCGGGAAGTGCAAGGATAGGAGCATTACAGAGCATGTCCTTGAGGGTTTGAAAAGACTCCTCTTGCTCGGGACCCCAAACAAAAGGTTTATCTTTCTGAGTCAACGACGTTAAAGGAACGACAATCTTGGAGAAGCTCGAGATGAAGCGACGATAATAGCCAGCTAAACCAAGAAACGAACGAATTTCAGAAGGCGATTTAGGTGCAATCCAATTCTTCACAACTTCTATCTTTGCAGGGTCAACATGAATACCGAGTTCATTGACGGTGTAACCAAGAAATTGAACCTATTTTAGCCAAAATTCACACTTGGAGAATTTGGCATAAAGACGTTCGGTACGCAAAAGATGAAGGATAAGTTGCAAATGTCGCCCATGTTCTTCTTTGGTTTTGGAATAGATGAGAATATTGTCGATGAATACGATTACGAAACGATCGAGGAAAGGGTTTACACACGCGGTTCATGAGATCCATAAACACTGCAGGCGCGTTAGTGAAACCAAAAGGCATGACCACGAACTCATAATGTCCATAATGTGTGCGAAAGGCAGTCTTAGGTACATCTCCCTCGAAAACTCGAAGTTGATGGTAGCTAGAACGGAGGTCGATTTTCGAGAAACAAGTCGCACCTTGAAGTTGATCAAAGAGATCGTCAATACGAGGAAGTGGGTATCGGTTCTTGACTGTAAGTTTATTGAGTTCACGATAGTCAATGCACATCCGAAAAGACCCATCTTTCTTCTTGACGAACAAAACGGGAGCGCCCCAAGGGGATGTACTAGGGTGTATAAAGCCTTTATCAAGAAGCTCTTGAAGCTGGCTCGATAGCTCTTGCATCTCCGAGGGTGCTAAACGATAGGGAGCTTTCGCAACAGGAGTTGCGCCAGTGATAAGATCAATACGAAAGTCAACGGAACAAGGACGCGGAGGACCCGGAAGATCCTCTGGAAAGACATCAGGGAAATCGCAGACAACAGGAACGTCGCTCATGCTCGAGCCTTTGTCTTTCTTTTCCACAACATGGGCCAGAAAGGCAAAGTACTCCTTGCGCAAATATTTGTTTGCTTGGATGCATGACATAAGCTTAAGACCCTTAGAAGGTTTCTCGCCATAGACGTGCAACGAATCACCGTTCGAAAGAGGAAGGAGAATGAATTTTTCGGAATAAACAACTTCAGCACGAACTCGCCTAAGCCAATCCATGCCTACTATGATATCAAAGCTTCCCAATTGAATGGGAATGAGGTCAATTGAAAACGTATGATCGTTTAGAATCAAAGAAAAATTAGACATAATAGAATCAACAGAGACAGTTTTCCCATTAGCGACTTCGACAGCGAAAGGATTAGGCAATTTGGAACGTACGCACTTAAGTAAGGGTTCAAATTCATTCGACACAAAAACTCTTATCGGCGCCAGTATCAAATAGACATGAAGCATAAACCTGGTTAACAAGGAACGTACCAATGATAACGTCGTTTGAACTTTGAGCTTGAGGAGATATGAGGGCAAACGCTCTTCCACGTGCTGGTTGAGGCTGCTGTTGCTGAGGCTGCTGGTTGACGTTGCACTGAGGGAAAACGTTGGCAAGATGGCTCAGGTCACCGCACTTGAAACATGCTCGCATAGGAGAATTTTGAGGTTGGGTTTGAGGTTGAGCATGGTTAGGCATGAGGGCTTGAGGTTGGGTGCTTTGGGGTTGCGGGAAATTGCGGCAACGGTTAGCAAAGTGTCCAAACCTTTGACATTGGGCAAACTTGCGGCATGGGGTACCAGTGGGGTGATGGCGTAGACAGGTAGTACACTGGGGGTGAGACCCAGCGTAGCCCTACCTTGGCTGATAAGGGTTAGCAGGAGTGATGGCTGCAACAGTTTGGATGGGTTGAGGGTTTGGCGGAGTAACAACCGCACAATTTTGACTAGAAGCCTTCCGCTTCTTGTTCTTGGTGTTGTTGTTGTTTCTGGGGTTTTTGGGTGAGGGTTCAACGGTGGCAGGTTCGGTGGTGTCTTGGTGCACGCTTTTCAGCGAGGCCTTTGCGGCATTCTTGCGCTCGACCTGGTTGCTGTTAAGGTGCGGGTTTCACCCCTAACTTGATAACATCGTACCCTAAGTGCGGTTTGTTTCTTACTAAACGAGGAGCATATTCCGACTCGTTTGTAAGATCTACTAGAGTATGAAATGGAAGTCTCCCATAAAGGTGTGGATGTCACTCCTAACTTGATGGCGTAACTTCGTGAAAAATCGAATACGCGGAATGACAGATTTCACCAAAAATTGTAAGTCATTGGACCTATCTTGGTGCAAATCGCCTCATTTGCATCACGAGTGTCTTCAATTCTTCAAGTGTATTTGTGTAAAATGTCTTAGAAAAGACATTATGTATGTATTAAGACCAAAAGATAAGGAAAGAAACAATGAGGAAGAATAAAGTTTTTAGCATGATGTAGGAATGGTAAAAATGGACACTTAAACTATAGACTAGGTCGAAAATGGCAATTCTACCTAATTCCCTATAGTTATGGCTCTGATACCAATCTGTCACAACCAACTGATGGTGGAAACATTGAGGCGGGACGAAATAGATTTCTCATTGCTCATAATACTAATTGCAACAATAATTAATTAAATCCGAATTTCATTTCTTGGCAAAATGTCATTACTTACAAGGGAATTTCAAATACAACATTAATATGAAAAAAATTGATACAACAAACCTAACGTCTATGTGTGTATCTAGTCTCACGCTACTTCATTTTCAAAACATCATCTTCATCAACCTGTAACATGTTTTAAAATACGAGTTCAATGCAAAAGCAAAGGCGAGTATACAAGTTTGAGCATAGCATACGTATAAGCATAAGTTTAAACAAATCCACATGGCAACTAAGTTTACATACAAGCAAATACAAGGCATGCGATATTTCTAGTCAACCCTCTGTTTACGCAACTAGTATAAATAATTCAACATGACCACTCGTTCACGGGCGGTGCGTTACTCCTATAGCGCTATACATGTCAAATGGAGGCTCAAAACAAGCTAATGACTATAGTATCGCATACGTTCGGTCCTAGTATAAGAATAACATACGTATCAAAGCGTTCATGTATAATGGATTGTTCGTGCAAGTAACAAAGCATAAGTTTAGTGTTGTTTAAGATATGTAAACATGTTACACCCAAAAAGTGGTAAACGTAAAAAGGGGGTTCGAGTATACTCACGGTTTTGCTAAGTCTTCTACTTGAAAATTCCATGGGAATAGTTGTTTTGACGGAGTGAACGCCGAGTTATCCTACACGAGGAAAACAAAGGCGTATGAGTATTTGGAATAAGGATGGAGCATTTGGATTTAGGAGACAAAATGTGACGAAGTATTTATTACGAAAATAGTCACTATGGTATTACCACTTGTAACCCATAAGGATTAGGTGTGGTTTCATAGGTTCAAGACCTATAAGAATCGTTGACAAGGAACTACACACATAGTGATAAACTTATTAACTTGATAGATGTTTATTTAGTCATTATCAAGGGTTCGGTTTCAAGGATTATATTATAGTCCATATGTATATATACCTAGTTATATAATCATTTAGGAGGTGGGAGGATGAACCATCCACTTAGGTACCTCTTAGTGTCATATAATTCAAGTAGGAGGTGGGATGATTAACCATCCACTTTGGGACCTCATATGATGTTCACCACTACACAAGTTATCATAGGTAACAAGGAGGGTCTTAGAACAAGAACAAAATGATAAGTAATGAAATAAAAGTATAACTAATCTAGGAAAGCATCAAGTAGTGTGTGGATTTCTATGAAAGATAGCCCAAGCTAGTCCAAATATCATACATTCAACAAGATTAACTTGGACACTACTTGTGGGTGTAAACCCTAGTTAAATACAGAAAGTTTGTGAGGTTTTAACCTCTAGTTTGACATGTCTCAACCTTGTTTTTAAGCCTAACAACCACTAGTAGTGTTGTAAGCATTCGGACATAGGTTTGAGATGAGTTAGACTCAAGTTAAACAAGTTTAAGAAAGTTTGAATGAAAACAGAAAGTTTTCTTGCACTTTGGGCCTTATTTGGTTGATGTTCCAGCCTTGGTTTTTCATGGAAAACATGTGGATACATACCTAAGGTTGTTCCAAGTGCTAAGAAGAAAGAATGAGTGAAAAATATGAAGTATAAGTGAGGTTATGCACACTTTAGTAACTTGAGATGAATCTGCCAAGTTACAGATTTCCAGCTGAGTTCTTGAGTGTTTGAGGGTGAGATTGGTGAGTTTGTAAAGTGGAGGAAGTGTGGGAATGAGTTGGGTTTTATAGGAAGTGATTAGGGTTAGTGGTTGAGTGTAATAAGTGCAAGAAACACAACTAACAAACATACTAATGACCAATCCATGAGTTGAAAACATTATTCTACGGATTATGCCTTCTGGCGGGGAGCAAGAAGAATTGGGTTTGGCGCTCGCGGCCCGCGAGAAGGTAAAAACCCAAAGTTTGTTAATTTTTGTCACTTTTGGTCCCTGTAGTTTGTGTTTGATGAGTTTAGGGTGATTTATGCAACAAAGGCCTAGTATAAGGTTTATTTACGCAATGTAAGCATAATAATAAGTACTAACAAGTATGATTAAGTATATAAATTGTGTATAAGCATCGTATGTTGCATGTATGTCATGTATTTGCAAGTTTGTCACGTTCCCAAGTATCAAGCATGAACGTTTGAATGTGTATATGTATAAAATAATTACGAATAAGTATAACACGAATGAGAATAACAATATGAGTTTTCATTATGATTCAAGTCTCGGTTTACAATGATTACAATGAAAGGACGAATATAAGATACAAAGGTTTCCAAAAATAGAAATACATCACGAGCTTTCTAAATATGGAAAGTATGAAAACGTTGGGCGCTACATAAAGGTTACAAAAGGGATAAACATAGAAACAAGATCTCCTAAACTAATAGAGACATGCGCAAATAATACAATAATACAAATATATTCTTTGATATATTATGTCTCGCTAATACTTTCTTTATTCTTGACATATTTTGACCAAGCTTTGATCTTCAACTTCTTTAGAATACTTTCAAACATTTAGATGCTTACAAGTGAAACTAGCTTTCATAATGAGTTATGAAGAAAGGGCCTATAGGCAAAAATAAGAATTGTAAGAGCATCCACATTCGACGTTGGGTGTTTCATGTTTGTGAGTCCATGTGTTTTTTTTTTTGTGTTTTTGGGTGCCCCATCCGTGTACATGGATGGGTCGGAAGGAACTTGTGAGAGAGGGAGAATACGAAGAGGTTGGGATTTTGGCTATGAGAGGGGCACCTTGGACAGGTACGTAGTGACAATGTTGGCGTTTTTAGGAAGCCAATTGAAGATGCTCTAAGACTTTTCTCTTCCTTAGTGAGGACATGTCATTTGGTTTGGTTGAGAACATTTTCTTGATGTTTGCCAAACCTGTTCTTGAATAAGATTGTTAGATTAATAGGATCTAAATGATCAGGTTTATATAATTATGTAACCGCTGCGAGGTTGTAGGTTAAGTGGATATAGATATACTTCTTTTTTTTGTCATGTCTCTGTCTCTCTGATAAACATGGAATGTTGCACAATTGCATGATGATATCCACCCCTCAACACTGGAGGTGACGCTAGAGAAGAAGAGAAGGCATAATACTACTACAACTTTTATTCTCATGAACATAATTTAATATCTTATAGGTAACAGGTACATGGACAACAACAATGTAGAGCACGAAACTAAACATAAACAAGCACAAGTATCACTTGAAAGTTCAAAACAACCAACTTGCATTCCAAGATTAAATCCAAGCCAAACTAATCTCGACACATGTAATTCCTAAGGCACGGTCTTTTCTTATTGATTTTATAAGCTCCTGGACAATTTCGGGCGCAAGGTGTCTTATTGTTCTCGAGACTACCATAAGAAAGTTTATTATCACCTGATTTTTGGCGGAACAGAATCCGTCGATGTTCTTCGGTGTCCAAAAGAAACTCTTGATCTTCTTCTACTAGTGTTGGACACTCGGCCATTGTGCCATTACACACATCTGCATATTTCATTGATGACAATAAAGATCCTTCACAGTGATTGATCATCACGAGGATGATTAATTCGAGAAATTAAAGATGGTTTTCCTTAATCCATGATCAACTGCCATTTTTTTTGTTTAGAAGGTATTGTGTGATGCTTGTGGACTTGTGGTGTATTCGCTTGGATGAAGATATACTGATTTGTGAACTCTACATGTCTCTTACCAAGTGGTAATAAATAGCATTTAATTTGTGTACCGTTTTTTTTGAACGGCCAACAAAACTTTTATATAGAAACTCAACAACTAGCAAGAAGCTAGAGCGTACAACCCAAAAGATACAAATAAAAGAAAACGACAACCATACAAGGATGATTACCCCATGCTTTCTAAGTTCAAACGCTTCCAGTTCTCCTAAGAAAGACCCGCTCTTTTCGACCTGCACTTTATCCGCAAGAAAGAGACCGCTTTAGCTTCTTCAACAACATCAGACACCGCAAGGGAATTCCCATTGAAAACGGCATTTTTCCTACCCCTCCATGTGCTCCAAATAACCTTGTAAACGATTTTAATTTGTGTACCTACCAAACATTAATGGTACTATATTTTGGTGGTTGTATGCTCTTGATGGATAGCTCATTGTGTACCTACAAAACATTAATGGTACTATATTTTGGTGGTTGTATTCACTTGATGGATAGCTCATTGCTAGTCAATTGGTTTTTATAAATTTTCTTTGTTTTTTTAGCGACAAATCTTACTCTAATACACCAATAATTTAAATTATTCTCCAATGCACAAGTTTGAACCCGACCTCCCCAGTAAAAAGTATATGCCTCACAAGGGGCCTAACCCTACATTGACATAAACTTTCTTTGGTGGCACAACTTTTATGTTTTTGATTGGTGTAGATGGGTCCCTCTCAAACTTTTATGTAATTTTTGTTTTGTATACGTTCTGTTATGTTGTGTTGTTCCCTCGTGTTGTGAGGGTTCGGTTGTGCTGTTGTTTTTTTCTATAAAGTACAATCTTTCAATCGTGTGTCCAGAATCCTCTTCGTTTCATGTGTTTAATTCAGAATAATTATGAGAATCACTGTTTTCAAGACTGGCCAATCGACCAGGAATTGGGCATGGCACCAGGCAAGTGAAGCCTATTTGAACAATGAAGCGGTTGAACCAAACCAGGTGGTCGTACCGGTTTCCATTTTTTTATCCTTTTTCCTTGAAAATCTTATATTTTATTAATTGAGACTCCATATATTATTATTTATTTAAGTCTTAATATTTCGATAAAATTGAAAACGTACACCTATAAGGTGTTTTTTATTATCTATTAAATTACTACTTACAACTCGGTTTGGGAAAAAAAAACATTTAGATGTAGATAAAATAGGCACGTGGTGACGGGATACTAAAAATCTTATAAAACAATGTATCGTAAAATTAAATAAAAGAAAAACAAACTATGTTCAAAATTAAATTTTATAAAAAAATAATTATTATTTTTGAACAAAAAAAATTGGACTACTGTTCATAACCAGTAACGAATATGAGAAAGCCAACGTTTTGAGAATTGTAGCTATACAAATATCCTCGATCGCCAAGTTTAAGAAACACGTAAATAAATAAATTAATACTTATAATTAAATAAATAACATGCTAATAGTATATGTTTAGAATCTTATGGAATAATGGATTTTAATAATCTTAGCCATTAGTCGTTGACCGTCAACAGTCTTAATTTTAAAAATAATCAATGATGGTCTCATCTTTTCATATATTGCAAACCAATAGACCTTTACTAAACCGAAAAGGATCTAGGGACAAAAGAAATTAATAATATTTTAAAAACCGGTTTTTAAGTCATACCGGGTTGGAGTCTGAAATGGTTCAACCGGTTGGAGTCTGAAATGGTTCAACCGGTTGTATCGAACCGAGTTACTAATTAACCCTATAATTCCATAAAATACAAATTCATCTAAAAAGTACACCAATCTCAATTAGAATTTATGTTAACTGGTTATAGTTTTATCTAAAAACAAATATTTATTAATCATTTTAAAAGTATTTTTATTAGTTATAAACAATATTGCATGGTACGAGTTAGGTAGCAATTTCAACAACAATGAAATATTAGAACAGAAGGCACTAGGTTAATTACCAGAAATATTGTAGGTCATAATACCTGAATATGGAAATTTTGAATAAAATAAAAGAATCAAATCTTAAGTAAAGCACACCGGTTCAACGGGTTGAACCGGCTCTACCGAATTTACCGCCGGTACATAAACATACCTTATTCGGGTTTTACCGGCCTTTATCGTACCGGACTCGTGTCCAATATCTGGTTTAACCGGTATAACCGGCCAGCTCATACCGGTATTTAAAACATTGAAAATTAAGGTTCTTTAATAAAATTCCCTTATAAGGTGGGACCACCACTGGTTATTTTTTAAGTTGGGAACGTTACCAGCCAATAACTAATAGTTTGTAAAACAGTAATTCAATAGTTCTAATTTTAATGAAATGGATAAATATGTAATATATATATTGATGTTAAGGATTAGGTAAATATGTAATTAATAATCTTAGAAGGGGATATATGTAAATGACCCTTAGGGATAAATAGAAATGACCCTTAAATAAATGACCCTTAGGGATAAATAGAAATGACCCTTAAATAAATAGCGCGCTAACAGTGTATGTTTAGAATGTGCCAATTTAGTGAAGGGACTTATGGATATTGGTCAACTTTTGAAAAAAAAATGATTGTTAATTATGAACTCACTGGTGTGCAGATTTTTCATCTCTTGTTATAATCTTGTGTGAGTCTGTGATGTTAAGTATGATATTGGTTTCAGGTAATAGTTTGTAATGTTTTGAATCTATTATATTCTTAACTCTTTGAAGAATGTGTGGTTTTAATTATGATCTTGGTGTTAGGTAATAGTTTGTAGTGTTCTGAATCTATTGTATTCTTAACTCTATGGTGAATCATATGTATTTGGGTTATTGAGTTAAAGTTTATGTAATAACATAATCATAAAATTATTTATTTATAAACTAATTTATTTGAAGATATTTCCTAGTATATATTAGGATTCTTGCTTGTTTGGCCTCTTGTAAAGCGTCTATGTTAGTGAATGGCTCCCCTTTGAGGGAGTTTTATCTTAAAAAGGGTTTACGTTAAGGTGACAGGCTCTCTCTGTTTTTATTCATCATTGTGTTAGGGGTTCTTGAAGTGTTCACGAATGGGCTATGAGATTAGAGTTTCTTTGACGGGCTTCCCATCCCCAATGGAGGACCGGTGCTACCACATCTTTGTTTGGCAGATGACGCTATTTGGGATATTGGATTTTAATAATCTTAATTTTCACCAATTGGCTGATGATACTCTCAACTTTCGATTTGTACACCAACACTCACAACTTTTAACTTATTGGCTGATAAGACTCCCTAACTAATTTAACCCTAACTCAGTTAGTTGATGTCAGCTGCCACGTCATCAAAAATGCCATGTAAGCTACCACATCAGCTGTCTCGTCATAAAAAATGTCATGTCAGCTGCCACATCATATGCGACGTTAGCAAAAAAGGCCACATCAGCAAAAACTAACTGGGTTAAGGTTCAGTTAGTTAGGGAGTGTTATCGGCCAATAAGTTGACAGTTAGGAGTGCTGGTGTACAAATCGAAAGTTGAGAGTGTTATTGGGCAATTAGTGAAAGTTGGGGTTATTTAAATCTAGTATCCCCTATTTTTATGGATAAGTGGTCAAGAAAGAGTTTGCTAAATCTGAAAAGGATTTTAAGGGAATTGGATGTTTTGTCAGGATTCAAAGTAAATTTGGCTGAAGAGTAGGGTCATGGGGTGGGCGTGGCTGAAAATGAAGTGATTTCAATGGCTGAAATTTTGGGGTGGTTCTATCTCATTTAATTTTCCAGGCCTCGTAGATGGCAAAAACATGAAGCAGGTCAAGTTGTGGAAGCTCGTTATGGATAAATTCGCCAATAAATTGTCGTCTTGGAAGGCAAAGGTTTTTTTATCAATGGGAGGGAGGATAACTCTAGCTAAGGCGGTCCTTGGGAATCTCCGATCCTATTACCTCTTGATTTACAAAAGCACATTTGAGAGTGTTAAAAACCTTGGAAGGTGTTAGGCGGGATTTGTTTGGGGTAAATGTGGCTTGAAAAGTAAAATGCATTGGTCGTTTGGAGTAAAGTCCAAGCCCGAAGGTGGTTAGAGGGGCTCCGTTTGGGTGACATCAAATTTTTAGTTGGGTTTTCCTTACGAAGTTGAGGTGGAGGTTTAAAATGCATCCCAGACAACTTTGGACAAAACTTATCAAAGCCATCCATGGTTTAGACAATGTTAGTTAAGGATTGGCTTTCAAAAAAAAAAAGGCGGATAGGGTACTGGAAGGATATTACATCGATTGGAGAGGGATTTGGAGAAAAATGGATTGATACAGGCAGAAAAAATGGATCTGGGGGTTTAGAATCAAAGCAACAAACTTCTCAGTGGCTAAGTTCAGGTCTGAAGTGGCAGAAAAGATGGGGCAAAAGGTCGAAGATGGGTAGATCAGGTGGAACTGATGGGTTCCTAACAAAATTTATTACTAATTTTTAAAATTAATGTTGGGGTATATTCCTTCAAGCACGGAGCTGGCTCGACTTGGTTTAAGCATTGGCGACACATCCTACAAAATGTGTGGTTGCGAGTCAGAGACAATCGACCATGCGACTACAAATTGTGTTACGGTGAGGGCAGTTTGGTGGCATATTTGTGTTTGGGCCAAAATTTCTATACTTTGCCAGGAGATTTCGAGCAAAGATGTTAAGTCTGAGTTTACACGGTTTGTGATTAAACAACAATTAAGTTCAAAACAATTTTGTATTGTAAATATTGATAAGTAATCATGTAACACCTCGTGTTTTTTTTACGTCCAATATTTTCTGACACGTGTCCCGGTAATCCTCGTGTGCCGTATGGTAAAGATGGAGGGACCAAAGTCGTTAAAATGTAAATTTATATCCTCATTATTTGATTAATGGAAACCGAGGGACTAAGTGGCAAGATGGCAAAATTTGAAATTTCTGGGAAGCGGTTACGGACAAGCCATATTGGTTACGGTCCGTAACCAACTTCAAAATCAGTGGGCGCTGAAGGCCTTACGGACCGTAAGGCATTACCCATACGGTCCGTAAGGGACTGCCAGCGAGCAGAAACATGCCAGAGCCATGTTCTGCCACCTCTTGTCGCATTTAACACCCTTCTTGCATGCTTGCCACGACTTGGAACATTGGTTTACGTCCATAAACACCTGGCAACACTCCTGGAACCCCTTGGCCATTAAAAGATGCCATTCTTGTGAGTTGCAACCACCTTCATTCCACTTTAACTCACAAAATTCATCTAGGAGAGTTCCAGGCATCTTCCAAGCATTCCATTATTTCCTAGCAATCTCTAATCATTATGTAAGTGTTTCAATTCGTGCTAAGTTGATTCCATATGGTTTAAAGCTTAGATCAAAGTTCCATCGTAAAAACGCCTTGACTTTGAGCTAAATCCATGATAATCTAGCCATTGATCGTAACGAAAGTGGCTACGTGATTGTAATGATGTAGCTGTTAATCCCTAAAAGGGCACCTCCTGATTACCACGAATTCTTGATCAATTGACGAGTCAAACCAAAAGTCAACAAAGGTCAAACTAGCCAAATTTCATAAAAATGCATAACTGACTATATAGAGGTCAACAAAGGTCAAACGTGACAAACTTGCAAATACGTGACATACATCGTATGTTGCATGTATGTCACGTATTTGCAAGTTTGTCACGTTCCCAAGTATCAAGCATGAACGTTTGAATGTGTATATGTATAAAATGATTACGAATAAGTATAACACGAATGAGAATAACAATATGAGTTTTAATTATGATTTAAGTCTCGGTTTACAATGATTACAAAGATTACAATGAAAGGACGAATATAAGATACAAAGGTTTCCAAAAATAGAAATACATCACGAGCTTTCTAAATATGGAAAGTATGAAAATGTTGGGCGCTACATAAAGGTTACAAAAGGGATAAACATAGAAACAAGATCTCCTAAACTAATAGAGACATGCGCAAATAATACAATAATACAAATATATTCTTTGATATATTATGTCCCGCTAATACTTTCTTTATTCTTGACATATTTTGACCAAGCTTTGATCTTCAACTTCTTTAGAATACTTTCAAACATTTAGATGCTTACAAGTGAAATTAGCTTTCATAATGAGTTATGAAGAAAGGGCCTATAGGCAAAAATAAGAATTGTAAGAGCATCCACATTCGACGTTGGGTGTTTCATGTTTGTGAGTCCATGGGTTTTTTTTTGTGTTTTGGGTGCCCCATCCGTGTACATGGATGGGTCGGAAGGAACTTGTGAGAGAGGGAGAATACGAAGAGGTTGGGATTTTGGCTATGAGAGGGGCACCTTGGACAGGTACGTAGTGACAATGTTGGCGTTTTTAGGAAGCCAATTGAAGATGCTCTAAGACTTTTCTCTTCCTTAGTGAGGACATGTCATTTGGTTTGGTTGAAAAAAAATGACTAGCGTAATGTCAAGTTGTAAGAAACATTTTCTTGATGTTTGCCAAACCTGTTCTTGAATAAGATTGTTAGATTAATAGGATCTAAATGATCAGGTTTATATAATTATGTAACCGCTGCGAGGTTGTAGGTTAAGTGGATATAGATATACTTCTTTTTTTTGTCATGTCTCTGTCTCTCTGATAAACATGGAATGCTGCACAATTGCATGATGATATCCACCCCTCAACACTGGAGGGGACGCTAGAGAAGAAGAGAAGGCATAATACTACTACAAACTTTTATTCTCATGAACATAATTTAATATCTTATAGGTAACAGGTACATGGACAACAACAATGTAGAGCACGAAACTAAACATAAACAAGCACAAGTATCACTTGAAAGTTCAAAACAACCAACTTGCATTCCAAGATTAAATCCAAGCCAAACTAATCTCGACACATGTAATTCCTAAGGCACGGTCTTTTCTTATTGATTTTATAAGCTCCTGGACAATTTCGGCCGCAAGGTGTCGTATTGTTCTTGAGACTATCATAAGAAAGTTTATTATCACCTGATTTTTGGCGAACAGAATCCGTCGATGTTCTTCGGTGTCCAAAAGAAACTCTTGATCTTCTTCTACTAGTGTTGGACACTCGGCCATTGTGCCATTACACACATCTGCATATTTCATTGATGACAATAAAGATCCTTCACAGTGATTGATCATCACGAGGATGATTAATAGTATAAAGATGACACAAGTCGAATTTAAAGGGCATTTATCGTCTTTTACGCCTTTTCGGTGCATAGTATGGTTTAAAACCATAACTATGAGCCAAGACTTGTTACCTAATGAGTTATAAACTTATTTTCAATATATTTTCAGTAAGTACAAGTCCCGAACTCAGAATCCCAATTATGACTTCAAAGCTATGTGTGAAATGACTAAATTGCCCCTACGGGACATAGTTTATTTCAAAATCGTCAAGCACACATGTATTTGATATCCTACTGTTATAACATCATAAATTTATATTTTTACTAAATAAATATGACCTTGACATCAGATTTACTATAAACACCTTTTATAAGTTATAAAATGACCAAATTGCCCTACAGAGGCGTAAATCAAGTTTAAAACCAAAACGTACATACATATTGATATCCTACTGATATCATAACATATTTTAAACATAAAGGCATATGAAAATTGTATACGACTCTCCCGGTTACCTGGTTTCGCTTATACGCTTACGATTAAGTATACGTAACTAGTTTACGTAAATTTACCAAAACGGGTGTAACTTCGTCACTTTCCTATCAAAATCCATAATGTTATTGGTATACCCATATTATAAAGTCTTAACACTTGTCAGGTCCAATTAACCTTCTATTCCAGTCACCGCGTAATCTAGCGTATCGTACCGTATCTATTTTAACGAAAGACTAGACGGTTCAAGGCTAAGACTTAACTAAGGACCCGTTAGCATTCTAATTTGGTTCATAACACCATCATTCCTGACTAAACGCCTTCCGGTAAATTATGCCCTTACTGATCTTGGAATTTGCGGTTGAGGTTTGGACTTCTCGAAGACTTAGCTCAGGTAAATACTTTTAACCTGTTTTCCCTATACGGGCTTGGATACGTAATATTATTATTACCGCTTGGTCGGTATGGAAGTTATGTTTTATCCACTGGTAATAATTAATTAAATTGCATAACCCGGTTTTGATCTGTATTGTTTGAAACTAAAACATTGGGGGTGGGCTTGACCGTGTCTGGGATATCCTTGGCTCACTAAAGTGCTAGTGGCCACGACTTAAGCAAGGTGTAGGCATACACCGTTAATTGCTATTATTATTTAATGTCTGCTTTCTGTGTCAAAGTTCAGTAGTGGTGTGTAAGTCGATCATGTCTCGGTTTCTGTACTGGGCCCCATATGTAAAAGACAAACATGCAAATTTGTATACAAGGTCTTTTGCACTATCCCGAGTTATTTATGAAAATGTGCCTTGTGAACCTAAAACCATTTCAAAAGGATTTTCAAAATGTGTCGGCTAATTGTATTTACCATAGTAAACTGACGTATTTTCAAAAGATTAAAGTTACAGGTACAAGCACTAAATAGGCCGGAAGCTGCGGGGCACTTACACTAAGGAGTTGCGACCTCATAGTTGTGCATGTAGAGTCTGTTATCATTTTGTGTATGTTATCCGATCCGCCTGTGGATCTTATTACAAACCTTGTCTGTATATTTTTATGTATCGAACTCTGGACACCTTATGGTTTGTAATAGTTTATATTTTACTCCAAGACTTCCGCTGTGTTACTCTGTGTTGTATTTGGTTATGATGATATCAACTGTACGTCACGATACTCCCCAATGGGCCCACCGGAATACACATGGAAATCGGGGTGTGACAGGTTGGTATCAGAGCCAACGTTTGAGGGAATTCAACACTAGTCATTAGTGTTTGATCTCATGATTCTGATATCGTGATTCTGCCTTGTTTTGTGTTTTGACTTGTTTTGATATCTTGATTCTGCCTTGTTTTGTGTTTTGACTTGTTTTTGAAGCAGGACAATGCCGCCTAAATTTTCGAGAGGAGCAAAAGGAAAAGGAATAATGAGGAGTGGATCCTCAAAGCAAGGGCCTTCCAATGCCCCCGTTTACAAACCTTATGAAGGATCAGACGATTCTTCGTCATTATGGGAACCTTACCCTAACTTACCTCATGAATACTCACCACTTTCTGATTCACATCATACCCAACAACCCCAACATTCACACCATTCCCAATACTCCAACCACTCACAACACTCCCAATCTTACCATGGAGAACTTAACCCTCACATTTACCTACGATCACTCTCTGAAACGCCTCCTGGAGATTCCCCTGAACCAATGGAGGAAGTCTCTGACCCGGAGATGCCTCAAACAGGGTCGATGGGACACCCAATTGAAATATCTAGCGGATCAAACTCATACGCTATAACCCCACAACACTACCCAGATGACTTCATGGAAAGATGGGGACAATATGTCTTCTATAACACCCCATCCTACCATACTCCACAACTGGAACTACCCCCGCCTGAGGAGGCACCAATACAACCGATGGAGCAACCTCAACCACCACCTGTACCCCAACCACCAAGAAAACATGGGGCGAACATGTCATTGCGCCTAGGACCAAGAATAGGGTCGCTCTCACCAAACCCTTACCCTACAATTCCCGAGGACCCACAAATGGGTGGACCCTCCCATACTTCACCATTAGTGGAACACCAACCACAACCAACCGTTGAGCCTTTGCCTCAACCACCGCAATCCACTATTGGGCCTTCGACCCAACTACCACCATTGCCTCAGGGTTTTTAAAACCCAATACCTACTTATCCAGATCCGTCTTGATACCATCACATTGACACCTCCAACTGGCCCAATTACATTCATGATGCACCATCCAATGACCCATACTTAGAGGCAGCTGCGTTTAACGCTCTTTATCCTAACCCTTATCAACTTTCACCTCACCAAACTCGTGGATATCCTTATCATGGGTACCATCCTTCTAATGCACCTCCACCCTATGTATACCAGCATCCGTGTAACAACTATGTCTTTCGTTGTTATCTTTTTCATTTGTTTCCGTCTTATGTATTTCCGAGATTCGAGTATAATAAAGTGTATGTTAATTAATTATGGTGTATTACGTTATTATTGCATCTAATCGCTTATTAAATCGCATTGCTAATATCATCGCATCACAAATCGCAGTTATTTATGTGGTTTTATATTAATTATGGGTTATGTGTGTTTGTGGTTATGTTTACGCTCGCTATCGCATCGCTCTCGTACTCTCGAATCGCTAAATCGCACTATTATATCAACTGTAACGCTTAACGCTTTAATTTAACGCTTAATATAACTATCTAATGTAAATCGAATAACCAAACGAACCCTTAACGTGAAATCAGCAAACGGAACTTGGTCACCAGGCCAAGTTCGACCGAACTTGACTACCACAAGTTCACCCGAACTTGCCTGGCAACTAGGAACCCTTTGTTTTAATCAAGTTCGCGCGAACTCGCATATATATATGCAAGTTCGGCCGAACTTATCTCTCCCCCATTGAAATTCTATCATGTTCGCGCGAACTTGCATGTTTCCATGCAAGTTTGGCCGAACATGCCTCCACCAGCTCTCATTTTTGCATTCTCCTATAAATAGTCAGCCCCATTCTCTCATTTAGGCTTGCTGCAACTTTGCTCTGAGCTCCTGAAACCCTCTATTTTCTAAGTAATTTCAACCACAATAAGTTTCAACAACGCTTTACAACGTTTTACAACAATTTTGGCACAAGGCTTAGCCTTCGTTTTCATCAAATCTCATTCTTTTACGAAAACCTTCATCTTTTTCTCTAAAACTTCTGTTTTAAGCTTAGATCTACACGATACAAGTTCAATTGGTGATAGTAGAGGCTTCCCAAACACGAGATCTGCAAGATCTCGGCTTGTAAGTTCTAGATCTGAAGAAAAAACTTTTAAAGCTTTGATTTTTACACCATTTTCGGACTAATGACGTATGTTTCTTTCACTTTTGAGTGGAACGAGGCGTCGTCAAGCTACAATATTAGATCCGGAAGCACAAGGACGAATCGTCACTTTACATAAGCTGGACTAACCCGTACGAACCCACCAGTTCGCCCAGATTAGCCCGAGTTTCTGTAAAATGGCTAAGTTCGCTCCAAAAAGACCTCTCCAGCCTAAGTTCTATTCAGTGGCTTAAGGTTGGAGGGATAGGCACTCGATTTACTCAGCAAACGACGCGGAATTGCAAGATTTTGGACCCGAAAATATCAAGTTTGCTCGAGATTGCACTGATTTTGTCAGCACAGGAAGTCAAGTTCGCTCGAACTTGCCCTCAAGGGGTCAAGTTCGGCCAAACTTGAGTGGAAATACACACATTTTACTTCAGTACTATCAAGTTCGCTCGAACTTGCAAAGTTTTTCAGGAAACTTCACAAGTTCGGCCGAACTTGTCTCTTCTCTTATCCAAACCCCACAAGTTCAACCGAACTTGTCAAGTTTCCTAGAGAAACTTACAAATTCGCTCGAACTTGACTCACAACCCAGCAGATTAATACAAGTTCGCTCGAACTTGTATGTTTACATACAAGTTCGGCCGAACTTGCCTACAGTTCAATCCAAACTTAACCTTTTCAGCTTTTCGGAGACTGATGTACTCTCGTTCGCGTATGCAGGCTGATCTGGCACTCGTCTCGACTCTCCTCAGATTCCGAACTCTTACCTAAATGCATCCCCGGTGAGTATACTTGACCCATTTTCGCTTTAAACGCACTTTTTGGGTGTTACATACGTTCGTATATCAAAATCACATCACAAATCAAACTGTTAATCACATGCGAATAATCTGATTGCATATGCTTGAATACGTGATACTAGAAACATGTGACTAGGACTTGTTTTCGTTAACTTGCCTCCTTAGCTAGTATGGTACTATAGTGTGGCTTACACCCGACGGGGTCTAGTTAGGATGGACACGCAAGCCTTCTCACGGTAGTTAGCATGAGAAATGAGCCTATGTTATGTTAAGTGATTTGGTGTATCATGATATGTAATTAGATTATTTCGCAAATGCTTTATCGACTATGCTAGTAGTATTCAAACCTGTATGCTCACATTTACTTAATTGTATTGACTTGTATTTTAACGTATGTAACAGGTTGAGGATTTAGCTATGGATGCTTGGATGATTGCATGCTTAGCTTAGTTTATTTTCTTTTGTTAGTTGGAATGTAATAAATCTAGTGGAAATCGAACCGTTTTGTTTTTATGAGAAAAGTTTGGATTTTGTAATGATTATTTAGAATATTATGTTTAATAGTATGGGATGTTAAACGTTTAGTAATGTTGTGAATAATTGTTATGAAATTTCTTGTGAGAACAATCTGGTCGCCTAGTGCCACTAACCCCTGTGATTCCGCCATCGGTCGGGGTGTGACAGATTGGTATCAGAGCTAGTTCCTTAGGATAATAGGTAGAATTGCCATGTTCGACCTAGTAGCATGTCTAAGTACCCGATTGACCATTTTTTGATCTAAATGCTAAACTACTTGACATAAATGCTTAAATATGCTTTTCCTAAGGCTAATACAGAATACACGCTTGGAAACGCTTGTATCTCACAAACGAGGATCGAGTTAAGATTAGGTGTGAAAACCGCAAAATCTCAATAAGATCGCTCATTCCAACGTATTACTCATCATGAGATATCTTCGTTGAGTTAGGGGTGATACCCGAACCTCGACGAAAATCTCCATTTCTATCTAGTGGAACGCCCGACGTAGTCGGTGAGCGTAACCACAATTTGGAACTAGTTGTTAAGTCAGGGGTGAAACCCGTACCTTAATGATGAATTCCGCTTCTCGGTTTTCAATCTCACCAAAGTCTCGGTTATGCCAATGGTTTGGAACACGTATTAACTGGAAGGGTAAACGTCGGTAGACGCTTGCGGTGAGAACGTTTATCTATTAGGCCAAAACGTGGGTCCGAATGCAAAGGATAGTCGAACCACTTTGGGTAGTCAACGTCTCAAAACCCAGGACACTCCCAATTAATTTAAGCATATATCGTCGATTTACGCATCATCGAGTTTATTATTTATGTATTTAAAATTTTGAGAATTTTTGCTTTATTCGATTTCTCGCTTTGATGATTTATCATATCACCGATTTCTCGATTTATCGCATTTACGCTCCATCGAATGTATGCACACTCGCACAGCTCTCGTAATCTAAAACGCTAAATTAATACACCAACCAAACTAATCGCTTAACTCGCTTACGCCTATGAGGACATGTGCCTCATACACGGTATTATCTCGCTTATCTCGCTATTATATATCGCATACATCTCGCTATTACTATCTAGCATCTCAAATCGTGCTACGCATGATTTATGAAGTTAAAGGTGAATACGTGCAAAATATGTGCTTATGTGACTATGTGTTTACGTGTTTAAGTGCTTACATAGATACGTGCTTACGTGTTTTGTGCTTGCTTGAATAATAATAATAAATATTTAAACACGAATCTCGTCTAATCTAAATCCTTTATGTAGATGGCATCAATGGGATCTCACACTCGCCGCACCGCTCAGCGCAACAACGCTGATAAACGCATCGCCTCTCTCGTAGCCAAGGAAATGCTAAGGTGATCCTGCAAATTGTTAGGGAAATTCAAGCAGTTAGCAGCAACTCATCTGTTGACTCCAAGAGTGATGCTCCGAAATCCCGCTTCAGCTTCAAGCAGTTCAAGGCTTGCGCACCTCTAACGTTCTCTGGCACCGAAGGACCGAGTGCCATGTTCCATTGGTTTGATTCGATTGAGGTTACCTTCCGCCAAAGCGGATGCCCCGAGGCACTGCGCACTATCAACGCCACCGGCGTGTTTCAGTCGATGGCTCTCGATTGGTGGACAGCCGAGCGCAACAGGCGCGGAAACGACGAAGCCTATGGGCTCTCATGGGAGGAACTTAAGGAGATCATGATCAAGGAGTTCTGTCCTCCGTACGAAATTCAGAAATTGGAGAACGAGTTCTGGAACATCAAACAAGACGGTCCTGACAATGCCGGTCTTACCTCTCGTTTCAAGCAGTTGAGCATCATTTGTCCCGGTCAGGTTGACACGACCGAAAAGGCAATCAAGAAGTACCTCAATGCTCTCCCCGATTGCGTCGCTGACTTTGTGCAAGCAGCAAGCCCTGCTACCATCGAGGAGACTTATCAGTTAGCAGCCGAAATCAACGACAAGGTGTTCAGTCTGGTTACTTCAAGAATGCTAAGGTCGCAAATCAAGCAGTTACCAAATCAGCAGCTCCTCCTACCGATCAGCCCCGCGAGTCAAAGAACAGTCGTCGTGGTCGCAAGCGTGAGAACTCCAGCAAGAACTTCGCCCTCGCAGCTCCAGCGAACCCGCAGCCGCTCCAATCCGCAGCACCCAACGCCCCATCCTGCCAAGCGTGCGTATACTGGTCCTCACCCGATGTGCCCTAAGTGCACATATCATCATGTAGTTGGTGGCAACTGCCGTTTTTGCACAAATTGCAATATCTACGGCCATTTCACAGTGAGCTGCCGTACCGGCCCTCGTCAGCCAGCTCCTCAGGCTCCAGCAGCTCCAGCTTACCTGCTCCTCCTCTAGCAAATCAGCAAGCTCCAAAAGCAGGTGTGTGCCATGTTTGTGGTGATCTTAACCATTTCGCCAATGCCTACCCGAATCGTCCAGTTAAGCAAGAGCAGCCAGCACCGCCGCCTCAGCAGCAGCCAGCACAGCCGCCGCAGCAGCAGCAGCAACCACAAGCTGCGCGAGGTAGGGCTTTCAACCTCAACCACCGCCAGGCCCAGAATGACAACAATGTTGTCAACGGTACATTTCTTGTTAACGGTATTTATGCTTCATGTTTATTCGATACTGGTGCCGATAATTGTTTTGTATCATTATAATTCGAAAAGGTTTTAAAATGTAAGCGCGCCAAACTCCCAAAGACTTTCGATGTGGAAGTCGCCACCGGAAGAACCGTTACCGTTAATTCCGTCTTACGTGGTTGTAATTTCGATCTCAACAACCATGTCTTCTTGATCAATCTCATACCTATGCAGCTAGGTAGTTTCGATATCATAGTAGGCATGGATTTTCTTCGTGAGAATCATGCTGAAGTTGTATGCTTTGATAAAATGATTCGCTTCCCGCTTCCCAGCAGTGATCAACTTCATGTTTATGGTGAAACTCCCTCAAATAAGTTGATGCTTTTGTCATGCACTCGAGCACACAAATGCTTGCAAAAGCGATGTGTTACTTTCCTCGCCCATATCGTGAACCCGGAGAAAGAAAAGAAGACTTATAAAGGCGTTCCCGTTGTTTGTGAATTTCCTAAAGTCTTTCCCGACGATTTACCCGGTTTACCCCCTACTCGAGATGTTGAATTCCGTATCGATTTAGTTCCCGGAGCTACTCCCGTTGCTAAAGCTCCTTACCGCCTCGCACCATCCGAAATGCGCGAGCTATCGAGCCAACTTCAAGAGCTTCTTGATAAAGGTTTCATACACCCGAGCACTTCACCATGGGGCGCTCCTGTCCTTTTCGTGAAAAAGAAGGACGGATCGTTCCGTATGTGCATCGATTATCGTGAACTTAACAAACTCACGATAAAGAACCGCTACCCTCTTCCCCGTATTGACGATTTATTTGATCAGCTTCAAGGTGCTACTTGTTTTTCCAAGATCGATCTTCGTTCCGGCTATCATCAGTTACGGTGTTGGAAGAAGACATTCCTAAAACCGCCTTTCGTACCCGTTATGGCCATTTAGAATTCGTGGTCATGCCTTTTGGTCTTACAAATGCACCCGCGGTCTTCATGGATTTGATTAATCGTGTGTGTAAAGCTTTCTTAGATCGTTTCGTCATTGTTTTCATCGATAATATCCTTATCTATTCGAAGTTGAGGGACGAACACGCGCACCATCTCCGTTTAGTCCTCGAACTTCTTCAAGGAAATCACCTTTACGCTAAGTTCTCTAAATGTGAATGTTGGCTCGAAGAAGTCCAATTTCTCGGCCACATCGTTAATAGTCAAGGAAATTCACGTCGACCCTGCAAAGATTGAAGCCGTCAAGAGTTGGATCACGCCAAAGAATGCATCCGAAATCCGTTCATTTCTTGGATTGGCGGGTTACTACCGTTGATTCATCGCCGACTTTTCGAAAATCGTTGTTCCGCTTACCAATTTAACTCATAAGGATAAACCTTTTGTTTGGGATTCCAAGCAAGAGGAAGCTTTTCAAACTCTCAAGCGTATGCTATGTAATGCTCCAATCCTCGCTCTTCCCGACGGAAACGAAGATTTCATTGTTTATTGTGATGCCTCTAATCTTGGTCTTGGTTCGAGACAAGATTATCGCGTATGCGTCTCCACAACTCAAGATCCACGAGAAAAACTACACAACCCACGATCTCGAACTCGGTGCTGTTGTTTTTGCATTAAAGATATGGCGACACTACCTTTACGGTACTAAGTGTACGGTCTTCACCGACCATAAGAGCTTACAACACATCTTTAATCAAAAAGAACTAAACATGCGACAACGACGATGGGTTGAACTTCTTAACGACTACGATTATGAGATAGCTACCATCCCGACAAAGCAAACATCGTCGCCGATGCTCTAAGTCGACGAAGCTATGTATATGGTATTCGTGACTCTCAAGCTTGTGCTAAGCTTGAAACCCTCATCTGTGCCGCTCAATTCGCCTGTTTCAACGAGAATACTTTGGAAGACGAAATGAAATGTGGTGCCGAAACTCAGCTTGTATCTAAATCTGATGGTATTTACTACTATCTCAATCGCATTTGGATTCCTAGTCGTGATAATCTTCATAAGTTGTTGATGACGAAGCTCATAAATCTCGATATTCCATTCACCCCGGTGCCGACAAGATGTACCAGGACCTTCGTCCTAAGTATTGGTGGCCAGGCATGAAAAAGGATATCGCCTTGTACGTTTCTAAATGCTTAACTTGTTCGAAAGTAAAAGCCGAACATCAAAGGCCCTCTGGTTTACTCGAACAACCCGAAATCCTGATGTGGAAGTGGGAGAGTATAGCTATGGACTTCGTTACTAAACTCCCGCGTACTTCATCCGGTCACGATAGCATTTGGGTTATCGTTGATCGTCTCACCAAATCTGCGCACTTTATTGCTATACGAGAAGACTTTAAGGTTGAACGGTTAGCCCGAATCTATACCGACGAAGTTATATGTCGACACGGGACGCCTCGTGACATCATCTCTGACCGAGACGGTCATTTTACCTCGCGTCTCTGGGAGACCTTTCAATCCGCTCTCGGTACTACTCTCAATCTCAGTACCGCTTTTCACCCTCAAACCGACTGTCACACTGAGCGAACGATCCGCACCCTCGAAGACATGCTTCGTGCGTGCATCATAGATGTCGGTGGTAACTGGGATACGCATTTACCTTTTATTGAATTCCCGTACAATAATAGTTATCATGCCAGCATTCAAATGCAGCTCGGAGTCGTCAAAAGAGTTACGCTGATAAACGCCGCAAGCCCCTACAGTTCGAAGTGGGAGATCACGTTCTCCTAAAGGTTGCGCCTTGGAAGGGAGTGGTCCGCTTCGGAAAGAAAGGAAAGCTAGCGCTTCGATACGTTGGACCCTTTAAGATTCTGGAAAGGATCAGTAAAGTAGCCTATCGTCTCGAATTACCGGAGGAACTTAATAATGTACATCCGACTTTCCACGTGTCTAACCTCAGGAAATGCCTTGCCGAAGAAAATCTGCATGTCCCTCTCGAAGATCTGCAAATCAACGAGACTCTCCATTTCGTGGAAAAGCCTGTGGAAATCATGGACCGGGAGACCAAGAAACTCCGACGCTCTCGCATCCCTATCGTGAAGGTCCGATGGGAGGGCAAACGCGGCGCCGAATTTACTTGGGAACTCGAAAGTGACATGAAAACGAAATATCCGCATCTCTTTGTTACGGCCGCTGCCTAATTTCGGGACGAAATTCCCTTTGTTTTAATCAAGTTCGTGCGAACTTGCATATATATATGCAAGTTCGGCCGAACTTATCTCTCCCCCATTGAAATTCTATCATGTTCGCGCGAACTTGCATGTTTCCATGCAAGTTCGGCCGAACATGCCTCCACCAGCTCTCATTTTTGCCTTCTCCTATAAATAGTCAGCCCCATTCTCTCATTTAGGCTTGCTGCAACTTCGCTCTGAGCTCCCGAAACCCGAAACCCTCTAATTTCTAAGTAAGAATCAACCCGATTCCAACCACAATGATGTTCAACAACGCTTTACAACGATTTACAATGATTTTGGCACAAGGCTTAGCCTTCGTTTTCATCAAATCTCATTCTTTTACGAAAACCTTCATCTTTTTCTCTAAAACTTCTGTTTTAAGCTTAGATCTACACGATATAAGTTCGTTTGGTGATAGCAGAGGCTTCCCAAACACGGGATCTGCAAGATCTCGGCTTGTAAGTTCTAGATCTGAAGAAAAACCTTTTAAAGCTTTGATTTTTACACCATTTTCGGACTAATGACGTATGTTTCGTTCACTTTTGAGTGGAACGGGGCGTCGTCAAGCTACAATCTAAGATCTAGAAGCACAAGTACGAAGTCGTCACTTTACACAAGCTGGACTAACCCGTACGAACCCACCGATTCGCCCGGATTAGCCCGAGTTTCTGTAAAATGGCTAAGTTCACTCCAAAAAGACCTCTCCAGCCTAAGTTGTATTCAATGGCTTAAGGTTGGAGGGATGGGCACTCGAATTACTCAGCAAACGACGTGGAAACGCAAGATTTTGGACCCGAAAATCTCGCATTGCACTGATTTTGTCTGCACAGGAAGTCAAGTTCGCTCGAACTTGCCCTCAAGGGGTCAAGTTCGGCCGAACTTGTGTGGAAATACCCGCATTTTACTTAAGTAACCCTCAAGTTCGCTCGAACTTGCAAAGTTTCTCAGGAAACTTCACAAGTTCGGCCGAACTTGTCTCTTCTCTTATCCAAACCCCACAAGTTCAACCGAACTTGTCAAGTTTCCTTGAGAAACTTACAAGTTCGCCCGAACTTGACTCACAACCCAGCAGATTAATACAAGTTCGCTCGAACTTGTATGTTAACATACAAGTTTGGCTGAACTTGCCTACAGTTCAATCCAAACTTAACCTTTTCAGCTTTTCAGAGACTGTTGTACTCCCGTTCACGTATGCAGGCTGATCTGGCACTCGTCTCGACTCTCCTCAGATTCCGAACTCTTACCTAAATGCATCCCCGGTGAGTATACTTGACCCATTTTCGCTTTAAACGCACTTTTTGGGTGTTACATACGTTCGTATATCAAAATCACATCACAAATCAAACTGTTAATCACATGCGAATAATCTGATTGCATATGCTCGAATACGTGATACTAGAAACATGTGACTAGGACTTGTTTTCGTTAACTTGCCTCCTTAGCTAGTATGCTACTATAGTGTGGCTTACACCGACGAGGTCTAGTTAGGATGGACGCGCAAGCCTTCTCACGGTAGTTAGAATGAGAAATGAGCCTATGTTATGTTAAGTGTTTTGGTGTATCATGATATGTAATTAGATTATTTCGCAAATGCTTTATCGACTATGCTAGTAGTATTCAAACCTGTATGCTCACCTTTACTTAATTGTATTGACTTGTATTTTAACGTATGTAACAGGTTGAGGATTTAGCTATGGATGCTTGGATGATTGCATGCTTAGCTTAGTTTATTTTCTTTTGTTAGTTGGAATGTAATAAATCTAGGGGAAATCAAACCGTTTTGTTTTTATGAGAAAACTTTAGATTTTGTAATGATTATTTAAAATATTATGTTTAATAGTATGGGATGTTAAACGTTTAGTAATATTATGAATAATTGTTATGGAATTTCTCGTGAGAACAATCGGGTCGCCTAGTGCCACTAACCCTTGTGATTCCGCCATCGGTCGGGGTGTGACAATTCGGGTACGTTGCAGCCACAACCTCCACCCCAACCTCAATCGCAGCCGCAACAACCACCTCTATTGGAAGTTGTGAACGAAGCATTAAAAAGGATGAAGAACTACAGCAGGAGACGGCCAAATCCGGAAAGAAGACAAGCAAGTTGTTAAAAGGACTTATTAGAACGATTAAGGGAAAGAAGGATTAAAATCTTCACCTTTATCATTATGTAATTTCATTTAAAAGAAGTCCCTGCAAGGACATCTCATTTAATGTAGTCCCTGCATGGACTTTTTAATTATTTCAAGTATTGTCCCTGTGAGGACAATTTTCCTTTATTTAAGTCCTATTTAAGGACACTATTGTATCGCACTTTTATCATTAATGGAATTTTGAAATTTTAATTTATGTGCTCCTTGCATTCGTTTTTCAAGCGATCATCTCGATTTTTAATTCGAAATTTATGATCTGCTATATATATTTCCGAAAGATCCTCTTGATGATTTACACCCGCCAAGTGGTTAGGTCACATGAATTGGCAAAACGCTAGTTATGTGGTTTTCTACCAGGATAGGGCTGAGATTTTCCTTCTATCCAGGGGTGGTGAACAACGTTCTAAGCCCCCTAGTCTGCTTGATCTGGACTAGTTATTTAAATCATCTCAAGAAATACTATTCTAAAAGTTAATATAATCATGATATTAACCTCCTGGTAAGTGTGACTTGAGGAACCACACGAGCCGCCAAGGTAATGGACTACGTCCAAACCGACACACGATCTATTTAGATCTTGATCAATCATCTGTACGATGATCATTCTATTTAAACACCCATTAGTGGTGAAGTGCTTACGAGCTATATTATGTCCATTAGTGACAAACGACAGTTGTAGTCTACGACTCCTTGTCTCGAGATAGTAAAACTGCGTTCGAACCTCGAAGTTTCACGATCTTTTTGATCTTGGCATTATATAATTCAAGTCGTAACGATAAGCCTTTGGTGCTATCCTTATGTTGTCCTTTGTGACAGGCCGTTGTGCCATACTAATCACCCCCATAAACTTTACAAGTTACATGATTTAATTGTACCATGCCCCACATTATAATTCAAGTCATCAATCATGTATGACTAATTAAAACTTATATTATTATTATTAATAGTTTCAATGGACAAGATGGAGGATTCTAATGAAGTAAACAGTCAAAGGAAGGATGATGACGCGAATGAGAACATCGTTATAACAAAAGGAGATCTTCAAGCACTTATTGCCATGGAAGTCAACAAGACAATAAAGAATCACGCTGAAAAGCAGATCGAGTCTAGTGCTTCGCACTCTAAAAAATTGTCAAGGCACACCTCCAAGCATACCACCAAGCAGTTCTCAAAACCTCCTTCAGAAAAGAAGGAACACTCGGAGTACTCCTCGAATGTGAGGAGAGAGGGAGGAATATCAGAAAAAGACTAAGTTCTCGAAGGATGGTTGCTCATATAAGTACTTTGTGTCTTGCAAACCGTGAGACTTTACTAGAGAGAAAGGGGCGGTAGAAACACTAAGATGGTTGGATGAGATTGAGACAGTTGTAGAAATTAGCGGATGCGCTGAAAAGGATGTAGTGAAGTATGTTGCACAATCATTCAAAGGTGATGCCCTTATATAGTGGAAGTCCATGATTCAATCATCTTGGAAAGTTTATTTGTATAATCTGAGTTAGGAAAAGTTTGTAGAATTGATAAAGGAAACTTATTGTCCACCTCACGAGGTGGAAAAGATTGAAACAGATTTTCTAGGGTCACAAATGAAGAATTTGGACTGTAGGAAGTATTTGTCTGACTACAACTCCATGTCGAGATTGGTGCTTACCTGATCACCCCTGAATCTAAACGCATCGCGCATTTTATTGGTGGTCTGGAACCGGAGATTAAGGGGAATGTAAGAGCTTCAAGGCCAGAAACTTTCAGATCTACAGCAGAGTTGGCTTTGACACTCACCCAGGATTTGAAAAGGCAGCGGTCCATCAAGTCTGAAGTAGAGGGAAAGAGAAAAGAGAGAGGATGACCGAAATCATCGGTCAAAGAAGAATCGAAGGTTTGGCTCAAATTGATATCAGCAGAGGTCGGATGATAGGCCAAAGTGCAAGAAGTGTAATCAACGACACCGAGGTGCATGTCGGGATGAATCCCAGTCCAAGGCATGTGCAATCTACAAGAAGTTTGGGCACAAGGCCTTAGATTGTAAGGATCCCAAGGACACCACATGTTACAATTGTAGTGAGAAAGGGCACATAAAACCCAACTGCCCTAAGTATAAGAAAGACGACGCTGCGAGGGACGAGGGAACGAAGAAAGGAAAGGCTCGTGCTTTTCAGATGAAAGTAATGTGATAACAGGTACGTTCCTTATCCATGATGTTTATGCTAGAGTTCTTTTTGATTCAGGGGTCGATAAATCTTTCGTAGATCATAAGTTTAGTGCCTTATTAAACTTGTGTTAGGATCTGAGTTTGAATTACTTGTATTTTGTTTCAAAAATGGAAAATGATTGAATTAAAAGAGATTTGCAGTGGAATAAGATAGAAAACTTTGACTACAAGAAATGGTCATTTGTTTTCATCATCATCTTGCTTTCAAGTTAATTAACTTGCATGTGATTCACAAACTCCCCCTCAGCCTTTGCAGTTACAGTTTGGTAATGAGAAAATGCAGAGAAGATGATATGCGAAAGTTGATCTTTTAAGAGACAAGTTTAAAGGTTACAAGAGTTGCCTATTATACTAACTATCTAACCTCTGAGCATCTTTGATGACGTCAGGGTTGATAGTGACAGGAAACAATATGTAACTAACTCTAAACACTGCTTATACTAACTATCAGTGCTTGGCACTGTTACATTGATTAACGAAGCTAATGATTAAACTCTTATTCCTATCCTCTGTCCTTGTTAACTCTGGCAGACCTTGAAGCTTTGTGAAGACAGATGATAAGATGAGCAGTCTTTATGGAAAGCAGCGTAAGTACATCAGAGGATGTAACCTCTGATAGTTGAACCAAAGATCGGATAGTGTTGTTTGGCTTTATATCATCTATTCCTTTCATAGGGTTCAATCCCAACAATCTCCCCCTGGAACAGATGATGCCAAAAACACTTTATTCGTGGTTTTTATTCCTTAGAAGGAATTCTCTTATTTGACCTTTGAACTGAAGTTCAAAGTTAAGAGATTCCATGTCATCAGCATCCTTCACCAGCTCTAAACATAGTAGTTCTTGGAAGTCTTCTACTGTAAGCTCATAAGCATCTTCCATGGATAGTTTAGTGGTTGCAGCATCAGACTTGAGCAATGTCAATTCATGGGTGTCTTTGTCGACCTTCCATTTTAGAACTTTTGGGTCTGATGATTTTCTTGAAGGAGCCATTATTGCAGAGGTTTATAAATGAGCCATCTTTGACAAATCTTTGGCCAGCTTGGCACTTGTATCATATGTGTGATAATTAATCATATTCTGAATCCCTTCTTTGATAAATGTATCCTCAAACTCTTTATCAGTCTTTTCATTCATCTCCCCTTGCTTTTTCCTGTGTTGCAGGGCAAGTGTGGAGTGGGCAAATGTTGAGCTGGACCTTTTAGAAAGTTGAGCACTGAGGATAGCATCTTCCTTTGAGTAGTCAGGCTTGGGAGGCATGGATGGATCATTTTTTCTTCTTTCTTCCAAACTTTTGTAAGTGTCTAACACCCTCACCTCACCCCATCTCATCACTTGGTTTTTGGAACCATAATGATTTTGAATCAGTTCTTGCTTCATTCTCTTCAACTTCAAAGCATTTTCAGTGATAACTTTCTTATATAAATCCCAGTTGGGAGGAGTTGGCTTTCTCAGAGGGTCTTTCAACATTTCTTGCATTCTGTTGATTTCCTCCCTCAGTTCATCTATGCTCAAATCCCTGAACTGTGGACTTGTTTCCTTATACATCTTCTTTTCCATGATACACTCAAGGAGTTCACTCTTAAGCAACTTATCTTCCCTTACTGACAACTGGTTGCTCAGATCCTTGACAAATTTTTGTAGATTGGTGACTTTACTCAGTTGAAAGGACATGATAATCTGTATCTCTTTATCATTTTTACCAGCTGATTCTCTTTTGGCAATATCCTCTGCTTGCTTCTTTTTCAATTCTAAATAGGCATCAACATTTGCTGGTCTTGGATAGCCATCAAGGGATAGAATTGTTCTTTTGCCAGGGTCATCCTCTGAAAAGAAACTTAGGATCTCTTCCCTGACTGCTGGTAAATCAAGAGGATACAATTTTGATGCAGGAATGACTTTAAGGGTTGAAGAAGTTGTAAGCACTGATGTGGGGATCACTGGTGTTGATGATAGTGGAAGAGGTGCAGAGATCTCATCATCATTTATCACTTTTATGATTTTTCTCCTTTTAAACCTTAAGGTGGGTGATGGTGGTTGTGGGATTTTTGGTGGTATAGATAATGGTTGAGTTGATGTGGGAAATGTGATTATGGCAGTGGATAGAGATGCATCTATTGCAACCTCTGCTGTATCAACAAATGTTGACACAACAGTTGCTGTAACATCTGCTTGTGTGGATGTGGGTTGTGGTTTTGAAGATGTGGTAGGTTTTTGAGAAGCAGAGGTTTTCATGGTTGGATTGGTTTCAGGCTTAGTTTTAGGAGGTGTGGATGTTGGTTGCCTGGCTTTTCTAGCAGGAGCTCTTTTTGAAGAAGTACCAACCTCTCCTTTTTCTTTTTGCTGATCAATCTTTTTTCTCAACCAACACTCTGCTCTCCTCAATCACATTCTTCTTGTGACTAGCCCTTGCCTTGGCCACAATTTCATCAGTCAAATCAATCTTCTTTGAACCATCAGGCCTTGGGATATTTACTGTTGGTCTGGCCTTATCATCATCTATTGTTAACTTCTTTGGACCCAAAGGTTTCTCCCCCTTTTTGGCTTCATCTGTTGTAACAAATATAACCGTTGGAGGTGCATGGCCAGTGGTTGTGAGTAGATGTGCTTTGATGGCTTTAATGTCTGCTGCAGTGTCTTGATACCTTGATTCAAACATGTTTCTAACATTATTCACATGATGCTTGTGTTGTAAATCCAAATAATGTTGTTGATGTTGAAATAGAGGGTTAAGAGCTTCTTTGAGATCAGCAGTGGATAGAACAGAGGGTTAACTTTTTGTAGCTATCATCTGCTTTAGTAAATCTTTGATATTACCAACAAAGTTTTCTATTCTGGTCACTCTCTCTGTCAAATCCTGGTATTTTTAGATCATCATCTAATTTAATAGGATCATCAGAACTCCTACCAGTGGTGGTAGTTATATCTATGTTATCATGAGCAGTGGTTTTAGGACCAGCTTCAAACATAGATGCTCCTTTGTCTTGGTACTGGGGACTTCCCACAATAGAGGTAACAGTTGTTGCCTCAGCAGTGGTTGCCTTCAACCAAGTCTTATTAATGAAACCACTGTCCAACTGAGAACTAGGGAGTTCAGCAATTGTAGTGGCTGCTTGTGTTGAAATATCACAAAGGGTTACATGTAACCCAAGGGATGTAGCCTCTTCATTTACTGATGGGCTAGCAATGAATAAAGAATCAGACCCAGCCATTGGATGAAGTATATTCTCAGTAATAGGTTGTTAAGAAGTGCTAGTTTGTGTCTGAACTAATTCAATTGCATTCAGCAATGGTACAATTGTTGGTGGAAGTGAAGGTATCGGTGAAGGTGGTTGAGTAGAAAGCGACATTGCCCTGGGAGAGGGGCTGTGGAAGATAGACCCAAGTGGATCTAGAGCTTCATAAAGTGGTGTCCATGTGTCTACAACCTTTTCCTTTTGTGAGGAAGAAGGAGGAGTTTCAAAGCCGGTGGGAGATCTTTGAACCATCTGCTGTGAAGAAGTAGCAGCAGTGGTTTGTGACTTTGGTGCTGTCACAGGGTTAACCTCTGGGATCTCATCTTCCAGAGGACCCTTTCTGGGTTTGGTGGGATTTTTGGAGATTGTTTTGGTTTTCTTTTTGAAAATTTTTGGTGTGGGTTTCAGGGCAGCGGTTGTGTTGCCCTGATCACCAAGAGCAGTGGGCTCAGTAGCAAGAGGTTGAGATTGAACATTTTGTTCTGGTAAAACTTGCTCATCCTTCTCTACTCGTGTTTTCTCAACTTTATCTTGGTTTGTTATTCTGGTGAAAGTTTCATGATTAAGGCTGCCTGGATTAACCACAGCGCCAATTTTACTTGCAGGACCTTTAATTTGATCCTGTAAGTAAACACTCAAGAAACGTGGATGCATCAAAAAAGCTTTTCGTTTTTCAATATTTTTAAAGTTATTCACAAGATCATTGAACAGTATCTGGGAGTAGTTCAAATCAGTGTCAGTTAAAATTGCATACCCCAGATATTGCATGTTCAATGGGATTTCATTGAAAGCGGCGAATTTTGCTGAGAGACAAGTAAGAATGGTGTGAAAGAAAAATCTCATCTCAACAGGAAAGTTAGGTTTAAAAATGGTCATACCTTTCATCTGGCCGATATAACCTCTTTCCAGAAACTCTGCTTGGATCTCATTAATTGGAAATGACACAGGGTGTTGTATGTCATTTAACTTGAAAACTTGAGATATCGATTGGGCTCTAATTTGCATCAACACTCCCCATACTCTTGAAATTATTGTATAAAGGAACACCATCAGCAGATGAGTGAACCTTTGCATTTTTCCAGAAATCACGAAGAGTGTCAATGTAAATGGGGGCTTTGACGGTTAACAAGTGCAAGAATTTAGACTTTTGCAAAATTCAAATCATTGGATGATAGCGAGTATTTGCGTCGTTTTCTTCAAGTATGGCAGTGTAGTTGTGTGGGGTTTTGATTATGAGAGTGAAAGGTGGAGGTTCGTCTTGTGATTTAGCTTTAGATTTTGAAGATTTTGATTTGGGAGCCATGGTGTTTGAGAGAAAAATTGTTTTGAGATTTTGAAATCAACACAGTTTAGGGTAACCACTGGTGAGATAAAACAGGGGTTTTATAAGGGTTTTGAAAAAGTGAACATGACGTGGCATCTGTTGCAAGATCGGATGGCTAACATCTGGCCACGTGTAACCTCTGATGAGAAAAGTAAGCGTTGATGTGGCAAAACACTGTTTTAGGACAGTGGTTTGGACAATAGTGATTTTGTTAACACTATTAGAGGATAGCCATCAGTGGTTTTGAAGAGGTGAAAAATAGAAGTCAGAGGATACACTGTATCAGTGGATAAGATTTTAAAGCCTATCAGTGGTTTTGAGCAAACAGATGTGGTGATCAGACTTTTAAAGATTTATTGAAAAATTTCAATTTTATACTATTTTTAAGGAATTTGTGAATTTCTGAAAATATTTTGATGCTATGTACACATGGATTTACAAGAAAACTTGTTTTTAATCCATGTTTAGCATACCAAGCCTTGAGATCAAATTTTCAAAGGTAGATGTATCCAATGCCATGGTAAAACATCTGCCCATTGATCTGAAGTATGGACATGATGCAAAGAAATCAAACATTTTTTCATAGCAATCTCTCACAAAGTGATGTCTGATATCAATGTGCTTTGTAGTTGAATGAGAAACTGGATTTTTGATGATATTTTCAGCAGCTTGACTGTCCAATTTGAGTGGAGTCTTTAGTGCAATGATACCAAAATCCAACAACTGGTTTTGAAGCCATAAGAGTTGAGCAGTGCAGCTAGCAGCAGCAATATACTCTGCCTCAGCAGTGGATGTTGAAACTGCAACCTGCTTTTTGCTTTGCCAAGACACTAGACAATCACCTAGGAATTGACATCCTCCTGATGTGGACTTCCTTGTAGTTTTACACCCAGCAAAATCACTATCTGAAAAACCTGAAAGCTCAATATTCCTATTAGCTGGATACCAGATACCAAGTGTGGGAGCACCTTTTATGTATCTGAATATCCTTTTTACAGCAATAAGGTCAGACTTTCTAGGTAATGCTTGTGATCTGGCACAAACACATGTTGCAAACATGATGTCTGGCCTTGATGCAGTTAGGTACAATAAAGACCCAATCATGCTTCTATAAAGAGTTTGATCAACAAGGTCATCTTTACCATCAATGGTGACTAGCTTGGAGGTTGCCATGGGTGTGCTACATGGTTTACAATCATCCATATCAAACTTTTTAGGCAGTTCTTTCACATACTTGTTTTGATGGATAAATGTACCATTGTGCAATTGTTTAACTTGAAGACCAAGAAAACATTGGAGCTCACCCATTACACTCATCTCAAACTCTGCTGCCATGAGTTTTCGAAACTCTTCACACATAGCAGTGCTTGTGGATCCAAAAATGATGTCATCCACATAAATTTGGACAAGCATCAAATCTTTTCCTTTCCATTTTAAAAACAGGGGTTTATCTATTTTGCCTCTAGTAAACCCTATTGATAAGAGAAAAGTGGATAGAGTTTCATACCAGGCTCTTGGTGCTTGTTTCAAGCCATACAATGCTTTGTTGAGCTTGTATACATGATCAGGATGGAATGCATCTTCAAAACCTGGAGGTTGACAAACATACACCTCTTCTTTGATTTTTCCATTCAAAAATGCACTCTTTATATCCATTTGAAACACCTTTATGTTGTGGTTAGCAGCAAAAGCTAAGAACAGGCGAATAGCTTCCAACCTTGCTACAGGAGCAAAAGTCTCATCATAGCCTATACCTACTTCCTGTCTGTAGCCTTGAACCACAAGCCTTGCTTTATTTTTGACAACAATACACCTTTCATCAGTTTTATTCTTGAAGACCCACTTTGTGCCAATTGGACTTACATCTTTTTGGCAGTGGCACAAGCTCCCAAACTTGTTGTCTTTTGAACTGAAGGAGTTCTTCTTGCATGGCCTCTACCCAGTTGTTGTCTTTCAGTGCCTCTTGGTACTTGACTGGCTGTATTAGTGATAGAAAACCAGCAAAAAGACAAATATTTTAGGATTGGCTTCGTGTGAGCACCCCAGATTTGATGTTGCCAATAACTTGATCTGCTGGATGGCTTTTGAGATAAATCAAATCACCTTGGTATAGAATAATAGCATTTTGAGGTGATGGCTGCAAATGTGTATCATCTGAGCTAACATCTGCTTGTGAAATTGAAGTATCAGCCACTGATGAGAATGGTGGTGGTGGTATTGGGGGTATAGAGGTAACACTCTGATGATTTTGGTGCCCAGATGTAGGACTTTTATCAACAGATGTTTGATTTTGTGAACTGGCAGAGGTTTGAGGATTAACCACTGTTGACCCAGAAGTGGCAGAGTTTACACAAGAGCTTGTAGCACTTGATCCTCTGTTTGAAGAATAGACTTTTGTTTGTGGAAGCACACAGTCATATCCTTGATCTTCTTCAGATGATTGTGGTGTACCTGCATTGTCTAGCTTGATAGAAACATCAGCAAATGTGAATTTATCTAAATCAAAAAGCTCTGCAGGATTTGCTGGGATTTTCATGATGATAGTTCATTGAACTTCACATTCAAAGTTTCTTCAACACACTTTGTCCTAGAGTTAAAAAACTTTGTAGGCTTTGGCAGTAGTTGAGTATCCCAGAAAATAACCACAATCAATTTTGGCTGCAAACTTAGATATAGAATCTTTTAAGTTCAAAATAAAACATGGACAACCAAAAATTTTAAAATATGAAATCAGAGGTTTGATTTTATACAAAATATCATAGGCAGTCTTTTGATGCCTGGGTTTAATCAAAACTCTGTTTTGAACATAGCAATAAGTGTTTACAGCCTCTGCCCAAAAGGACAGGGGTAAACCAGAATCTGCTAACATAGATCTTGCTGATTCAATTAAGGTTCTGTTTTTCCTTTCAACCACCCCATTTTGTTCTGGAGTTCTTGGAATGCTATATTGTCTAACAATTCCTTTTGACTCACAAAAAGCATCCAACTCCCTATTTTTAAACTCTGTTCCATTGTCACTTCTAAAGATTTTTACTGGAAGATCAAATTGCTTTTCTACTTGTTTGACAAAGTTTTGCAAAATGCTTGCAGTTTCATCCTTAGAATGAAGAAAGAAGGTCCATGTAAACCTAGAGAAATCATCAACTATCACTAGGCAATACCTTTTGTGTTTTAAGCTCATGATTTGCACTGGGCCAAACAAGTCCATGTGCAACTGTTGTAAACACTGGCTTGTCTTGGACTCTTCAATTGATTTGAAAGAACTTTAACATATTTGCCTTTTAAACAGGAAACACAATGTTAATCACAGGAAAATTGCTTGTGAGGCAAGCCTCTTACAAGACTTTGTTTTGAGAGTGTGGTGATAGTTTTAAGATTTGTGTGTCCAAGTCTTCTATGCCATAACTCAGTCTCTTTGCTAGAAGCAACTGAGAATAGACATGTCCCAGACATAGGATTATCTTTTAGCATATCTACCACATACACATTCCCACTTCTGTGTGCAGTGAGTTGTGCTTTGCTCTCAGCAAAGATTTGACCAATCCTGTTAACAACCTCTGGTCCCACAATTTGACAAGTTTTCTTAGTGAAGAAGGATCCATATCCTCTATCACTCATTTGTGAGACACTCAGCAGGTTAAATTTCAGATTGTCAATCAAATTCACATTTTCAAACTTGAGTTTACTAGCCAGAACCGATCCAGACCCTAAAACCTTTCCCTTTGAGTTATTACCAAAAGATATATCACCCCCCCCCATGAGCCATGAAGTCCTTGAGAAGGGATCTACATCCTGTCATGTGCCTGGAACCTCCACTATCTACATACCATAAGCTATCAAGGCAAGTAGAGGGTCCCTGCACATTTAAGTAAAAAGATCAGTTAAGATTGGTCTCCAAAGCCAAAATGGCTTTGGATGGGGTCACAGATGGTCCAGCCTCAAGTCTAGGACAATGGTCAGTGATTTTGAAATTTTCTTGTAATATCTGCTCTTGACCATTACCTATCAGATGATTGTATCCATAAGGGTGCCTGTTTACTCTTTGCTTTGAAGGCTTTTTGTAGCCTTCATAAGCATGAGGAACCTTTTTATAAGTAGGTTGGCCTTACCCTCTTGGAAATGAGTTTGAAGGTGGGGCATCTGTCACTTGCACCTCTCTTTGAACAGAGGTTTTGGTTAAGGATTTTGTAGCAGATGTTTCAACTGGTTCAAAACTATGCTTGGATTTATTTCCAACAGAACTTGAACTTTCTCTTTCAAGTGCTTTTGCCTTGATCTCTTTTACCTTTTGTTCATAGTTTTTTAGATAGGCACACTGTTGAGTTGAGTGACTTGTTTTGCTGCAAATGGTGCATTTTGAAGAGTTTTTGATAACACAAGTTTTGTTAATGTCATAGGCTTTTAAAAGAAAACAATCTGCAGCCACATGATTTCTTTTTTCACAAAATTCACAAAACAAGTTTTTAATCTTTACTCTTCTTTTCCTATCAGACTTTTTCTCAGCAGTGGTTGTAACCTCTGCTGGCACATCTTTGATAGGGATCACCAGTGCTTTTGGGGCTTTAATACCATCAGTGGTTGTGAAGTTCATTGGCTTAAAGTTCTCTAAGATATCACATTCATCTGACCAGGTTGGTTTAAACTGATATTTTTCAATTTCTTTATCTTTTGTTGAAACCTCTGTTTTTTCCAAAACAGTTTTGTTTCCAGCTTTATCTGTGATTTTTATCTCTTCACCAGCCAAATTTGTAGGGACAACTTCAACCAACTCAGAATCAATTTCAGCAACATTTTTCTCATTTTGGTCATAGGCTCTAAAACCTACACCAAACTTAATGTTGCTCTTGATCTGAGCATCAAGCATAATATCATAACCTTTGGGTTTTTTCTAACTCCTTTTTACAAACTTGGTATTTTTCTACCATAGTTGGAGTTCGCCCTTGGTTATGCTTGATGTATGTCTTAGGCTACTCATTTTAGAATCTATTTCACTTAACTTTGATTTTAACTCTTTAATCAGTTTTTCAAAATTAAGTTCATCTTCTAAAATTTTGTTTCTCATGTTTTCATTCACCTTTTTTATGTTTGCAAAAGCAATGATGCATTTGTCAGAACATAGATCTTTAAGAATCTGAGATGATACCTTTGTAGCAGCCATAAGAGCACAATCACACTCATCTTCACACACATCAATGCTCCATGGGTCAGTAGGAGAGTTCTTTTCCTTATCAGCAACATTTTCTCTTTCTTCACTTGAAACCACTGTTTCATCACAAACTTGAACTTCATCAGATTTTGCCACTATCTCCATAGATTCAACACCTTCAGCAATTGTCTCTAAGGCCATTAAAAAAAATTCTTGTTCAACATCATTTTTGGCCATTAAAGCAAAGTGCTCATCAATCAAATCCTCAGGCAAACTGCTCCAGTCAACATAACTTTGTGTGAAAAAGCTTTGTTGACCAACCTCTGCTTGACTATCAGTGGTTTGAGCAGGTTGTGTAACAATGGGTGCTTGTTGAACAAGCACTTGAGGATGAGATGGTGCTTGAACATGTTGAATTTGTGGAGCAGTGGATTGAACATAATGCACTGGAACAGTGGTAGCAGGATGTGCAAAGTGGGCAGTGTTTTGAACATGTTGAACAGGGGTATATTGTGAATAATGAGCAGTGTTTTGTGTGTGTTGAGGTCTAGGGCTAGGATGAGTCCCTATTGGTCCAGAACTTTGAGACCTGCATTCTCTGGCAAAGTGTCCTAGCCTATTACACTTATAACACTTGACTTTTGATTTATCCAGCCCAACCTTCAATCCCCTATGCAAACCTAGGAATTTTCTACCAGTTCTCTTATAAAATTTACTAGCCCTAACACTCAATAGGGCTAGTTGGTGCAAAATATCCATTTCCTCAAGATCAGAAGGTTCAGTGTGTTGTAAATCATTCAGCTCAAAGGATAGATTGTCAGAGGTTTGGCTTTCCCCATTAGCAGTAAAAGCATAGTTGGGTGCATATGTTTCAGATCCAAAGTTCCCACCAGATGTAATATCTATATAGTGATCATAACTTTGGTCCTTACTGCTGCCAGAACCCTCTTCTTAGCCAAAAAGAGTTGTATTACCCAATGAATAATCATCAGTCATTTTGCCAGAATCTTGCAACTTCTTTTTCTGGTTTAACTCTCTCTCATAAGTGAGGAGTATCCCTTGAAGTTGTGTCAACGACATTTCTGTAAACCCTACAGATTTTCGCGTTACAAAGCTACCATCTCCCACTTATCTGATAACGATCTAAGGAAACGACTATTGACAGTCGAATTAGGAAAAACCACGTTAACCAGTCTAAGTTCACTGATGAGACAACTGTAACGTTCAAATTGTTGTGTTAGTGACTCTCCTTTCAAGTGACAAAACGTTTCATACTGCTGATTTAGAACTTCTCTATTACTTTCTATCACTTCCTCAGTCCCACCAAATTGCTCCTTAAGTGCATCCCATAACTCCTTTGCACTATTGCAATGGAGTAGACCAGCATAAATTTCATTGGGTAAGGCTGAAGCAACTATGCTAAATGCCTTAGCATCCAATTCAATTTTCTGGAAATCGTGCTCCGAAAGGTTTTCAGGATTTTTTGGCACTTGCTTGGTTGGATCCTCTGTGCTTGGAACCATTGGAACGTGAGGTCTATAAGCAACAGATCTCCAGCAACCGGTGTTTTGCTGAGCAAGGATGTGACCCATCTGTCGTTGCCAAATGAAATATTCATTTCATTTTAGCATCGGCGGTTTGAATAAGGAACCAGAATTGGCATCCTGTATGTTTTGAGACATTTTCAGTTGATTTTTTCACATATTTTGTTTTAAAAACTTTGAACGTAATAAAACTCTGAATATCAAGCTAAAAACAACCAAACTGATTAGCAAGAGAGCTGATCTAGTCGAACCAAATTGATTGTTAGATCGAATTTGATGAATCAAGCTCTGATACCAATTGTTAGGATCTGAGTTTGAATTACTTGTAGCTTTTGTTTCAAAAATGGAAAATGATTGAATTAAAAGAGAATTGCAGCGGAATAAGATGGAAAACTTTTACTACAAGCAATGGTCGTTTGTTTTCATCATCATCATGCTTTCAAGTTAATTAACTTACATGTGATTCACAAACTCCCCCTCAGCCTTTGCAATTACAGTTTGGTAATGAGAAAATGTAGAGAAGATGATATGCGAAAATTGATCTTTTAAGAGATAAGTTTAAAGGTTACAAGAGTTGCCTATTTATACTAACTATCTAACCTCTGAGCATCTTTGATGACGTCAGGGTTGATAGTGACAGGAAACAATATGTAACTAACTCTAAACACTGCTTATACTAACTATCAGTGCTTGGCACTGTTACATTGATTAACTAAGCTAATGACTAAACTCTGATTCCTATCCTCTGTCCTTGTTAACTCTGGCAGACCTTGAAGCTTTGTGAAGGCAGATGATAGGATGAGCAGTCTTTATGGAAAGCAGTGTAAGTACATCAAGGATGTGACCTCTGATATTGAACCAAAGCTCGGATAGTGTTGTTTGGCTTTATATCATCTGTTCCTTTCATAGGGTTTGCCTATAAGAACTCTAGACGTAACCTATGACGTAGAACTCGCTGATGGAACAATTGAGACCGCTTCCACGATTCTAGATGGATGCTCCATATCCATCAAGGATCATTCCATTCCTGTTTCACTTCTGCCAATGAAATTGGCTGGATTCGATGTAGTTCTTGGTATGGATTAGTTGTCTAGTAATCAAGCCCATATAGCATGTAACAAGAAACTCATCAAGATCAAATCCCCAACTGGAGATACACTCGCTATACAAGGAGACCAATATTATGGATTATCGGAAAAAGCATCATTGCTCAAAGCATCAAAGTGTTTGAAGAAAGGCTATGTCATTTATATGGCACAAGTGACTATTGATGAGCCCAATCCAAAGATAGAAGACCTACCCGTTATGTCTGAATTTATAGATGTCTTCCCAAAGACTTGCCTGGTCTGCCTCCAGACAAACAAGTGGAGTTTAGAATCGATATCATACCGGGAGCCGCTCCTGTTGCAAGAGCTCCATATCGATTGACACCTACAGAAATGAAGGAATTACGAACACAACTGGATGAACTATTGGAAAAGGGTTTTATTCAACCTAGTTCTTCACCTTGGGGAGCTCCAATCTTGTTTGTAAAGAAGAAAGATGGATCAATGAGAATGTGCATTGATTACCGTGAGCTAAATAAGTTAACAATCAAGAACCGCTACCCATTTTCTAGAATCGATGATTTATTTGATCAACTTTAGGGAGCGAGCTAACTTTCAAAGATTGATCTGAGGTCAGGTTATCAGCAGCTCAAGGTTAGAACAGAAGATGTTCCGAAAACAACATTTAGAACCAGGTATGGTTATCACGAATTTTTAGTGATGCCTTTTGGGCTCACGAATGCACCTGCGGCTTTTATGGATTTGATGAATAGGGTTTGCAAACCGTACTTGGATAAGTTTCTCATTGTCTTCATGGACGACATACTTATCTATTCTCGCAGTCAGGCTGATCACGAGAAACATTTGAGGTGTATTCTAGGATTGCTAAGAAAAGAGAAACTCTACGCGAAGTTTTCAAAGTGTGAGTTTTGGTTCTGTGAAGTTCAGTTCTTAGGACACGTTGTCAGTGAAAGTGGAATTCAAGTAGACCCCGCTAAGGTCGAGGCTGTTATGAACTGGCAAGCTCCCAAGACACCATCAGAGATACGTAGCTTGTTGGGATTAGCTGGTTATTATCGAAGATTTATCGAGAACTTCTCAAGAATTTCAACTCCATTGACCACTTTGACCCCAAGGATGTTAAGTTCAATTGGGGTCCAAAACAGCAAGAAGCTTTTGAAGTTTTGAAGCAGAAGTTAAGTAATGCTCCTGTGCTAACCTTACAAGAAGGAGTTGAAGACTTTGTGGTCTACTGTGATGCATCGCACACAGGGATGGGCCGCGTGCTTATGCAACTAGGTAGAGTGATCGCCTATGCCTCGCAACAGCTGAAGGTTCATGAAAGGAATTACACCACACATGATTTGGAATTGGGCGCTGTGGTGTTTGCGCTCAAAAAAGGGAGACACTATTTGTACGGGACAAAGTGTATTATATACACTGATCATAAAAGTCTCCAACATCTATTCAACCAGAAAGATTTGAACATGCGACAACGACGATGGATGGAAACGCTTAACGATTATGATTATGAGATTCATTATCACCCAGGCAAGGCAAATGTGGTTGTCGATGCCTTAAGTCGCAAGGAAAGGGTTAACCCATTCGGGTTAATGCCGAAAGTATGGAAGTAAAGAATAGCTTGAATGAGAAAATTTTGCAGGCTCAGCAGAAAGCCTTGTTAGAGGCAAATCTCCCAAGTGAGGAATTGGGCCAAGTTGTGGAACAACTCACGCCGGGAAGTGATGGAATCCTTAGATTTCGTGGACGAATTTGGATTCCAGTCTTCGGAGGACTTAGGGAATTGATTCTCCAAGAAGCACATAGTTCAAAATACTCTGTTCACCCAGGTAGTGATAAAATGTACAAAGATTTGAGGCCCAACTATTGGTGGGCAGGATTGAAGAAATCCATAGCTACTTATGTAGCTAAATGCCTAACGTGTTAGCAAGTTAAGGCCGAACATCAGAAACTGTCGGGACTACTACAGCCGCTAGAAACCCCCATGTGGAAATGGGAATACGTACCTATGGATTTCATTACCAAGTTACCGAAACAAACAGCGAAAATGACACGATATGGGTCATCGTGGATAGATTGACTAAGTCGGCACACTTCTTGCCCATTAAGGAAACCTACAGTTCGGATAAGCTGGCGAAATTGTATGTGGATGAGATTGTATCCTTACACGGCATGCCAGTATCTATTGTGCGACAGAGACACCAGGTATACTTCTCATTTTTGGAAAAGCTTTCAGCAAGACTTGGGCACACGATTGAACTTTAGTACGACATATCACCCCACAGACGGATGGACAAAGCAAACGTACTATTCAAACGTTGGAAGACATGTTACGCGCGTGTGTAATCGATCTAGGAGGAAGTTGGGACAAACAGTTACCTCTGGTTGGGTTCTCTTATAACAATAACTATCACGCAAACATACAGGCTGCTCCATTCGAAGCTCTCTACGGAAGAAAATGTAGAACGCCCGTTTGCTCGGCTGAAGTTGGGGAAGCCCAACTAACAGGACCAGAAAATGTTCTAGAAACGACAGATAAGATTCTGCAGATTTGTGATCGTCTTAAAGATGCCAGGGATAGGCAGAAGAGCTATGCATATAAGAGGCGTAAACATCTTCAGTTCCAAGTAGGGGACAAGGTTTTTATTAAAAGGTCGCCTCGGTATACCTCAAACATCGAATTTAACGTCATTTATCGTCTTTTACGCCTTTTCGGCGCATAGTATGGTTTAAAACCATAACTATGAGCCAAGACTTGTTACCTAATGAGTTATAAACTTATTTTCAATATATTTTCAGTAAGTACAAGTCCCGAACTCAGAATCCAAATTATGACTTCAAAGCTATGTGTGAAATGACTAAATTGCCCCTACGGGACATAGTTTATTTCAAAATCGTCAAGCACACATATATTTGATATCCTACTGTTATAACATCATAAAATTATATTTTTACTGAATAAATATGACCTTGACATCAGATTTACTATAAACACCTTTTATAAGTTATAAAATGACCAAATTGCCCTGCTGAGGCGTAAATCAAGTTTAAAACCAAAACGTACATACATATTGATATCCTACTGATATCATAACATATTTTAAACATAAAGGCATATGAAACTTGTATACGACTCTCCCGGTTACCCGGTTTCGCTTATACGCTTAAGATTAAGTATACGACCAAAACGGGTGTAACTTCGTCACTTTCCTATCAAAATCCATAATGTTATTGGTATACCCATATTATACAAGTCTTAATACTTTTCGTGTCCAATTAACCTTCTATTCCGGTCACCGCCGTAATCTAGCGTATCGTACCGTATCTATTTTAACGAAAGACTAGCCGGTTCAAGGCTAAGACTTAACTAAGGACCCGTTAGCATTCTAATTTGGTTAATAACACCATCATTCCAGACGAAACGCCTTCTGGTAAATTGTGCCGGTACTGATCTTGGAATTTGCGGTTGAGTCATGGAATTCTCGAAGACTTAGCTCAGGTAAATACTTTTAACCTATTTTCCCTATACGGGCTTGAGATACGGAATATTATTATTACCGCTTGGTTGGTGTGGAAGTTATGTTTTATTCACTGGGTATTAATTAAATTGCATAACCCGGTTTTGATCTGTATTGTTTGAAACTAAAACATTGGGGGTGGGCTTGACCGTGTCTGGGATATCCTTGGCTCACTAAAGTGCTAGTGGCCACGACTTAAGCAAGGTGTAGGCATACACCGGTAATTGCTATTATTATTTAATGTCTGCTTTTTGTGTGAAAGTTCAGTAGTGGTGTGTCAGTCGATCATGTCTCGGTTTCTGTACTAGGCCCCATATGTAAAAGACAAACATGTAAATCTGTATACAAGGTCTTTTGTACCATCCCGAGTTATTTATGAAAATGTGCCTTGTGCACCTAAAACCATTTCAAAAGGATTTTCAAAATGTGTCGGCTAATTGTATTTACTTGTGTAAACTGACGTATTTTCAAAAGATTAAAGTTACAGGTACAAGCACGAAATAGGCCGGAAGCTGCGGGGCACTTACGCTAAGGAGTTGTGCCTGTAGAGTCTGTTATCATTTTGTGTATGTTATCCGATCCGCCTGTGGATCTTATTACAAACATTGTATGTACTATGTGTTGTATTTGATTATAATGATATCAATTGTACGTCACGATACTCCCCACCGGGCCCACCGGAATACACATGGAAATCGGGGTGTAACAAATCACAAACGAGAAATCATCGTCAACAACTGTTTTTCTTTAATCATAAGATTAAAATGTTTTACCGAAGATTGACTCTACATATTCCCCCTCAGACTGATCACTATAACAATGTTGTTCGTATAAAAGAAAAGATGATGTGTAGTGATGAATTGATCTCTTACAGGTGAGATCTATTTATATTAAGTATGAAAGCTCTATTTGTGGTGATTGGCTGACATCACCATAATAGTGACATCTAACATTTCTAACAGAAAAGATTTCACAGATGTTTGATGTTGCAAACATCTGTGCAAATCAAACAACTAATCTAACTATGCTAAACACTAATACAAAGCAAGTAATGTTACATTAGGAAACATCTGTTTAGGCTATCCTATGTTGTTTTATATGTTGCTTTGGCCATTTCCATCGGAAATCTGTCAGTAATTACCGGCGAAACTTGCCATTGGAAAGTTTTCGTTGGTGATACTCATTTGCTTAGTAGTGTGGGAATATCCATTTCTCAATGTTAACTTAGGTTAACAAAATTTTGAAGGCCATGAAAGAAAATAGATCTTGCTATAGATGTTGATGTGCCTAGAAGCCGAATGGTCTCCCGTTTTGATTTTCATGCAGGGTTAAGAAATGAATCATCTTAACCAGTATGTCAAGTGTAACCTCACCTCACTGCAAGATGATTGATGTGTTAATTTTACGTAATCAAATCGCAAACACAATCCCATAAATGACTAAATTGTTTCAACAACTCCAAATGTGTAGAAAATACATAATCTAAATTATTATTTATCAATTAACAAAAAGATTATAGACTAAATACAAAATAACATACAATATGATAAGAATGTACCCAAAATCCATGGTATTATTGATTAGTGCGTAGTAGATGTCGAGTAGCTTGATCATACGTATGTGGGTAGATCATGGTATCCCATTCTCTACTTGTAATATGTTTCCTTAGTGTGTTTCTAATCGATCCAGATGATGACTCTGTGTTTGTACATAATGTAAGATGTTAACCAAGTGATCACAACTCATTGTCACATTTGGTATCACACCATTTTATGTCACAATAATTAGCATATGGTCTTCTCACAAGAAGAAATTGAACCGAGTAAAGATTTCATACTTGTAAACTTGAGTAACATATTTCATGCTTATTTGAGTTAACTGCCATTTTCTTCTCAGTGGTTTCTTTATTTTGCCATTTCAGTCCAATTTTTAAATTTGCGTCATTTTCCTCCCGAAGTTCTAGAAACGTGCCATTTCAGTCCAAAAAAGATAGCGCCCGTTAAAAACGTTGACGACGGAACTGGCGCAAGGCATTATCTTTTTTGACTCAAAATGACAGAAATGAACAAACCACATGGACGGAACTGACGCAAATTTGAAAATTAGACTGAAATGGCATAAATGAACAAACCATATGGACGAAAATGACAGTTAACTCTGCTTATTTCTATTTTCAAACGTTATTTGCAAAAATCATATGCAATAAAGAGTACAAATATGAGACAGCTATCACATGTAACTAAACGAATTATAGATTTCTAAGATCAAAATTATCCGAGACGCCGAGTCATATGATTGTATGTTTAGTGGATATATATATATATATACACACACATATATATATAAGAAAAGTGTAATATACAAAATGGCTTATCGTACGCTCGTACGCGAAGTTGAATTCGCATGTTATGGAAAAGGCGTGTTTGATTTTTGCCAATTTCGCATGTTGTAAAAAAATAAATGAATTCGCACGGCTATACTAAATTCTCATGCGATCGATCTGTTGTTGATGAAAAAGCATAACAAACCCCGAAATCGCACGTTGACAAAATATTCGCGTACGCTCGTACGTTAAGCCTATTTGTACAATAACCTACCCCTATATATATATAATGTATATATTTATATTATATATATATATGTATATAGGGGATGGATCATGAGAAAACTAGTTTAAATGAGAAAACCAAAAAACTAACTAAAAAAGCCAAAAAAACATATCAAAATTTTTTTTTGATTTTTTTATAAAAAAATCGCTATATATATTATATACAAAAACTTTTAAAAAAAACATATAATGCACATGTGCAACATATACATATAATGCACATGTGTAGTACACATATTGTACATGTGCAGTACAAGTTTTTTTTTTTTTGAAAAAAAAGTTTTTTTTATACATAAAAAGCAGCGATTTTCTATAAAAAAAATTGTAAGTTTGTTATGCTTTTTTTAGGTTTTTTAGTTAGTTTTCTAGTTTTCTCACATTTAAGTAGTTTTCTCATAATCCTTTCCATATATATAATATATATATATATATATATATATTAATATCATATATAGGTAAGGGTTAAAATGAAAACTCATTTAGTTGAAAAAACTCAAGAAACCCTTTTTAAAAACCCATGTAACATTTTTATTTTTTCTAAAAAATAGGAATGTAAGATACATATATTTGAACATTTTTGTAAAAAGAAAAACAAAAAATACCCAGTTTTTTTTTAATGTTAAAAAATTTATGTTACATAATATATGTCCAAATAATGTAACATGCAAATTTTGAACACTTAAAAATGTCAAGTACATTTATTTACATTCCTATTTTTAGAAAAAAAAAAATGTTACAAAAGGGTTTTCTTGAGTTTTCTCAACTCAAGTGGGTTTCGTTATCTTTCACTTATATATATAATATAGAAAGTATATATAATGGGCTTAAATACGCTCGTATGCTGGGAGAGTTCGCATGTTATAAAAAAGCACGTATGGGAGAGTGGCAAATTCGCATGTTGAACAGTTATATGAAATCGCATGGGAAGGAGACTCAAATTCGCATAGACTTTGTGAAGACTAGTGAAATGCATGGCTAAAATGAAACACACATTGAAAGCCGCCCGCGTATATCGTAGTTAAGACTAATTGTAGTTAACGCTCCGTATATATATCCCCTTAGTTGTAAACACTAGTGAATAATGCCTAGCTTTTGATTACCAATACACAAGTGTAATCAATGGCCAGGATTTGGTGATGAAAATACACTATGTATTTTATGATTTGATGATTTAAATCAATGGTCAGAATTTATTTACTCAGTTCACAAATACAGAAGTGTTCACTCTAGAACCCCACCATATATATATATATATATATATATATATATATGGGAGGGTTTAAATGAGACGTTAAATATCGCGAGAACCGTGAGAACGAATGAAAAACCATGAAAACTTGGTCAAAAACAATTTAAATTTAAAATTTCTTTTTACACGTATCATTATTATTCGAATACAATGTTAGAAATTTAATTTATACGTTTGAATTTACGTGAATTCGTAAATAATCTTTTTTACACATACGTAAGTTTGTCATTTACACATGTGTAAATTTGTTAAATTTACACATGTAAAAAATATAATAAGAGTGATTTTGAGGAGATAAAAGAATTATTTGATGTTGTAAATTTTTATTTTGATGTTGTATTTTAATTACAACTAGTAGGAGGACCCGCGCTCCGCCGCGGACTAAAAGTGTAATTAGCTTCTTAATTGGTTATTTTTTCTACATATAGGTTAACATAACAGTTTAAGAGGTTCAACCTAGATTCAAAGTCCCAATTACATGTTTTGAATTGTATAAACAATATTACAAAATAATGAGAGGCAATTTAAGATGATTCAAAAGCCAATTCTCAGTTTGCAAACAATATCTACAGAAAGCTTCCAACGTGATAAGCTGAGAATATCAAAGAATATTTCCATCTTTAGTAATTTGAAAAAATAGAATGTCAAGTGGTAGCTAAACAGCTAAGGCCATAATAATAGTATTACACATAAATAATGCACATAAATTTGAAAAAAAACAAAACCACCGCTATAGCATATTTATATGTTATATAATAAGGTTTGTATTAAAAAAATTGTTTTTGATTGGTTTTTTCATTTATTCTCACAGTTCTCGTAATATTTAGCGTTTTCAAGATAACCTCCCATATATATATATATATATATATATATATATATATATATATATGGGATAGGTAAAATGAGAACCACCTTGAGTTGTGAGAACTGTAGAAACCAATATAAGCCATTGATCAAAAGTTTTTAATTGATGAGATTAAAAGACAATAAATTAGTTGTAATCATTGTGCTTTAATTAATGAGTTTTTGTTTTTAGTGGGATAAGTGTAAATTGGTATTTTTACTAATCTCTGTAATTATTGGTAACAAGTTGTAATCATTGTGTTTTAATTAATGTTTGTTGATTTAAGTAATGTGTTTTAATTAATGTTATTTTTTAATCATAAAATAAGAAAATTATTTTACGTAGGGGTTCAAACTTTTTTTGCGCACCGTTTTAAACATTTTTACGTGCGGGTTCAGACTTTTTTACCCCCGATTTTAAACTTTTTTTACGCGCCGGTTTAGAATTTTTTATGCGCCGGTTTAGAACCTTTTTTAACGTGTCGGTTTAAAATTCTCTTTGCACGCCGGTTTAAACTTTTTTTATGCACGGTTTCAAATTTTCTTTACGCACGGTTTTAAACTTTTTTTACGCACAGGTTCAAACTTATTTTACGCGCCGTTTTAAAAACTTCTTTTACGCGCGATTTTTTACGCATCGGTTTTAAACTTTTTTTACGCGCCTGTTTTCTACTTTTTTTACGCGCGGTTTTAAACTTTTTTTACGTGATGGTTTAAAACTTTTTTTACGCGTCGGTTTAAACTTTTTTACGTGCCGGTATAAAAGGCTTTTTACGCGCGGTTTTAAACTTTTTTTACGCGCCGGTTTTAAACTTTTTTACGCGTGTCTTTAAACTTTAAAACAATTTTTTTGTTTACAATAAAAACATTTTTTTACGGATTTAAACTTTTTTACAAAAAAAATATATTTTACGCCAAACAAAGATATTTTATTTTTACAAAAAACATTTTTACAAAAACTTTTTTACAATTTTTTTTTCAAAAACTTTTTTACAAAAAAATTTTTACGCCAAACATTTTTTACGCCCGACACCCCGATTTTGGGTTTACGAAATTTGAGGATCTTACCAAACGAACTCACCAAAAAACCACGACTTAATAGATGTCTAATGTTGAATTTTAAATAGAAGAGAGAGAAAAGATGTGACATGTTAGGTTTTAAATCGAAGAGAGAGAAAAAATGTGACATGAGAGTAAAAGACTAAAATACTCTTTTGATTTAATTTGGTTATAGGTGATGTGTAAATATGCTATTGGATGATAGAAGTTCTTATGGTTCTCGCAACTGGGATTGGTTCTCTCTTGAACCGAATCATATATATATATATTAATATATATATATATGTATTATATATATATATGTATGTATGTGTGTATTTGTTTTGTTGCAAGATGAACATAAAATATTGCACAATTGAATCCTAAATAGCAGCAACAATAATGGTGGAGGTGAATAGAAGGTACATCTTGATCAGTTCTGTTTATACATAATGAAAAACATGTAAATAATACTTGTTATAGCATACAGACCAGCAGATAATCCAGAAACAGAGGCAACCATGGAGTTTGACATGATAGTCAGCTTGATCTGGTTCCCCTTTGGGATGTATGTTATTCATGGTAGTAGCGAGTTCTTTAGGCTTGACGAACTCGTAGTAATGGAGGGAGAGGAGGAGACGATTTTTGTGTTTGATGTTATGAGAGTCTAACTTTAATCTTTCTCTAGTAATCTCTTTATATACACTCAAGGGGAAACTAATTAGTTTATAAGGGTAATGTGGTCCATCAACAATTACCAACTAATATATTATAAGGTTTTATTATTATTTTGATCCACATTTATATATAATGATGACTACACGATTAAATACATAATTTATTTACAGTACAAACTTTTATTCCCTTGGACAACTAATAGCTTACAGGTAACAAACAGGTACATGATCAACAAGAACAACAATCTAAAGCAAGAAATGAAAATACTTTTTTAAACATGAAACACACACAATAATCAATTAATCACTTCAAAACAACCAACTAGCATTCCATATTTGCATCCAAACCAAACTACTTCTGGCAGTAATTATTCTTATCGCACTCCCTTTTTTTCTTAACGTTATAAAGCATTCCTTCACAATTTCCGCCACAAGCTGCATCATCGCTCTTGAGACTATCATAAGTTATAGTGTTTGTTCCGGCAAGAATCCTTCGATGTTCTTCATGTCTATAAGAAACTCTTCATCATCTTCCACTAGCGTCGGGCACCCAGCCATAGTGCCATTGCACTCATCTGCATACTTCCTTGACGACAATAAAGATCCTTCACAAGGATTCATCATCATGAGGATAATTGATAGTAACAAGATGACACAAGTCAAAAAATTTATCAAGATGGTGTTTCTTGATCCATGAAGAGCCATTTTTTTGGAAAAAATTTGTGTTGGTGTGTAGATGAAGATAATGTTGTGACTTGTAAACAATGAATGTGTGTTTCAAGATTAAAAAAAGGTTGGAAGTATTGTCGCTTAGTGTTGTGTTATTTAGAAGTATATGCATAGCTTATATATTTTAACCGGATAAAATATCTTTATAAAATTATCGATGCTATACACGACAATAAACCGACGAAAGAAAAAATTCAAAACCAAATGATCTTATTTTATTTTTATTGAATGAATATTACTTTGGGATTGTAGTACTGGGGTGACCCACTTTAACAAATAATGCCCGTGAACTTGGTACTATAAATGACGTTTTTTCTATGAAAAAATAATTAATGGTAATATTTCCTCTGGCATTTTCTTTAGGAATAAGTTTCACAAAAAAATAATAGTACCAATTAAAAAAGAAAAATCATCATAATAGGCAAATAGACTTATCTAGATTAACATATACATTGACTTTTACATTTGTTGAAAACTTTAAAGACATTGATTTCTACAAGTGTTGGCTACGTAGATGTTGGCTACGGAGGTGACGAATTATCGAAGTGTGTGGTTATGGAGTGTCGGCTTATTTGAGTGTGCACTATGATGGTGTCAATTTATCAAAGTGTGGACTATGGAGAAAGCCATCGGCTGTGAAGGTGTTGGCTTATCGGGGTGTGGGCTCTAAAGGTGTTGGCTTATTTGACGTGGCCATGAAGGTGTTAGATTATTAGAGTGTGGACTATGGAGGTGCGAGAACGTGGGCCATGAAGGTGTCAATTTATCAAAGTGTGGACTATAGAGACGCCATCGGCTGTAAAGGTGTTGGCTTATCGGGGTGTGGTTCTGAAAGTGTTGGCTTATTTGAGCGTGGGCCATGAAGGTGCCAGATTTTTAGAGTGTGGGCTATGAAGGTGCAACAGGTACCTCTTTTTTTATTTGTCCTCTTATTGATTTTTTTGGCTTGCCTATTTAAACAAATATAAAAAACAGTGTATATTTTTCTTTTACTTTTTCTTTGTAAACTTGTCTATTTCTATGATTTCCCATAAAGCTCGTATTGCAAAGATTGTCAAAAAGGGCCAATGTATCCTCGATACCATTCCAACCTCCCTTTGCCCTATTCAAACATGTTAGTGATATAACTACACCAATCCTTATTTCTTACAACATCTTCCTTTGTTAAAGATGCCAAAATTGTATACAAAGTGTTACTCTTTATAGTTTCACCCATAATTGTTTTGAACACACCCGGAAAATTTTCGTATAAATGCTCTACCATTCTTTAAAATCATCTTTTCAATGTATTTGACACTGATTATTGAATGATCATTGTTAAATTAGGTCCTTATATAATAATACAGATGCATACGTTTTTATGGTTTGATTACTCCTTTAATTTGTGTTTACCAATCGACGCACTTAGCACGTCTCGTATTATGAAGGTGTTACTCTTATCACACGTGTCTTGATATTCAAGGTGTTTGTTATATGATCATAGTTCTTTAAGACTATCTATACATGTGTAAATTTAATAATAACTGGTTTGGGAAAACCAATTTTTGTCATATTATACAAACGTTATACGACACTCTTTCTTTTTATAGCAATACAATCGTACGTTGCTAAACACCAACGTGATAGATTGTAGGACCGCTTGGCTTAACACTTAACGTTAAACAGAAATTAAAAGTGAAGCATCAATCTATGCGTTTGCATAAAAGGACAGTAGGGTTGGTTGTAAACGAAGCGAACGAGCACGAACCAGGCCTTGTTTGTGTCTGTTCATATTAAGGAATAAACATGTTAATGAACGGTTCCCGAACGCTTAACGAATGAGATTTTTAGTCCGTGTTCGTTCATTAAGGAAATGAAAATATTCATGAACACTTACTAAAAATAAACAAACATAGGCGAACAAAAACAAATGTTCATGAGCATAAATAAACACAAAGGAACGCTATATTAAACAAAATCAGTCCACATAATAAAAAAAAACCCAAATCGCTCCCACTTGCCAGCGACTCCCGTCATCCCCTGCCTCACTTCAGCGCCCAGCGACAACATAATTCCGGCCGGCGACTTCAAAATTCCAGCTGCAAACTGGTTGATTCCGGCCGCCCCTGACAGGTACATGTTTTGTTTTTTTGATGTTTATGCGATTTTCTTCAAGAGTCATGAGATAATAGGATTTTAGGATGGGTTAAAAAAGTTTAAACTTTTATGTGTTTTGAGGTAATTTGGGATTGTTCTATCTTTATAGGATGGGTTTGTTGTCTCCTAATCTCTTATTAATTATATGATTCTAGTAGGGTTTGAAAAAATGAAATTCAAAAATTGAAAATTAAGGAATATTGATGGTCGAACAATCAAAGATCATTGTTTATTTTATGTGACGCGGTCGGGATTTTTAAATTAAAAATCATGGAATATTGGCTATGGTTGAACACTTGAAGATCCTTGTGTATTTTGTATACGATAGGATTAAGGAAGGAACCATGAGTAGGGAAGTTATGGCGCGATTTCTCAAGAGGAAAAGGGTTGAACCACCTTTTTCCCCCGGGATTCTTTTAATTAAAGACCAAGGTATGTTTTTTTGAACTTGGATGCCTTTTTGCTGTATGTTACTTACTTATGATGGTTTTTTATGATGTTTACTTGTTTTACTTGAAACGTTGTTTGTTAATATGATAGGACGTTAGGAACCACGGTTTGATTGTTTGAAAATTGAAATTGGAATTGAACCGATCGACCCGCTATGAAAGTTTGTTTGTTTATGTTTATTTGTTTTACATGACCCGACCTGACCGTCTATTAACCGAATTTTTTTTTATATAGCTATGGGTCTAAAATCTTTAAAAAATTCTGCACCCACAGGAAGAAAATCCTAGGTCCGCCACTACACACATCCTCTTCATTACATGTATTTAATTCAGAATAATTATGAGAATCACTATTTTCACGACCGGCCAATCAACCAGGAATTGGGCATAGCACCAGGAAATTTTGAACAATGAAGCGGTTGAACCAAACCAGGTGGTCGTACCGGTTTCCATTTTTTCCCTTTTCCTTGAAAATTTTATATTATGTTAATCGAGACTCCATATTTTACTTGTTTAAGTTTTATATTTTGATAAATTGAAAACGTACACCAAAATGTATAAGGTATTTTTTATTACTTATAAATTACTACTCACAACTCGGTTTAAGAAATAAAAACAATTAGATGTAGATAAAATAGGCATATGGCGACGGGATACTCAAAATCTTATAAAACAATGTATCGTAAAATTTATAAAAGAAAAACAAACTATGTTCAAAATTAAATTTTATCAAAAATAATTATTATTTAAAATTTTTTTTGCCTACTGTTCATAACCAGTAACGAATATGAGAAAGCCAACGCCTGATAATTGTAGCTATACAAATATCCTCGATCGCCAAGTTTAAGAAACGTAAATAAATAAATTAATATTAATACTTATAATTAAATAAATAGCGTGCTAACAGTATATGTTTAGAATGTGCCAATTAAGTGAAGGGGCTTATGGATATTGGTCAACGTTAGAAAATAACAAATAGAAAATAAAAATGGTAACTTTTATTCACAGACACACCCTCAACAACGACGGAAGCCAAACACAATGGATTACATACAGGAAAACGAACACCAATTGTTCCATGAGAGACCTCTATTTTTCATCTATTTCGGTCCCATAAAAATCCTAAAACCTTAATTTCCAGAAAAATGTCTGAGATATCTTTTACTTTGTTATTGAATCTCTTCTCATTCCTTACCTTCCAGATACACCAACATCCCACCATGATATCCCGAACATTACCTTGACTGTCCCGAACATTCCAGATTTTCTTGTCTAGTTCTAGTTATCCCTAATTTTACTTTTTTTTTATAAAATAAGAGATGAATGTCGTATAAAAATTCAAATGAAAGTATTTTTTTATAATATATATTATTTACTTGAGTAGTGTGTTGTTAGTTTGATCCTTAACAGTTAGAAAAAAGAAAATGATTGTTAATTATGAACGCATTGGTGTGCAGATTTTTCATCTCTTGTTATAATCTTGTGTGAGTCTGTGATGTTAATTATGATATTGGTGTTAGGTAATAGTTTTTAATGTTTTGAATCTATAGTATTCTGAACTCTTTAATGAATGCGTGGCTTTAGTTATGATCTTGGTGTGAGGTAATAGTTTGTAGTGTTTTGAATCCGTTGTATTCTTAACTCTATTGTGAAACATATGTATTAGGGTTATTAAGTTAAAAGTTTGTGTAATACGTAATCATAATCATAAAATAATTTTATAATCATAAAATAATTTATTTGAAGATGATATTTCCCGTATTTTAGGATTCTTGCTTGTTTGTCCTCTTGTAAAGCGTTTGTTTTAGTGAATGGCTCCCTTCGAGAGTTTTATCTTAAAAGGGGTTTACGTTAAGGTGACCCGCTCTCTCCGTTTTTATTATCATTGTGTTGGAGGTTATTGAAGTGTTCACAATTGGGAGTGAGATTAGGGTTTCTTTGACAGGGTTCCCCTCCCAAATGGAGGACCGGTGCTACACATCTTTGTTAGGCAGATGACGCTATTTTATGGGTAAGTGGTCAAGAAAGAGTTTGCTAAATCTGAAAAGGATTTTAAAGGAATTGGATGTTTTGTTGGGACTCAAAGTAAATTTGGCTAAAGAGTAGGGTGATGGGAGTGGGCGTGGCGGAAAATGAAGTGATTTTAATGGCTAGAATTATGGCGTGGTTCTATCCGTTTAATTTTCTAGGCCTCGTAGTTTGCAAAAACATGAAGCGGGTCAAGTTGTGGAAGCCCATTATGGATAAATTCGCCAACAAATTGTCTTCTTGGAAGGCAAAGGTTTTATCAATGGGAGGGAGGATAAATCTAGCCAAGGAAGTCCTCGGGAATCTCCGATCCTATTACCTCTCGATTTATAAAGCACATTTGAGAGTGTTAAAAACCTTGGAAGGTGTTAGGCGGGATTTTGTTAGGGGTAAATGTGGCTTGAAAAATAAATGCATTGGGTCGCTTGGAGTAAAGTTCAAGCCCTAAGGCGGTTAGAGGAGCTCGTTTGGGTGACATCAAATTTTTGAATTGGGTTTTCCTTACGAAGTTGAGGCGGAGGTTTAAAATGCATCCGGTTAAATTTGGACAAAACTTATCAAAGCCATCCATGGTTTAGACAATGTTAGTTAAGGATTGGCTTTAAAAAAGGCGGATAGGGTACTGGAAGGATATTACATTGGTAGGGAGGGATTTGGAGAAAAATGGATTAATACAGGCGGAAAAAATAGGTCTAAGGGGGTAGAATTAGAGCAACAGAACTTCTTAGTGGCTAAGTTCGGGTCTGAAGTGGCAGAAAAAAGGGGCAAAAGGTCGAAGATGGGCGGATCAGTGGAACAGATGGGTTCCTAACAAAATTCATTACTATTTTTTTAAATTTGTGTTGGGGTATATTCTTTCAAGCACGGAGCTGGCTCGACTGGGTGTAAACATTGGCGACACGTCCTACAAAATGTGTGGTTACGAGTCAAAGACAATTGACCATTCAGCTACAAATTGTGTTATGGTGAGGGTAGTTTGGTGGCATATTTTTTGTTTGGGCCAATATTTTTATTCTTTTGGCAGGAGATTTTGAGCATAGATGTTAAGTCTGAGTTTACATGGTTTGTGATTAAACAACAATTAATTTCAAAACAATTTTATATTGTAAATATTGATAACTAATCAAAAACGAGAAATCATCATCAACAATGTTTTTCATTAATCATAAGATTCAAATGTTACCGAAGATTGACTCTACATACTCGCCCTCAGACTTATCACAATAACAATTTTGTTCGTACAAAAGAAAAGGTGATGTATAGTGATGAGCTGATCTCTTACAAGTAAGATCTATGTATATTAAGTATGAAAGCTTTATTTGTGATTGGCTCACATCACCTTGATAGTGACATCTAACATTCCTAACAGAAAAGATTCCACAGATGTTGCAAACATCTATGCAAATCAAACAACTGATCTAACAATGCTAAACATTAATACAAAGCAAGTACTGTCACATTAGGAAACATCTAATTAGGCTATTCTCTGTTGTTTTGATCCAAACATTTATTTGGGCAGACAGCTGTTTGGTCTTCTTCATCGGACCTTTGATTCCACAGACTTTAGGCTTGAATAGACCTTGTTTCTTCATGAATGGTGGTTCAAAGGCTTTGAAAAGATGTTTGCTTGTTTTTAACAGATGCTCTGATTTAGGTGTTCAAGATTCACTATCTTTGGGATAATCTAGTACAAACTTTTATTTATTTCTTGATCACTTGATAATGTTTTGGCTTTTGAATATCATCTGTTCTCTTAAAGGTCCAACAATCTCCCCTAGAATAGGGGTATTTTAGGAAAAATTTAAGTGTTGACAAGCACTTGAGTTAGGTTAATTCAAATGATTTGAATAGGTCACATAAGTTGTGAGGTTCTGTGAAGGACCTCTACATTCCCTAGCAAAGTGACCTAGTTTATGGCTTTAACCATGGATTTATCTTTTTCAAATGTACCCCTACCTTGCAATCCAGGAAACATTCTACCAATTTATTGTAAAACTTGTTTGTTCAGACACTTAAAAGTGCTAGTTGGTCAAGTAGGTCAACCTCTTCTTGGTCATCATTGGCTTTTTATCATTCATCATCAATGCAAAGTCCTGGTTTCAACCATGTGATGTGTTAAATTGAGAATTGAAACCAACAATTATATCAACAAAGTGATCATAAATGAAGCTATCTACATTGTTGGATAATGATGATCATATTGACTCATTAGAGTTGTGTTACCAGATGTGTAATCTTCAACAGTTTTCTTGAAGACATCAACTACTATTTTTGATCAAGCTCTCTCTCATAAGTGAGAGTTTGCCATGAAGTTGTGTTAGAGTCATTTATTTGAATCCAACAGAGTTTCTTAACAGATATATAGTTGTACCCACTTATCAGGAAAGAGATCTCATAAATCTGTGACTCGTAGGAGAATTTGTAGAAGTTTGATTTGCAAGCCTTAGCTCACTAATCAGATAGCTAAACCGCTCAAACTATTCATTCGGATATTATCCCTTAATATGGGTAAATGTCTCATACTGCTGATTTAATGTTTCTATGTCGTTTCTTGAATCGCATCTGTATATCACCGAAGTGTTCATTCAAAGCATCCACAAACTCCTTGGCATTCTCATAATGCAGCAATCCAAAATAGATTTCGTAAGGTAAGGCCATGGCCAGTATCCCAAATGCCTTAGCATCAACTCAAATTTTGGAAATCCTGCTCAGAGTAACCAGTGAGTTTCTTAGGAATATTAAGAGTTTCTTAGGAATATTAACATTTGGTCTTTCGGTACCCGGTGTAACAACTCAAAATTTTCGTTGTTAATTTTTATTTTATTTTATTCCCGTGTATTTCATTCAGAGTCATCATTGTATTCCGGGATTCGATTATGAGAAAGTTATGTTAATTAATTATGTTAATTTCAATTATATCGCATCTAATCGCTTATTAAATGCATCGCTAACTCAAATGCAATCGTAATTAATAGCCGAGTGTGTCGTTGTACAATAACCACTTGTGTCATCACATCGCTTATCTCATCGCATCGCAAATCGCAGTTAATTATAAGGAATTATGTTTTATGTGTGTTATATTGTTATGTTATGGTTATTATCGCTAAATCGCTCGCACTTCACGCTAACCGCTCTCAATTCAATGGTAATATAACGCTTAATATAACTATCTAATACGAATCGAATCGCCAAACGAACGTTTAACGCAACCAAACTTGGCCACTAGGTCAAGTTCGGCCGAACTTGTGCATTACAAGTTCATCCGAACTTGTCTAAGCCACCATAATTCTTCAACAATCAACAAGTCCGCCCAGACTTGTCCTTAAAACACAAGAAATAAACAAGTTCGCTCGAACTTGTAGCAAGTTCGCCCGAACTTGATACAAGTTTGCCCAAACTTGATGTTTCAGCCCACTTTCTCACCTCACCTATAAATACCCAGCTCCTCTTCTCATTTGAACTTGCTACAAGTTCGCCCGGAGCTCCCCAAAATTGAAACCCTTTGTTTTCTAAGTAAGATTCAACCCGTTTTCAACTACAACAACGTTCTACAACGTTTTACAACGATTTTGCACAAGGCTTTGCCTTCGTTTTCATCAAATCTCTTCTGTTTATGAAAATCTTCATCTTTTTATACAAAACTTCCCTTTTTCACTTAGATCTATGCTTAGATATAATAAAACCTTTAAATCATCGATTTTTACACAATATTCAGACTAAATGACGTATGTTTCGTTCACTTTGAAGTGGAACGAGGCGTTCTCAAGCAAGATCTCACATCGGAAGCACAAGGACGAAATCGTCACTTTACACAAGTTGGACTAACCCGTACGAACCTTCAAGTGTGGATTAACCCGAGTTTCTGTAAAATGGCTAAACTCGCTCCAAAAGACCTCTCCGCCTAAGTTTTACTCAGTGGCTTAAGGTTAGAGGGATGGACACGCGATTTCCTCAGCAAACGACGCAAAATGCACGATTTGGAAGCCAAAACAGTCAAGTTCGCTCGAACTTGTCACCAGAATGGTGACCAAGTTCGCTCGAACTTGTCACCAGAATGGTGACCAAGTTCGCCCGAACTTGACTACAAACCTCAACACTTCACACAAGTTCGCCGGACTTGCCCTTTCTCAAAAGCAATTAGCAAGTTTTCCCGGACTTGTATCATCCCTCAGCAATTAGGGCAAGTTCGTCGGAACTTGTCTCATTTCTCAAGAAATCAACAAGTTCGCCTGAACTTGTACCTCAGTAAGTTAACATACAAGTTGCCCAAACTTGTCTACTGCCATTTCACCTGTTAACCGTTTCAGCAATTCGGAAGACTGATGCACTTCTGTTCACTTACAGGCTGATCCGGCGCTCTCCTCAACTCAACTCAGCTCCCGTCTCACTCTTAAAATGCACCAACTGTGAGTATACTTGAACCCCTTTTACGCTTAAATGCACTTTTGGGTGTCACCATATCACATCACACAAATTCTCAAATGCTTATTCACAACCCGCTATTACATGATTATACGTGAAATCTGCTGAATTTATGTATTCTTGATTGCTTGTACGCCACCCTTAACATGATAGTATACTAGAGGTTGACCCGCCACCTAGAGGCCCGGGGTTGTTAAGGCTCGCATTTTATTTCTCACTTATTTTCTCTTTTAGGGCGTGGACACTTGTTCGTGTGCCTCGATCAATCGCGGTTTGTTGGTTTACTTGAATCTAGTAGTTACATAGTTCACAACTCTTACGTATGTCATGCAGTGTATGCTAAACGCTTTTATATCTATTATGTATGCAAAACTTGTATGCTCACCTTTACTTAATTGTATTGACTTTTATTTTAATATATGTGGCAGGTTGAGGATTTGTCTACTTTGCAAACGGATTAGGATTTGGTATTCTAGAAACGCATTGTAATAGAAATCTAGGGGATACCGAACTTGATTTGTATTATGAGAATGCTTGAATTCTGTAATTTGTTTAAGGATTATATGTTAGTAGTATGGGATATTAACGTTTAAATATTGTCGCTTAAATAGTGTTATGGAATTTCTCATGAGACAATCTGGTTCGCCTAGTGCCACTACCCCGATGTTTCCGCCATCGGTTGGGGTGTGACACCCGGAAAAGAAGGAACAAGAGGGCCATATACCTCTAGCAACCTTTGTTCTGCGGGGATAAGTGGTGACTCATCCTTTGTTTTCATATCTTAAATTCACGACGAATGAGCATCAAAGGCTTATTTGCTGATCCAATATTGTGAGAATCATGAGTGATTGACATCTCTTTTAATCTTATTTAGTTTTCTCAGAACACACATTATCAAAACAATTGAATGTTTTGACTAATTCTTCTCAAGTTCTTTAATCTTAATCAGTTATCATTGAGCTAGTTTATTTCTTAATCAACGGTGAAGTCAATTTAGTGTAACAGGCTCTGATACTAATTGTTGGATCCGAGAGTGTCTGAAGTGTGTGTGTTTTTGAAAAAAACAATTGAACAAATATAGAAAGTCAATCAGATAGTTAATTAAACACATCATCATCAACAATACTAGATTTGAGAATGATTACATAATGATTTCATTGGATTCACAATGTTTAAAATACAATCAAAGGTACATAAGTACTCCCTCTGGTGCTCTTTCTCTCTCTCTCCGTTACTTCTTATGCCTTTTGGCTCTAAGTGTTAACTGTTACATTGACGGTGAAGAACTATTAATAATAGGAGAGAACTGTTGTATCGTCACTATGAAAGCGACCCCGAACAACTCGTTAATGGTGTAATTGCCAGTAGTTATGCAAAACTACTAGATAGTTACCAAAGACACTAGTACGTTGAAACTGTTGTGAATAAAAAGAAAACAAATGGATTCTCAAAATTGTTGGAAGGATTCCAGCACATTTGGAATCCAATACCTCTGGTCTTGTTGGAAGGATTCCAGCACTTTTTTTTTCAAGTAACATTTATCCATGCACATGTGCATATGTATCATTACTTTCACAAATTTCGTAATACATTATCAGTAGTACACAATTGCACTTTAATTTACAAAACCATCCATATACACTACTTTTTACATTACCAATATTCAAAATGCACATGTGCATCTTTATGTATAACAATGATATAACGTGTTTTGTTATAAAAAGTTTGTCATTTAGAATGTTGAATTAGGCCCATATACATGTTTTTTGGTTAGTTATATCTAGTGGTTGATGATTTGGTTATAGTTATCACTTTATGATGTAATATGTTGATTGGATTGTATAAATGGTGTTGATATACATGTAATAAAGTGAAAATATTGGTAATGATATTGTATTATGGATGGTAGGAGGTAATGGTAATGTATTATGGATGGTAGGAGGTAATGGTAGTGTGTTATGGATGGTATGATAGATAAAGAGAAAGCGTATTCAAAGTAGTGTACTAAAATACCTTATTTCATGTTGATACATATAGATGCACATGTGCATTTCTAATATTGGTAATGTAAAAAGTAGTGTAGTACATATGGTAGTGTAAATGAAAGTGCAATTATCTAATATTTGTAATGTATTACGCAATTTATCAAAAAAGTGATATATATGTACATGTGCATGGATAACTGTTACTCAATTTTTTTGAATTTTTTTATTATTGATGAAATATAGCGATTTTTCCAAAAAAAAACTTTAAAAAATTAGGTGTTTTTAGATTATTTTTTAGGTATTTTTGGTTGTGTTCACACTGGTTCTCGGTTCTCCAATAAAGGGTGATTCCTAACGGATCCTTCTCCTATATATATATATATATATATATAATAGAGAGAGAGAGAGAGAGAGAGATAGAGAGAGAGAAGGGATAATAAAATGAAACCCACCTGAGTTGAAAAACATAAGGAACCCTTGTAAAAACCTTATGTACCATTTTTATTTTTCCAAAAAAATAGGGAATGTAACATACATATATTTTAACATCTAAAAAACAAAAAAGTGTCGGTTATTTTTTTTAAATGTTAAAAACTCCATATACATAATATATATGTCCAAAAAATGTAACAAACAGATTTTGAACATTAAAAAAAACTATTTGCCGTTTTTTACATTTAAAAAAAATGTTCAAATACATGTATGTTACATTCCATGTTTTGTAAAAAAAAATAAAAATGTTGCATAAGATTTTCTCTAAACTTTTCGTAATATACACATATGTATAGTTTAAAATTGACTATATACATATATGTATAATTCAAAATTTGACAATATACATATATGTATAAAGTCAATTTTAAACTATACATATGTGTATATCACGAAACTTAAGGAAATGTGTGGTCCAGAATAATTCTCAAGTTTCATATTAACCACTCCCAGTTACGAGAACCGTGAGAACCACACTCTACCAATCAAATAATACCACCTATCCACTATTATTTTAAATGTTGAAGGTTATTTTGGTCATTTACTCTAAGTGTCATATCTAATCTCTCTCTCTCTCTTTCAAGTCTTATCAGACTTTATATTCATGTTCTCTCTCTTAAACTCAAACCAAACACCACATTCTCTCAGTATCTCTTCCCTCTCTAACTCCAACCGCCGACCACCACCACCATCACACACCACCCGACCACCCACACCATCACCACCCCGACCATCACAGCTATCACCACCAACTGACCCACCATCATCTGCGGCGGCAAGGACTTTTGTGCATCGAAACCCTAGATCTGGGTCAAATCACCACCTGCGACGGCTAGGACGTTTAAGCCGGAACCCTAGCCACCAACCATCGGTTCTCTCTCTCTCTCTCTCCCATGAATCGTTTTTTTTTCTTTTTTTATTAGTGGGGTGTTGGTGTGCATCGAAACCCTAGATCTGGGTCATATTACCACCCGCGGCGGCGGTGTTTTGTGGTGGTTGAGGTGTACGGTTGATGGGTTGAAGGTTGTGAAAGTATGAAAGTGATAGGTGCTTGCATGGGGTTTTTTTGGGTTGTGGTTTATGGAATGGTGGTGGAGGAGGTGGTTGGTGGGGAAGACGGTGGTTTGTGGTTTGTGGAATGGTGGAGGAGGAGGATGGCAGTGGCGGGGGAACGGTGGTTAGTGGGTTGTGGAACGATGGTGGAGGAGGTGGTTGGTGGGGGAAGACGGTGTTGTTTGATTCTGTGGGGGGTAGATTTGTGTTCTTGATGTTGGGGGTTGATCTTGCGTTCTTTGATTCTGTTGGTATTTGTGTTCTTTGATTCTGTTGATTTTTGTGTACTTTGATTGTGTTGGTATTTTGTATTTTGAGTTGGTAGTGATTGTTCGAAAACAATTTTTCCGACAATTGATGACGATGGCGCGACGAGGATGGTGGAGGGTAGGTTTTTGAACCAGCAATCCCACTTTTGCAGCCATAAATTTCATCGAAAACTCTGAGCCAAACTCCCTTTTTTTTCAAAGCCAAAAAAAGTTTTTTTTAAGTTTATAAAGCCGTAAAAAAACAGGGCGTAAAAGAAGTTTAAACCCGGTGGAATAAAAAAAGTGTAAACCCGGGGTGTTAAAAAAGTTTAAACCCGAGGCGTAAAAAAAGAGCAAAACCGCGGCGTAAAAAATTAAAACCAAGGTGTATTTTTTAAATCGAGGCATAAAAAAGTTTCAGACTGGGGCGAAAAAGGTTTTTGAAACCAGCGTAAAAACGGGGCTTAAAAACAACGCGTAAAAAAGCGGGGCGTAAAAACGGGGGCATATAATTTTTTTAAACGGGGCATAAAAAAGTTCAAAACGGCGGCATAAAAACGGCGGCGTATAATTTTTTTTTAAATCGCGGCATAAAAAAAGTTCAAAAACGGGGTGTAAAAATGGGGGCGTATATTTTTTTTAAATCGAGGCGTAAAAAAAGTTTCAAACCGGGAGAAAAAGGTTTTTAAAAACAGCGTAAGAACGGGGGCGTAAAAAACAACGCGTAAAAAAAGCGGGGCGTAAAAAAAGGGGCGTGTAATTTATATTAAATCGGGGCTAAAAAAAAGTTCAAAAACGGGGCGTAAATTTTTTTTTAAAATCGGGGCGTAAAAATGGCGTAAGAACCACTTTTATCCATTGGATATTAGATGACAGATGAATGAGATTAAAAGTAATATTAAATTCTTTTGTCTTATTATGTTTTTTATATTTTAATGTTAAAAGGGTAGTTCAGTAAAATTGTTTTTTGTCTTATTGTATTTATTGTTTTTTATTATTTTTTTGACTTATTATATTAATTTTTTTATTAGATCAGAATTGTTTTTATTAAAAAACATTTGGAAATCAGTTTTTTTTTTAACAAAAAACAATGTTTTTCAAGATTTATTTTACAAAAAACATTTTTATAATCCGTTTTTTTACGTTAAGTTTTTTACGCCTCGTTTATTACGCGCCCGTTTTTTACGCGCTGTTTTTGTACGCCCCTTTTTTGGCGCCTTTTATATATATATATATATATGAGGAAGGTTCAAATGAAAAGCCTAAATATTGTGAGAACCCTGAAAACGAATGAAAAAATCGCGAGAACTTGGTAAAAGAACAAGTTAAATTCAAAAAAATTTATATATAATTCATTTTATTCGAATACAGTGTTAGAAATTTAATTTACACGTTTAAATTTACGTTAATTAGTAAATAAAGAAAATTCACACATGTGTAAGTTTATCATTTATTTAAATTTACACATTATATTGGGAGTGTTATCTTGAGAACGCTAAATATAGCGATAACCGTGAGAAAACGAATGCAAAACCAATCAAAACAATTTTTTAATACAAAACCTCATTGTAGTTAGAGTACAACATTAGAAAAGAATTTATAACATAAAATAATTTATTTCTTCTCTCAAAATCACTCTTATTTGAATTTTTACACATGTGAAATATAACAAATTTACACACGTGTAAAATTTCTTTGTTTATGAATTCACATATATTTAAACAAGTAAATTTAATTTATAACATAATAATGATAAGTTTTAAAAAATTGAATTTGAATTGTTTTTGACAACTTTTTCGTGGTTTTTTCATCTGTTCTCAAGGTTCTCACAATATTTTACGTTATTATTTAAATCTTCCCATATATATATATATATATATATAGGGTTAGGATCATGTGAGAAGCACTAGGCTAATTGAGAAACTTGGGAAGCATTCTAGACCACACATTTTCTTTAAACTTTTCGTAATATACACATACGTATAGTTTAAAATTGACTATATACATATGTGTATAATTCAATATACATATATGTATATAGTGAATTTTAAACTATACGTATGTGTATATTACGAAAAGCTTAGAGAAATATGTGGTCCAGAATACTTCTCAAGTTTCTCAAATAGGGTGGACTTCTCTTAGGATATATAGGTGTAGGGGTAAAATCAAATAAAAAGATGATTTAGCCTAAGTAGGATGAGAAGGAATCTTAGTTAAAATAAAAATGTAGGAAAAAAGAGAGTTGCAAGGGTATCTTAGAAAAATCCTATTTATTGACTTTCTCTCTCCACTTGCATGGCAAATGAATATTTCACCCCCATTTTTTAAACATTAATAACTTTTTTATACAATATTATTTTTTCATAGAAATTTCGTCATAAAATCGGGCGTCTTTTTATCTTTAAAATGAGAACCATATTACTATATAAAATATGTCGATTAAAAAAACGCACAAAAATGTGTTGTATTTCTATGTTGTATAACATTTTTGTGCTGAATTTATAGTACATTTTTGTGCTATATTTTTTATATTGAAATTTTGTCTTCAAATTTTTTTTCTGAATTTTTTGTGCTGGATTTTTTGTACTAAAATTTTTTTGTGCTTAACTTTTTGGTGCTATATTTTTGTACTATATTTTTTGTGCTATATTTTTTGTACTATGTTTTTTTTTGCTAAATTTTTTGTACTAGATTTTTTGTTGTACTTTTTAGAAAACAAAAAAGGTGTCACATGTCATTTTCACACTCCTACTTATAAGAACCAAAATATTTTAGTACCAAAATGCCCTTCTTTCCTAGTTACTAGGAGTGCCACATGTTATCATCACAATCCTTCTTAGGCTACTTAGGCAAAATCCACTTTTTAATGCATTCTTCCCCTATAGGTGTAAACCCCCAAAAGGTTAGATGTTTTGACCAAGTTGTTTTATTTTGTTTATAATAATTTAGCAAGACGAATGATGTCTAAAATAATAAATTTAATCTAGTTATGATTTGTTATAAAAAAGATAAATAACATAGATGGTAAATAAAATAAGTACCAAACCATAGGGACTTAAGTGTACATCTTGAAAGCTTGAATTGTTAAAAGAAGGAAAGGAAAAAAAAATAAAACCAGTGTAGTGTGTGTAGCGACATACAGAGACGGAAAGAAAGACCTTCTCTCTTGATTAAGAAGGTTAAATTCAACAAATTGAAAGAAAATTGGTGGTGAATCCCTTGCATGTATATTGATTCTTGATCATCTAGACATCCTAAAGACTAGGTAAGTTGTGATTTCTCATTTGATGAAGTTTATGAAAAACATGATTGAATGTGCTAAATCTTGTATAAGTTTTGATTGTATGACATGAATTAAGGTAGAAATCTTTTTTCACAGGCATTATATATATGAAAGTATATGAAGAATTTGCGTATGTGTTCATCATATGTGAACGCTTGTATGTAGGATGAAATGAGTTTTAAGTTTTGATCATTGATTATTGAGTTTTAGTTGAAAATTTGAGTTAGCTAGTCAACATATTGTCATTGAAGAATTTTGTGATAATTGGAATAACTGGGAGATGGAGTATGTGAAAATGGTTCATAACATGTAAAATTGTAGATTCTAGGCATCTAAAATTGTTGCACACCAAGTGCTCGATGAAATGCATTAAGTGATAATTGTGTGAATTGTGACAATTATTGGTGATGTTTGTAACATTTGTCAAAAACGGGTTTTCCAAACACGCTCCGTTTTGTAATCGAATATCAAGTTATAAATGTCACGTTGCGTATTTATGGCTATTTTAATTTTTAATGATCCATAGTTAATAAACAAACTAAACTATAAAAGTTAAAATTGATAAAAAGTAAAAATAAAATAATTAAAAAGAAAATGAGGCTGCCGGGACTCGAACCCGGGTCAGCCGGAAGAGAACTCAAAGACTTAACACACACACGCAAAACCACTCCGCCACTTGTTGTTTTCTGTCAACTCTAGGAAACAAATGAGTTTTATAGTCAATCATAGATCAACCGGTTGCGCCAAAACTGAAAACCGTAATCGGCTATTCAACCGTCTAAAACTTTTGAATAATCGCGAATTCTGGTTTATAACCGATGCACCGACAATTCTAATCAATTCAGAATTGAATTAACTTAAATTCCGATGATGATCGGTTTTATAACCGAAGATATTCAATATCTGAATTACTTCAATCAAAGACCTCTCTCGCGACTCAGAAACATTCTACAAACCTGCCATTTCACTTTCGTCATACATTCAGTTCATCAGAAAAGTTTATTTTACTCGCCGGAAAATTTCTGCAAGTCGCCGGAAAACCGTATTCTCCATCAAAACAGTAAATTTTTCAATACCTTCGTGGTCTATCAATTGTTAAGCTATTGCTAACTCAGACCCTTCAATCGAAATCAATTTCAGACGTCAATATCAGATAATTCCAATTCGCCGGAAAACTTCTGGAAATCCTTATTTTCAGCTGTGAAACGGTATAGACTTTCAAACTTTCTGTTAACTTTTGTTTAGCACTTCAATTCCACAATTAGCTAATCAAAACTGTTAAATCGCTCGCTCAGTTGGAGTTCATAAAAACAGAGCCGACGCCTTGCCGGAATTCCGAGACAAATCATTCCTCCTGTATGTTTGTTTCCCACACCGTCTCTGTCATTTCATTTTAGTCTTATAAATGTTGTTAATCGTTTTAAAACAAGAAACAGTTGGATAAATTGCTGTCTGTAAAAATTAGCGAAGAAGATGAACTGTGTTAACACTATAAGGATAATTAAAATCGGTATTTTAAACGGGTTAGACACACAGTCCAGCGGTGGACTGTGTGCAAACAATACGCACACGCCACGAGTTCGATCCCTGATACACACACCCTCTCTGTAATAAAGATGTTTTATTTTTCTAACTGAACCGGATTAACTTACGTAAGTTGTTAAGTATAATAAAAATCTGTATATTAACCAAGTTAGACACACAGTCCAGCGGTGGACTGTGTGTAACGTTAAAGCACAGGTCCCGGGTTCGAGACCTGTTAGTGAAACCGGTTCGATGAATTAAAATGTTTTTGAAAATAAAAGAATTTTGAATAAGCTGAGTTAATATATAAGTATAATTAAAAACAGAATTATTTCGGGTTAGACACGTAGCTCAGTTGGTAGAGCTGCGTGCACGCGTACGGGAGGTCTCGGGTTCGAGCCTCACCCATCGCATGCATTTACACAATAAACCGGTCAAACAGTCAAAGTCAAAACGTCAACGGTCAACCCAAAAAGTCAACATATTTTTATATTTTTAATTATTTAATTTAATTTAAAAATCAATTAAAAATACTTATAAATAATGTTTTTAAAGATAGGAAATAGCCTTAAACTCACAAAAAATATATCTAAAAATTCTATTAAAATCATTAATAAAATCCACTCATTTACTATGTTTTCCGTTATTATTTAGGTTAGTTAATTCTCGTTGTTCAACTCTTCCAACTCGTGTGCATCTCACCGTCTTCAATCAAACGCACCCAATGTGAGTGAATCTTTACAAATTCCCCGTTTTAATCACGTTTTTGGGGTGTATCATGTGTCTTGCCACTTATTATACTTAAATCATTGTGCATACATCATATCATGAACAAATGTGTATTCAGTTTGTTTCAATTGTTTGTGTGGTTATTGTTAGATTTAATTCATTATTTTCAGTACATGCAATTTCATAGGCCGCCGCTCCCCATTACATTATGAGCGTTGAGCATGTTCCCCTTTGCATTATGAGCGTGAACCTGGCGTGCCAACATACAGTCGGCTTCGTTTGATTGAGCCTTGATCGCACAGACATTTATCATTTTCAGTACATGCAATACGATCGGCTCCGTTTGATTGAGCCTTGATCGCACAGTTTCATTCATGTTATAGTATGTTATTGTATGTTATAGTTTGTGGTTGTTATTGCTACTGTTTGATTTTGTACATTTGCTCACTTATGATTATTGCACAGTTTTTCCCTGATAAAATAACAAGAAAATCAATAATAAATGTTTATCTAACAAGGTTCACTCGCCAACTTATGTTGACCCAAAAACCCCCATTTTTACACATGATACAGGTGAACCAGTTGCAGCCAGAAATACATAGGATTGGCCTAGAAGAATAAAATTGTTTAGAGCTTGGAATTGTTTAGTTGGTTATTTTTCTTTGTATTTGTATGGACATGTTTAGATTATTGAGAATGTAATTTTGATTTTAATAAGTATGAAACATAATAGTAAATATCATGAGCTTTGGTGATAACCCATTATGCCCCGACTCTTATTCCGCTGCGGGTCGGGGTGTGACAGATTGGTATCAGAGCCATGACTATTGGGATATAGGATAGGTTATCAGACCCTTAGAGCCTATACTATAGTTAATTAGAAATTTTTAAGATTTTTGTGCGTTACATGCAAAATTCATGTTGTTTATATGTTTTATTTTTAATGTTACATTCAATATTATGCAAGCATGTTCATAAGTACATATTAGTATATAATGCCTATCATGAATCATATTCTCATAACATATCATAACAATGAAAGCACACATCACATCATTTTCATGATTGTTTTTACAATGATTTTTGTATTTTCAAATCACATCAAAGTGAGTTCTCATGACGGGCATGTAGTAACTGGAAGGGTACAAGTACCGGTAGTCGGAACGTCCTGTCTAGGCTGGCATTCGTATAAATCCAAAATAAAGGACCAGTTTGCCTACCTGGGGACTAACGATGAGAGTACGAAGTACCTATTAGGCCAAAGCATGCTATACCAAACGTCGTGTGAGCTAACCCCACTTTGAGTTGTCACTGTGTCTACACCTGGACACATTCCGACCATACATCTCGTAAATATTTTTGTGGTTTGCATTCGGGTGATGCGAGTGTTAAATCGCCAATACTAATGTGAATCCTACCAAGCCAATAGTCATGGGGGCCCACATGACTATACAGGTGAAGGTATGGGGGACATTTGAGGCCCAACATGAGCAAACCCAAGACATCCTATGGATGTAGTTGCATTATTGATATTTATGTTATTTTCATTTTCTTAAAGACACATGACACCTAAAAAGACTCCATAAACTCACAATCTTCTTATGTATGTTCCTGTAGATGTCGGCTAGACAACAACGAGGGGGTAAAAGATCAGGAAGGTCTCACGAACGCTTGGCCACTCAGATCGTGAAACAAATGGCCGCGGTGCTTCCAGACATTATGGTTCAAGTACAACAAGCTCTCGCCACAAATCCCACTAATCCTCCTCAGCAAGACGACCAGAACCTCGGGAACCCTCTTACAAGCAAGTGCTCATATAAACATTTCAAGTCTTGTGATCCTCCTTAATTTGAAGGGACTGAAGGTGTCACTGCTCTCCTCCACTGGTTTGAGGAAATGGAAAATACCTTCCTCAACTGCGATTGTCCCGATGATCGCAAGGTTCGATACGCGACCGGAAGACTCTTTGGGGTAGCTCTTACCTGGTGGAATACTGAAAAGGGTAAGAGGGGAATTGAAGATGCTATGGCCTTAACGTGGGAGGAGTTAAGGGAAATCATGACTAGGCGGTTCTGTCCTAGGAGTGAGATTAAAAAGTTGGTGGACGAATTTCATTCTTTGAAGCAAAAGGAGGGAGATCATACTTCCTACAACAAGAGGTTCTTAGAGTTGAACCAAATGGTCCCTAACCTGTTTTCCCCGACTTATCGTTTAGTGGAGCATTATATTCGAGGACTTCCCTAAAAAATCCAAGATTCAGTTCTTAGCACTTCACCAACAACACTTGAAGCTGCTATGGAACTAGCGACTGAACTGATCGAGAATCGAATTCGCAACGGTAAGTTTAAAGAAGAGAAGAAGAAAGCCCCCGTTGAGGGCCAAACATCAAACCATTCCACCTCCTCCTCTAAATTTGCTAACAAGAGGAAGCGTAACATCAGAAACTTTGCTGTTACACAAACCAATTTCCATATTCCTGCTGCACCCATTACCCAAGTTGCCCCTTCACCTGCACCATACAAAAGGTCATACTCTGGCCCGTTACCAAAATGCAACCGTTGCCAATACCACCATTTTCCTTATCAACCTTGCCAACATTACACCGGCTGTGGTCGCGCAGGTCATACTGTTCAAACCTGCCGCATGCCTCAGCGAACGAACCGCCACCAGCCTTCAACCCAAACCCACCAACAAATAATGGGTCAAGCCCAACAACCCCTACTATTACCACCTACCGAACATTTAGCCCAAACATACTACCAACCCAACTATCCTATGGTACAACCTATTCGGGCTTGCTACAATTGTGGAGACCCAAGCCATTTTAGAAACACTTGTCCAAGGTTGGTGAACATTATTCATGCTCAGGCCCAAGCAAATCCGGTGAATCAAGCAAACCAAGCTCCTCCACCTGCAAGAGGAAGAGCTTTCAACATTAACGCTAATCAGGCTAGAGCTGACGGCAATGTGGTTAACGGTACGTTCCTTATCAATGGTCGATATGCATCCATGTTGTTTGATACTGGCGCGGATAAAAGTTTTGTGTCCTTAGAGTTTGAACCTATCTTAAACCAAAATCGTGATAAGCTCATGGAATCCATAACAGTAGAAGTTGCTGACGGGAAACAGGTCTCATTGAACTCTATTATACGTAATTGTACTCTTACTCTAAACGACCATAATTTTCTAGTTGACCTCATTCCAATGAAGTTGGGAAGCTTTGACATTATAATTGGTATGGGCTGGCTCAGTCAACATCAGGCTGAAGTAGTATGTCGCGAAAAGTTAATACGCATTCCTCTTTCAAACGGTCAGACTCTACGAATCTTTGGAGAAACCTCGTCGAAAGGGCTCAGATTAATGTCCTGTCTTCAAACTCAAAAATATCTTCGCAAGAATTATGTCGCGTTTTTAGCTCATGTCGTCAAAAAGGGAACCATGGAGAAGAAACTTGAAGACATCCCAGTAGTAAAAGATTTCCCGCAAGTTTTTCCTGACGACATTTCAGGACTTCCTCCAGTAAGAGAAGTTGAATTTCGAATCGATCTCGTACCTGGTGCTACACCAGTTGCAAAGTCTCCTTATAGGTTAGCCCCCTCTGAAATGCAAGAGCTAGCCAGTCAATTGCAAGAGTTGACTGACAAGGGATTCATACGTCCTAGCTCCTCGTCTTGGGGTGCACCTGTCCTTTTTGTAAAGAAGAAAGATGGATCGTTTCGCATGTGCATCGACTACAGAGAACTCAACAAGTTAACAATCAAGAATCGCTATCCATTACCTCGCATTGATGATCTTCTTGACCAACTTCAAGGTGCCAGCTGCTTTTCAAAAATCGACCTTCGATCCGGTTATCATCAACTTAGAGTGCATGAAGAAGACGTCCCAAAGACCGCTTTTCGAACTCGTTATGGTCATTATGAATTCATGGTCATGCCATTTGGTTTAACCAACGCTCCAGCTGTCTTCATGGATCTAATGAACAGAGTCTGCAAACCTTATCTCGATCGTTTTGTTATAGTCTTCATCGACGACATCCTCATTTATTCAAAGTCTAAGTCTGATCATGAGCGACATCTTCGACTCATCCTTACACTTCTAGAGAATGAAAAGATTTACGCGAATTCTGGTTAAAAGAGGTGCAATTCCTCGGACATGTAGTCAATGACAAGGGAATACATGTCGACCCCTCAAAGATCAAAGCGGTACAAGAATGGCAAGCGCCATGTACACCATCTGAAGTAAGATCTTTTCTTGGTTTGGCTAGTTATTATCGTCGTTTCATTTCAAACTTCTCAGGCATTGCTGTACCACTCACGGCTTTAACTCATAAGGGAAAACCTTTCATATGGGGACCCAAACAAGAAGAAGCCTTCCAAACCCTTAAACAAAAACTCTGTGATGCACCAATCCTCACTCTGCCTGAAGGTTGTGATGACTTCGTGGTTTATTGCGACGCGTCAGGGCAAGGACTAGGCTGTGTTCTAATGCAAAGAGGAAAGGTTATAGCTTATGCTTCGAGACAACTCAAGACTCATGAGAAGAACTACACCACCCATGACCTAGAACTTGGAGCCGTTGTGTTCGCTCTTAAGATATGGAGACATTATCTCTACGGTACTAAGTGTGAAATATACACTGACCACAAGAGTCTTCAACATATCTTCAATCAAAAGGAGTTAAACATGAGGCAACGAAGATGGGTCGAACTTCTAAATGACTACGACTGTGAAATTCGGTACCACCCTGGCAAAGCAAATGTGGTGGCTGATGCACTTAGTCGAAAGGGTTATGCGAACTCCATTCGTCTTCTATGTTCGTAAATCATATCTGACATTAAAGATCAAATTCGAGAAGCCCAACATGTTTCAGTAACGGAAGATGATGTACGAAAGGAGCTGTCCTGTGGAGCTGAACTTAAAATTGAAACTAAATCTGACGGTATTCTGTACTATCTAGATCGCATGCGCTGTCCTGACCACAACTATCTTCGTGAAATTCTTATGAATGAGGCTCACAAAACACGATACTCTATACACCCAGGAGCCGATAAGATGTATCAAGACCTTCGATACACCTATTGGTGGCCTGGAATGAAAAAGAATATTGTTGTTTTTGTTTCTAAGTGCCTTACATGTTCCAAGGTGAAAGCTGAACACCAAAGACCCTCAGGACTTCTGGTCCAACCTGAAATACCTGTATGGAAGTGGGAAAACATAACCATGGACTTCATTACCGGGTTACCTCGCACTTCTGGTGGGTATGACACTATATGGGTAATCATTGGTCGACTTACAAAATCAGCTCACTTTATTCCTATCCGCGAAGATTTCAAGAACGAAAAGCTAGCTCGTATTTATATCAGCGAAATCGTAAGCCGACATGGTGTACCGTTAAGCATTATTTCAGATCGTGATGGTCGTTTCACTTCACGAACATGGCAAGCAGTACAAGCCGCTTTGGGTACGCGATTAGATCTCAGTACCGCTTATCATCCTCAAACTGATGGACAATCTGAACGCACCATTCAAACTCTTGAAGATATGCTTCGAGCATGTTTCATAGACTTCAAGGGAAATTGGGACGCTCATCTACCATTAGTTGAATTTTCGTACAACAACAGCTATCATTCAAGTATCGGTATGGCACCTTTTGAAGCCTTATATGGTCGTAAGTGTCGATCTCCAGTATGTTGGCACGAAATTGGGGAAGCTCAAATCACTGGTCCAGAATTGATTCAAGAAACCACAGACAAGATCCATCAAATTCGAAACAATCTTCTAGCGGTTCAAAGTCGTCAAAAAAGTTATGCAGATAAACGACGGAAGCCTTTAGAGTTTAACATTGGTGATCATGTACTTCTAAAAGTATCACCGTGGAAGGGAGTAGTTCGTTTTGGTCAAAAAGGCAAGCTAGTACCACGCTACGTAGGACCTTTCAAGATACTCGAAAGAGTAGGACCTGTAGCATACAAGCTTGATCTACCAGAAGAACTCAACAGGATTCATCCCACATTCCACGTATCAAACTTGAAGAAGTGCCTCGCTGATGAAAACCTCCACATTCCTCTGGAAGATATTCAGATTGATGAGTCTATGCATTTTATTGAAAGACCTGTAGAGATCATGGATTTCGGAGAAAAACGTCTTCGACGAAGTGGCATTCCAATTGTTAGGGTACGTTGGGAGTCGAAACGGGGACCTGAGTTTACTTGGGAACGTGAAGACTCAATGCGCGAAAAATACCCATATCTTTTTCCTACTACTACTACTTAAATTTCGGGAAGAAATTCTTAAAAGTAGGGGATACTGTAACATTTGTCAAAAACGGGTTTTCCAAACCCGCTTCGTTTTGTAATCGAATATCAAGTTATAAATGTCACGTTGCGTATTTATGGCTATTTTAATTTTGAATGATCCATAATTAATAAACAAACTAAACTATAAAAGTTAAAATTGATAAAAAGTAAAAATAAAATAATTAAAAAGAAAATGAGGCTGCCGGGACTCGAACCCGGGTCAGCCGGAAGAGAACTCAAAGACTTAACACACACACGCATAACCACTCCGTCACTTGTTGTTTTCTGTCAACTCTAGGAAACAAATGAGTTTTATAGTCAATCATAGATCAACCGGTTGCGCCAAAACTGAAAACCGTAATCGGCTATTCAACCGTCTAAAACTTTTGAATAATCGCGAATTCTGGTTTATAACCGATGCACCGACGATTCTAATCAATTCAGACTTGAATTAACTTAAATTCTGATGATGATCGGTTTTATAACCGAAGATATTCAATATCTGAATTACTTCAATCAAAGACCTCTCTCGCGACTCAGAAACATTCTACAAACCTGCCATTTCACTTTCGTCATACATTCAGTTCATCAGAAAAGTTTATTTTACTCGCCGGAAAATTTCTGCAAGTCGCCGGAAAACCGTATTCTCCATCAAAACAGTAAGTCTTTCAATACCTTCGTGGTCTATCAATTGTTAAGCTATTTCTAACTCAGACCCTTCAATCGAAATCAATTTCAGACGTCAATATCAGATAATTCCAGTTCGCCGGAAAACTTCTGGAAATCCTTATTTTCAGCTGTGAAACGGTATAGACTTTCAAACTTTCTGTTAACTTTTGTTTAGCACTTCAATTCCACAATTAGCTAATCAAAACTGTTAAATCGCTCGCTCAGTTGGAGTTCATAAAAACAGAGCCAACGCCTTGCCGGAATTCCGAGACAAATCATTCCTCCGGTATGTTTGCTTCCCACACCGTCTCTGTCATTTCATTTTAGTCTTATAAATGTTGTTAATCGTTTTAAAACAAGAAACAGTTGGATAAATTGCTGTCTGTAAAAATTAGCGAAGAAGATGAACTGTGTTAACACTATAAGGATAATTAAAATCGGTATTTTAAACGGGTTAGACACACAGTCCAGCGGTGGACTGTGTGCAAACAATACGCACACGCCACGAGTTCGATCCCTGATACACACACTCTCTCTGTAATAAAGATGTTTTATTTTTCTAACTGAACCGGATTAACTTACGTTAGTTGTTAAGTATAATAAAAATATGTATATTAACCAAGTTAGACACACAGTCCAGCGGCGGACTGTGTGTAACGTTAAAGCACAGGTCCCGGGTTCGAGACCTGTTAGTGAAACCGGTTCGATGATTTAAAATGTTTTTGAAAATAAAAGAATTTTGAATAAGCTGAGTTAATATATAAGTATAACTAAAAACAGAATTATTTCGGGTTAGACACGTAGCTCAGTTGGTAGAGTTGCGTGCACGCGTACGGGAGGTCTCGGGTTCGAGCCTCACCCAGCGCATGCATTTACACAATAAACCGGTCAAACAGTCAAAGTCAAAAAGTCAACAGTCAACCCAAAAAGTCAACATATTTTTATATTTTTAATTATTTAATTTAATTTAAATATCAATTAAATACTTATAAATAATGTTTTTAAAGATAGGAAATAGCCTTAAACTCACAAAAAATATATCTAAAAATTCTATTAAAATTATTAATAAAATCCACTCATTTACTATATTTTCCGTTATTATTTAGGTTAGTTAATTCTCGTTGTTCAACTCTTCCAACTAGTGCGCATCTCACCATCTCCAATCAAACGCACCAAATGTGAGTGAATCTTTACAAATTCCCCGTTTTAATCACGTTTTTGGGGTGTATCATGTGTCTTGCCACTTATTATACTTAAATCATTGTGCATACATCATATCATGAACAAATGTGTATTCAGTTCGTTTCAATTGTTTGTGTGGTTATTGTTAGATTTAATTCATTATTTTCAGTACATGCAATTTCATAGGCCGCCGCTCCCCATTACATTATGAGCGTTGAGCATGTTTCCCATTACATTATGAGCGTGAACCTGGCGTGCCAACATACGATCGGCTCCGTTTGATTGAGCCTTGATCGCACAGACATTTATCATTTTCAGTACATGCAATACGATCGGCTCCGTTTGATTGAGCCTTGATCGCACAGTTTCATTCATGTTATATATTTATGCAAGTTGATTTATTATGGTATGTTGTTGGTATGTTATTGTATGTTATAGTTTGTGGTTGTTATTGCTACTGTTTGATTTTGTACATTTGCTCACTTATGATTATTGCACAATTTTTCCCTGATAAAATAACAAGAAAATCAATAATAAATGTTTATCTAACAAGGTTCACTCGCCAACTTATGTTGACCCAAAAACCCCCATTTTTACACATGATACAGGTGAACCAGCTGCAGCCAGAAATACATAGGATTGGCCTAGAAGAATAAAATGGTTTAGAGCTTGGAATTGTTTAGTTGGTTATTTTTCTTTGTATTTGTATGGACATGTTTGGATTATTGAGAATGTAATTTTGATTTTAATAAATATGAAACATAATAGTAAATATCATGAGCTTTGGTGATAACCCAATTATGCCCCGACTCTTATTCCGCTGCGGGTCGGGGTGTGACAATATTTAGGTTTAGAATGAAAGAAATTATTGAATATGATGAAATGAATTCATTAAAACTAAAGAATGAATGTGTTAAATGTAGCCGTGAAAGAGGAAAGTTCAAGAAACCGGAAACCTCAAGGATCGCAAGATCAAGGTATGTCACTTTGCTTACAACTTAAAGTTTTAATTGTTACCATGTTGATAGTTGTAATTTGAAGAATTGGCTCGTATGAGTAAACTTAGTCGTATCCATCGACCTGTTACGAACGGGTTAATAGAATGAAAATGTATGTAAAAAGAATGGGTATGTATTGACTCGTCATGAACGAGTCAAGCGAATGAAAATGTTATGCGAAAAGAATGGGTATGTAATGATCCGGCACGAACAGGTCAACAAAGTAGAATGTTATGTTTAAAATAGTCACGTAGTTGATCCCATACGAACGGGTCAACGAACTAGAATGAAATGTTTAGAATAGCCATGTAGACGATCTGGTACGAACGGGTCAACGAACAAGAATAAAATATTTAATATGGTCATACTGTTGATCCTGTACGAATGGGTCAACCGACTAAAATGAAAAGCTTAATATGGTCATACAGTTGATACGGTACGAACGGGTCAACGAACTAAAATGAAAAGCTTATATGGTCATACAGTTGACCCAGCAAAAACGGGTTAACGAACAAGAATGTTATGTTTAGAATGAATATGTAAATGATCTGGTAAAAACGGGTCAAAGAAGAAGAATGTTATGTTTAGAAAAAATATTTAGACGATCCGGCATGAACGGGTCAACGAACAAGAATATTATGTTTAGAATGGACATGTAGACGATCCGGTACGAACGGGTTAAAGAATAAGAATGTTATGTTTAGAATGAATGTGCAGACGATCCGGTAAGGACGGGTCGAAGAATAAGAATGTTATGTTTGGAATGATCATGTAGACGAATCCAGTACAAGCGGGTCAATGAGCTAGAACATAATGTTGGAAATAGTCATGTATTTATTCTGTTGTGAGCGGGTTAAATGTTTATAAGTTGATTATTATTCGAACGGATTAAAGTGATGAAATCGAGTAGATGAGTAAGCCAAATCTGATGTAATGTAATGGAAGGAATATAAACATAAAGTTGATGAGAATAATGAAAATGGTGGAATGTCATGTTCAATGAAAGTTAGGACTTTACCCTTCTCTTAATTAAATAAATCTTTTTTATGTAACAAACACACGCACAACTCTTTTTCGCCCTCAACATGCTTCCGAACTAGTTTATACAATGGGTCAAAACTTTTTGTTGTTTATGTAGTTAAAGTCTAGTTGTTAGACATGCTCCAAAAACATGTGATTATAATTTTTGTTAAATGGTAGTCGTTGTATCTAGTTTTAAAACGGTTAACTTTGTATAATTTGGCCGAATTTTATAACAGTTTAAATTTGTTCGTGAAATTTTGTTGTTTAATATTTGGTTTTGATCATGTGAAAGAATGGGTGTTACAAGTTGGGTAAGGTTCATGCGAGAACCACCTTAATCACGAGAAGCATGAGAACCAAGGTGAACATAACCAAAATAAACCCACCTCACCACCAACTAAAAACCTAAACTCCTACCCCCACCTTAAAAAAAACCCAAAAAAAAAAACATACCCCTCCCATTACCCCCAAAAGCCTAAACCCCTCCGCTCTAAAAAACCTAACCCCCCCCCCCCCTTGCCCAAAAAAAAAACCTAAAAAAATCTAACCCCATCCACCCCACCCAAGATAAATGTTAAAAACCAAACCCCAAAACTAAATGATAAAAATGTTTTTTAAACAGTTAAATCACGACTTTTTACAAAACAAAATTTTTAAACTTTTAAATAAAAAGTAGCGATTTTTAAGGACAATTTAAAAAAAATGTGTGTTTTTAAGTAGTTTTGGTTGTGTTCACATTGGTTATCCTAATAAAAGGTGGTTTCTAACGGATCCTTATATATATATAAAGAGAGAGAGAGAGAGAGAAAGAGAGAGGCCGGTTAACGTACAATTGAGCTTAATGTACATTGCGTACGTGAGGCTTTTTCAACGTGCGATTTCGTGTTAACACCATGCGATTTCATCATCCACACACCCCTATGCGAAATAGTAAGTCCCATGCGATTTCATTGCATTTGATTTTGCAAATTCCACACATGAGCTTTTTTGTAACATGCGAATTCATGCCGCGTACGCTCGTACGATAAGCCCTATTGTACGTTACACTTTTTCTATATATATGGGTTAAAATGAGAATCACCTTGAGTTGTGAGAACCGTGAGAACTAGGTCATCTAAAAGTTTTTCGATATTTTTTCTAAAAAAATCACTTACTTCAGCAAAAATAAAATTAAAAAATATGTCGCATACACATATTTACATGAGGCAAAAAAAATATTTATCTTCGTACAAAATTTACACTAGCACGTAAAAAAACTTGCATCAGTCAAAACTAACGACTCGACAATTTTTTTTTACTTTTTTACAGATGTGTTTATAATATTTTAATCTACGTTTGTGCAAAAAAAAATTTGGCCCAACTCGCTCGGGAAGAAGGACTTCTCACGGTTCTCGCAACTCGTGGTGGTTATCATTTAAATCGAGCCCTCTATATATATATAGGGTTGGGTTTGGTTACAAAGTCCATTTTTCCTACGAAGTGTACAAAGTCATAAAACACCACAATTTCAGCCATAAAACACACTTAAAACCCACAAATAACATAATGAAGTCACCTAAACACAATATCTGAAGCCTAATAGTTGATAAAAACTTCAAACACACCATCGTAGAACTATGAATAAAAAACAACATAAAAATCAACATAAAACATACTAATGTTAGTAATTCAATAATTAAAGCCTTATCATCCAAAACACAACACAAAACCCACAAAATGATGTTTTAGTAATCTTCAATTTATTATTTGTGGGTTTTGAATGTGTTATATAGTTTACATTACAGCGTTTTATGACTTTTTACACTTTGTAGAAAAAATGGACTTTGTAGCAAACTCACACCCTATATATATATATATATATATATATATATATATATATATATATATATATATATATATATATATATATATATATATATATATATATATATATATATATAGGGAGAGGATCATGAGAAAAATAGATATAAATGAGAAAACTAGAAAACTAACTAAAAAGACCAAAAAAAGCATAAAAAACATACAATTTTAATCGCTGCATTTTATGTATAAAATAAACTTTTTTTTCAAAAAAAAAAAAAACTTGTACTACACATGTTCACTATATGTGTACTACACATGTGCATTATATGCTTCTTTTATTTTTTTTTAAGTTTTTTTATATAATATATATAGCGAATTTTTATAAAAAAAAATTTTGATATGTTTTTTCGGCTTTTTAGTTAGTTTTTTTGTTTTTTCATTTAAACTAGTTTTCTCATGATCCATCCCCTCTATATATATATATATATAGGGTTAGATTAATTAGTGAACAACATCTTTGTTTGTGAACAAAGTGAACCAATCTCAACCATTCATTTGATTAGTTGAAGAAAATGTTAGAATTGTAATTATACATTTAATCTTTTTTTTAATATTCGTTTTAATTAATTGTGGCAGTTACATATCTCTATTTTCCGAATTTTTGGAGATTTCCTTTGATTATATCAAAGATTCTATTATATCTCCATCCATAATTTTCGAAATTCTTGTGTTTTTGTTTAACCTACGTAGATGGAAATGGAGACAGAATTAAATCCCACTGTTTAAATAATAAAAAAAATCTGAAACTACATTAATAAACTTGTTTACACACTTTAAAGCTTCCACGTACATACATATATACACTTGTGTATTTTAAATCATTTGATACTACAGAGTATACACAGAACCGTACACCTGTGTACTTAGCTATATAAAGAACTATACACAGATGTACTAACTCTGTACAATATGACCTAGTTGATTTTGGAAGAAGAATTTAGAAAGATTCTATATGATATACAAGCAATGATTATGGAAGAAGAATTTTGATAGATTTTATATGACCTAGTTGATTTTCCCAGTTTCTAAAAACTGAGTAGGGGAAAATGTAACATCTCCAAAAATTTTATTTATAAAATTTTAAAATAAAATTTGTAGAAATTTATATTATTAAACGGGTAGATCACGGGTAAGTTGACGGTTAGAAATATGAGGTATTTAGACGAACACATGAACCGTTTAAAAATTATAACTAATAAAAATACATTATAATTAAACTTACTTTGTTTTTAATGAAACTTATGTCCAAATGTAGATAAAAATATTCTCGTTCTAATGGAATATTCATTGTTTTATAACATGTCAAATTTTAGAAGTTATAAGAGATAAATGAGTTGATCAGTAATTAGAATATACAATAATAAAATAATAATACTTAAAGAATTGTGTGTACGTGTAAGTTAAGGAATTGTGTGTACGTGTAAGTTCAAAGGAGCATAAGGAATCTTTGAAACTTTGTGTGTACGTGTAATTTCAAAGATTCCTTATGCTCGGAAAGAGAGCGAGAGGCACAGAAAGAAAAAAGAAAGTTGTCGCTATTTATGCTAAAATTTTGAACTTGGAGCTCAAGTTTCAAAGATTCCTTATGCTCCGAAAGAGAGCGAGAGGCACATAAAGAAAAAAGAAAGTTGTCGCTATTTATACTAAAATTTTGAACTTAGGAGCTCAAGTTTCAAAGTTCTCTCTCCCTTCTCTGTTTCTTCTACTAGTATTTTTTATCATGTCCGACTAAGTTCGTTAGGTTCTAATTCGTGTTGTATGTGATATGGGTTATTATACTTAACACGAGTGCATTATATATTTTATTAAGAGCTCAGGAGTTATGCTCAAGATTATACTAGGAGGTCTGTAGTTAGACCCTAAAGTTACCAAGTGAGTACATTCTCTTTTTGTAAATCTTTTTGTGAGTCAAAAATGTGTTACCAAAATCTCAAATGTTTTAATTATGCTTAACAGTGATTGAGTATAGGTATTCTACAATTACTGCCGGTATGTTGGAGTTTTGTATACATTACTAATCCACAGTCACAGGGGTGTGACAGGAAACGTTACTGTTGGGTGGCAGGGCTCAAAGTAATATGACCCACAAGTCAGGTGTTGACAGTACTGAATGAGTAATGGTGTAGATATAAACATTGTAAATGCGGATGCTCTCAATCCTGTGAAGTATAAAACTTGTTTGATTAAACTAGGATGTACTCGCCAGTATTTCTTGCTGATAAAATGTTTTTAAACGCGTTTCAGGTAACTAAATGTGAAGCTAATAGAAGCCAGATGGAGAGCACTGAAGGCTTAGAAAATTGGCTATAAAAGTTACCTAAATGAAAAGAAATTTATGTTTTCTATAAAATAGGGTTTAAGGGAGATCTACTCTGTGACCAGCAGATCTGCTCGTCTTTGGCTGGGCTGTGGGGGGGACATGGTTGTGTGGACCTCACGAGAGTTTCCCTTTTGGTTGGTTTAAGGTAAAAATGATTTGTAGCTGGGCAAACATCTAAAAAAGCATAATCAAAGAAAGTGGATAAACACGCTAAAGCTTGCGCAGAGAACCAACACGTCTCCCTTTTGCTTTTATACCTTTGGCTCCCTAACACCAGAAACTATCCACTTCCTGACTAGGGTTCAACGGGTCATTCACAACAATTGTTCATCCCCAGGAGGGCAGGGGTTTGTCTTTGGAAGATTAGGGTTTGCAATTCAGAAGGGGGTAGCGGCGCAACTTGTTGCCCGTTACCTTCTTTATTGATGTAAATTGGCAAAGTTTTTTTATATTAATGTAATTGCTTAATTTAAAAAAAATTATAAATTGATTGATATGTTTCAACAACTACAAAACAAGAAGGAAATACATAATCTTAAAAGTCTTTTTCATTACATTAACGAAAGATCAGAGACAACAAACAAAATAACATAATTGAGTGTATCACACCAACCCATTTCCTATATTTGTAACATGTTTTCTTTATTATTTCAAAAATTTAACCATATGTCTATGTGTTTGTAGATAATGTATCGTAATTGCTCATCGAGCCTATAAATTTGAGATTTCGTTATTTCAACTCATTGTCACCACGTTGGTATGGTTGGAATTTATCCCGATCTTGTTAGTTTAGTTAGAAAACTCAGTTGATGTAATTAGGGCCAGAAACATAAATAGTTAACAGTTTGCGTCAATATTGTAATAGGTGTTAAAAGAACTGATGGGATGGACCGTTTGTTAACACGTTGCGTAGGTTCACCAGTAGGTTACCGGCGAGTATAAATACGCCGGTGGGAATCATTGTAATTCATTCGTTCATAGGGAATCATTAATATAATTCGGTTCTTGTTTATTGTTCGTGTTCATCTTGATTTATATTGTGTTATTAGTTAAATCGGCCATTAAGTGTCACATCATTTTATGTCACAATATGTGGTCGTTCTCCCAGGAAAGGAATGACTTGGTGGCAGATATTAAACTCTAAATTAGTTAAGTGACATATGTCATACTAGTAAACTAGGATAACAGATTTCATTCACAAAACATTATGAAACTTTTATTTTCAACTCATATTTTCGTAAAAATTCATGTGATAACAAGTACTACAAATGCTAGAACGCTATCACATGTAATTAAAAGCTTTTTATACATCTATGATTAAAATGATCCGAGTCTCCAACGTTGTAATTGTAGGTTAAACTAGATATAGATCAAATGTATAACATGGTATATCGCGCATGGGTAAAGATCCTGTACAAATAGTCTTATCGTACAAAACATATGAAAGACATGAAAAAGTAAAAAAAAAACGATGTGACATTTTCGTGATTATTTTACTCGTAATTACTCTACAGGATCAAAATTACCTACAAGATCAAAATTACCATACAAGACCATTTGTAGAGTAATTATGATACTCTACAAAATTACCCTACAAGATCATTTGTAGACTAATTATGATACTCTACAAAATTATCATACAAGATAAAATTACCATACAATATCATTTGTAGAGTAATTATGATACTCTACAAAATTACCCTACATGACCAAAATAACCTTACAAGGTCATTTTACAAAATTACTCTACAAGATCAAAATTACGCTACAAAATCATTTGTATGGTAATTTTGATAATTACTCTACGAGTAAACAATTATAGAAATGTCACCACGTTCTTTTACCTTTTCATGTCTTTCGTACCTTTTGTACAATAAAACTGTTAGTGTTTGATATTTTGCCTATCACGCAATGGTAGAGGTGAATAGAAGGAACAAACTTTTATTCCCTTGACATTTAAAAGCTTACAGATAACATGTACAAGGACAACAAGAACAACAATCTAGAGCAAGAAATTCAAAAACCTTTTAACACACGAAACAAACACAAGAATCACTTCAATACAACCAACTAGCATTCCATGATTGCATCCAAGCCAAACTAATCACGACAACGATAAAGTGTAAGGCAGCCCCTAACCTTCTTAACGTTATAAAGTCCTTCACAGTTTCCGCCACAAGCTGGATCACCGCTCTGGAGACCCTCATAGCTTATAGTGTTAGTTTCGGCCAGAATCCGTCGATGTTCTTCGGTGTCCATAAGAAACTCTTCATCTTCTTCCACTAGCGTTACGCACTCAGCCATAGTACCATTGCACTCATCTGCATGCTTCCTTGATGACAATAAAGATCCTTCGCAATGATTGATCATCATGAAGATAATTGATAGTAAAAAGATGACACAAGTCAAAAAATTGATCAAGATTATGGTGTTTCTTGATCCATGAGTTGCCATTTTTTGGAAGAAATTTGTGTTGATTTGTTGATGAAGATAATGTTGTGACTTGTGAACAATAAATGTGTGTTTCAAGATTAAAAAAAGGTTGGAAGTATTGTCGCTTACTGTTGTGTTATTTAGAAGTATATGCATAGCTTATATATTTTAACCGCGGATAAAATATTTTATAAAAATATCGATGCTATATAAGACAATAAACGAAAGACAAAAGTTCAAAACCAAATGATCTTATTTTATTTTGAGTTAAATGCCAAAATGGTCCATGAGGTTTGATCATTTTTTCCACTTTAGTCCAAAATCTAAAATTTTTAAATCTGGGTCCCTGTGGTTTGCATTTTGTTGTCATTTTAGTCCAAATTTCAAAATTGGTCAGATTCTCAACTTAAATCCTGATATTTTGTCATTTTGCTTAGGGGTATTTTGGTCATTTTGACCCACATCATCTTCCCAAATACCCTAATACAAAACCAAACACCCACCTCTCTCTCTCTAAATCTGCACACACACCACCCCCTCCTTCACCGCCACCACCTCCTCCACCGCCATCACCGTCACTGCCACCAACTCCGGCGGATTCGCCTGCAACAGTCCGGCAGCCAACCATCAATCACAATTACAATTATACGACACGTGTTGTAAAAACAGTTAAGCAGAAGCAATAAACGGGAATTACCAATGGATCAAACGGCTGGCCAGTTGTCTCCACAGGAACAACACCAAGAGAACCCAAAATCTCCACAAACTGCTTGTATATACTTTGGTAACTATTGTTAAGCTTCTCCTCTTTCTCATTTTCCACTTTAATCGCAGCTTTAGCGCGCTCAAAGTTATCCAAAACAGGCAAAAGATTTTCCACAACTTCACCTTGCGCATTTGCCACCAACGAAATCCGCTCACGTTCTGTCCTTTTTCTGAAATTGTCGAAATCCGCACTTATTAACCTTGCAGGCGAATCTGCCGGAGTTGGTGGCGGTGACGGTGATGGTGGTGAAGGAGGAGGTGGTGGCGGTGAAGGAGGGGGTGGTGTGTGTAGATTTAGAGAGAGAGAGAGGTGGGTGTTTGGTTTTGTGTTAAGGTATTTGGGGAAGATGATGTGGGTCAAAATGACTAAAATGCCCCTGAGCAAAATGACAAAATATCAGGATTTAAGTTGAGAATCTGACCAAATTTGAATTTGGACTAAAATGGCAACAAAATGCAAACCACAGGAACCTATATTTAAAAATTTTGGATTTTGAACTAAAGTGACAAAAGTAATCAAATCTCAGGGACCATTTTGACATTTAACTCTTTTATTTTTATTGAATATTACATTTGGATTGTATTATTGGGGTGACCCACTTTCATAAATAATGCCCGTGAACTTGGTACATATTGGCGTTTTCTGACGAAAAAAAAAGAATTAATAGTAATAATTCCTCTGACATTTTATGGCATTTTCCTTAGGAATAAGTTATACACAATTTCACAAAAAAATAACTTTCAAATAGACATTGGTTTTTTGTAAGTGTCGGCTTTGAAGATGTTGACTTATTGGAGTGTGTGGTTATGGAGTGTCGGCTTATCTGAGCGTGCGTTATGAAGGTGTCAATTTATCAAAGTATGGACAGGGTTGGCCAAATGATTTTGGAGGCCTAAAGCGAAGTAAAAGTTTGGAGCCATTTATTCGATTTAGGGACCGACAACAATAGAAAAAAAGTCATATAAGATTTGATAACTTGGGCACAAATCCTAAAGAATAAATTAATACGAAAGAAGTGGATTGGTTAAAGTGCATAAAATCAAGCAAAGAAAGAACATGAGTATCATGGCTTATCTGAGCATGGGACATGAAGGTGTGAAATAATTATAGTGTGGGGGTTATGGAGGTGTAGGAGGTGCCTCTCGCCTTATTTGTCCTCTTATTATTGATTTTTTTTGGCTTACCTATTTGAACAAATGTAAAAAGGGTGTCTATTTTTTTAATTTTTTTTTGTTAAGTTGTCTATTTTTATGATTTCCAATAAGAGCAAAGGTTGTCAAAAGGTCCAATGTATACTCGATAGCATTCCAACCTCCCTTTGTATATGTTGTGAGATAACTACACCAATCCATATTTCTTACAACATCTTCCTTTGTTAAAGATGTCAAAAATGTGTACAGAGTGTTACTCTTTATAGTTTCACCCATAATTGTTTTGAACACACACAGAAAATTTTTGTATAAATACTCTACCATCATCATTCTTTAAAATCATCCTTTCAATGTCTTTGACACTGATTATTGTATGATCATTGTTAAATTCGGTCCTTATGTTATAATACAGGTGCATTCGTTTTTATGGTTTGATTACTCCTTTAATTTGTGTTTACCAATCGACACACTTAGTACGTCTCATGTTATGAAGGTGTTACCCTTATCACATATGTCTAGACATTCAACCTGTTTGTTATATGATTATAGTTCTCTAAGACCATCTATACATGTGTAAATTTAATAATAACTGGTTTGGGGAAACCAAAACCAGTTTTTGTCATATCATACAAACGTTATACGATACTCTTTCTTTTTTATAGCAATACAATCAGTACGTTGCTAAACAACAACGTGATAGATTGAAGGACGGCTTTGCTTAACACTTAACGTTAAACAGAAATAAAAAAGCGAAGCATCAATCTATGTGTGTGCATAAAAGGACAGTAGGGCTGTAAACGAAGCGAACGAACCTTGATCGTGTTTCATTCATATTAAGGAATGAACATGTTCATGAACGGTTCACGAACACTTAATGAATGAGAATTCTAGTCCGTGTTTGTTAATATGTAATATCAAATTGTTGATCTCATTTCAAAATTCTTACTGTTTTATTTATTTAACTTTACAATAACAAATTGCATTCAAACCGTTAATAGTTAATGTCTTAAAAAAATATTTTTGCTTTAACATGAGAAATGTTTTACAAAATTAAAAAAAATAGTTTATAACTTCTGTAATAAAATTTGTTAAAGTTAAAAAAAGTATGATTTATTTGTAAAATGTTTTGGAAAACGTTTTACTTTGAACATATTGGCTTACATGGGCTAATCATAATTATAGGCTGATTTTGATTCTAGATCAAGTGTGGGTTACTTGGGCTAATCATAATAATAGGCTGATTTTGATTTTAGATCAAGTGTGGATTACTTGGGCTAATCTTAAATATGGGCTGATTTTGATGCTAGATCATGTGTGAGTTCCTTGGGTGGGCTAACTAAGGGGGTGTTTGTTTTTTTTAAAAAACTCTTCAGGTGCTCTTATGTCTGCCCCACGCAGACCACGCGCAGACGTTGAGTCTACAGTGTGTTTGTTTCTCGAAGACCTTTTATTAAAAAATGTCTGCGTAACCTCTTTTTGGTGCAGACATGGATCAAGGTCTTCTAGGGTCTGCAGACTCTCTTCTCCACATTTGCTATAGATGTCTGCATATGTGGTGCGCAGACTACAGACGTTTTACCTTTGAAAAAACAAACAACACCTAAGCAGATATATGAGCTGTTTTTAATAATACTATATTTTAAAAAACCAAAAACTCTAAACCTAATCTTGTAAAAAGATTATCCTAAACCACAATATGCTACCAATTCTTAAAACATAAACCAAGAAAAGAGTCTATATGGCAACTCTGCATTGTTTTCATGTTTTAGATGACACAAAACATTTGTATAGTATCCTTTGAAAAACACTTGATCGACGCAAGCTGCTTTTTACTTGATCTCATTGGAGTTAGCAGAGTATTTGCGAGTTCATACGACTTTAGGCAAAAAAAAAAAAAAAAAAAAAAAAGAAACCATTAACTAAAAGTGTTCACTTTTGCTAGATGATGTTTTAAGTATATGCAAGCATTTGTTCGGTTTCATTTTATTTTTGCAATCTCGACTAGCAGCTTGTGTAGGGCTTGAGGCTTAGAGAAAAAGGGGCAATGATCTGCACCTTTGAGGCGGAAAACTTTCTCGGGTGGGCTTTGATTTATCATCATTTGTTGGAGAGTGACGGGTATGGCATTGTCTTCCGGTGTTTCTATATAAAACCGTCTGACACGACCATAATTTGAGTCCGAAAGAGATAACTTCTCTAAAATGGGTGAAAATGGAATGGGCCTCATTGAGACGCATGCTAAAGCCACATCCTACAAATAGAAAATGAGCATGTCAATGATCTGACAAACTTAACAAAATTGTAATGTTTTGACAAACACAGAGGTGGCAATTTTGACCCATTTAATTATGAATGTATGGATTTAGGTTTTCTAGTTATCTCAAACAAATTGATTGGGTTGAAAGTAGGGGTGTCAATCATGTTGAGTTGGTGTGTTGAATCGTTAACAAGACCATATATTTATTTATGTCAAGATATCAACCGAGAAGACAAAATTAAAATAATGTAACCCAACCAAGACCCATTTAACCCAATTATCTACTTGAGTCAAAGATATTGACAAGTTGCAACGAAGTTGTAAACATGTTAAACGGGTTGGTGGGTTGTAACAAATGGGTTAAACGAGTTATAAAGAGGTTGGAGGTCGACTATTAATAAACAGGTTAAATTGGTCGACCCAACAAGACCCATTATTAAACGGGTAAGATACGCCAACCCAAAACCTAATTATTCCCGATCATGTCCTTATCGTATTTTGGGTCACAACAAAAAAACCTTCAATTCTTTTGAATAAAGATTCATATTATTATTTCAACAGTATTATTTTAACAACCATAATTAACACATTATTTATTTGTAGTTAACATATTAAAAGTGTTTAATGTATCAACTTTCAACTTTTTGGCTGCACCATTATTGAAAAACAGAAATTTATACCTTTGCAGGACTCTGATTGAATAATAGATCCTTTAAGAGTGATTTGTCAAGATCTATAGCAGTTGGAGGTTGATTGTTCCCTTTTGCATACAAAAAGTTTTGAGCTTGCCTCATCAGACCATTTTTATTTTCCTGCAATAATGTAACAATTTATAAACTATTTCTTTGTAATTTTTTTGTAAAAGGCGATTTCGAGGGATTATACAGCCAAATTTCATATATTTTAGCAAGTAGTTCGAGATTTTATTGCGCAAACCTTGAGGAAGAACATATCAAGTGTGCTTTGTCCGGTTTTCAGCATTGAAGCAGCAATGAAGATGGCTTTCGCGACTTTAGTTGGGAATAACTCCATTGCATACGATATGCATGCCCCACCGAAGTCATGACCAACCAAAATTACCTACAAAATTGAGTAGGAAAACTAAAACCGATTTATATTAAGCTAAACGGGGTTGGGTTGGTGTCTGTACAAAAAGAGAAATCCTTAGACAAACTAGGGGTGCTAAATGGGTCGCGTTTGCTGGTTGGCGGGTCAAACCCAACACCAACCCGAATATTTTACATGAACATATGAAGCGTGTCATACATGAGGAGGCAAACAAGACAGGCATATTCACAAGTTGACACGTATATGACTCGTTTGACCCGAAATTGTTTTTATTTTATATTTTTGCTTATAACAAAAGTACATGTGTATAAAACTATTATGTTAAACTATAATATCGGACACTCATTTCTCTTATATCCTTTGAAATTTGGCATAAACACACAATCCATTTATGTTATAACGTAAAACACATTTTTTTTATTTGTTTATAAAAAAATAGGCAAAACGGGTTAACCCGGCCCGTTTAGATAAATGTGTTCTGCGGGTTCAAGCCAAAACTGTCCCAAACCAGTTTAGACTAAACCCAACCCCACAAATTCCATGTTAGGTTCGTGTTATATTAGAAAAAGAAATTCACACCCCTAAATGTAACTTAGTTTTAAACTCAAAAGGATATGCATCAAGCACCTTTACATAACCACATTAACAGAATACTAGTTATAGACTGAAATGATAACTAGATTATTTATCATTTTATCATTTATGTTTATTTAAAACACAAAAGCAAATATCTTTTTCTAAACTTCATAGCCAAATGCAGAGAGATATGATCTATATTTACCAAAGAAGATACAATATGTAAAAATACTGAATAAACAAAAAATACTAACCTTATCACCATCCGCGAGTGTTTTGAGAAAATGGGTGAGTGGCTTCGCGTATTGTGAGAGGCTTTCGATTGCATTTGCGTTGCGCAAATCGATACCAGAGCCACTTAAATCAATTGCAGTGACTTTGAATTTGCATTCTTGTAGAAGTGCCATTGTTTTGTACCAACACCAGGCTCCAAAACCACCTCCATGAACAAGGACTATATGGCTGGTCTCCAGCTCATCATAATTTACCTCCTGTTAAATAAAAATCACATCAGAAGTTAAAAAGTATAAAATATATTTTCTAAATCAATTAGGATTGATCAAAGCTATCATCCACAAGCTATCTACACCATTGCAGATTTGCATTCAGATGAACTATGAATAATTGTTCGCGAGATTTTAGAAATCTGCTCGTTAAAAGCTTGAATTGAGCCGAACTTAAATGAGCTCGATCACACGGTTGAGCCTAAAAATAAGCTTCTTGAAAAAACGGGCCGAGCTCTAGCCGGCTTGTAAGCCTAAACGAACCTGTTATTTATATAACTTGCACTTAATGTATTAAATATATATCTTAATTATGATAAAAATAACAAAATAATATATATTCAACATATGGAAACTATACTTATAAATATATGTAGAAAATAATAATAATTATATAAACTATTTAACAAATAATAAACGATCCGATCCCTGAGTTAGCTGGCAAACCTATACGAGTCTATCATTTATATAACTTTTATTTAATATACTAAATATATATTTTTGTAATAATTAATATATATAAAATTATGATAAAAGTAACAAAACAGTAATATAATTATGTTATATATGAAAATATAATTATAATTATAAATATAAATATACATAAACAAATTTATAAATGTATATACAACTTTTATTTAATATACTAAATATATATTTTTGTAATAATTAATATATGTAAAATTATGATAAAAGTAACAAAACAGTAATATAATTATGCTATATATGAAAAATATAATTATAACTATAAATATAAATATACATAAACAAATTTATAAATGTATGTATGTTAATAATAAATAAATTTTAATACGTGTATACATATAAATAAAAGGAACAATTATAAATATATATAAACAAATTTACAATGTACATAAATTATTTGTTAATTAATATTTGATAAATGAGCCTAGCTCGAGCTTTAGAAATAAGGCTTGAAACAACCCGAGCTTGACTCTAGTCTAGTTAAACTCGGCTCAGCTCGTTCACACGCGCTATGTATCTTGCCGGAATGTCTTACCTTAAAAATATTTAAAAAAAAAAACATTTCCGATAACAAACCCGATTAACCATGAGTTGAGGCTGAACCACAGGATCAACAACCGATCGACGCCTAGTACTACAACTCCGACGAACAATGTCACCTTGAGAACACCTAACAGAATTGGACCGATCAAAGCGCAGAACGTCGCTGCCGTTTCGCTGCTGGAAAAGCAGAGCAGCAGCAATGGCGTGTTCGTGGATAACATCATCATCCAATTGGTCCTTGTTAGCGGAAGAAGATCGAACACGAGACCATCGGTTGAGTGGCGTTGTGGATTGGTTTGATACGCGTTTGGAGTATGCTCTCCTTCGTCTTGTTGGTGAATTTGTTGAGAAACAGAGCCCCATTGTTGCAGGTTTAGGGCATTGGTTGTGGAGTTTAAAGCGGGAGTTCGTATGAACAGCTTTAATATCACACCACCTTTCTCAAAATGGTTATTTATTGAAGGAATTTAATACTAAAGGTTAAACTTATCTCTCAAGATTTTAATAATTTAAGTTATAATAAATATATATATAAAATGTATGTATATAACTAGCAATTTTATAAATGATAATCCTAAGAGCATCCGCAACGAGCCTGGTTGTGATGTAGCGTGTGTCCGGACACCAAAGTTTGTTTGGTGGTCCGTGGATATAAACCTCAAGTGGACTGGGGGTTTGTGAAAACGGAACAAAGATGGGGACCCTAAACTGGTCGTTAGAAAATTTTTTGTATGTATTTAAGACTGATTAAACTATGTGTTGTGAATTGAAGCAAGTTGGCTAGTGTGAGATTCAAGTAATTCGGTTTTGGTGGTTTGGTAGTTGATGGTTCGGTGATGTTTGGAACATGGGATAGGATGTGTAAATGGAACTAATCGTTTAAGCATTATTATTATTACATGTAGTTGTGTATATGTATGCTACTTATTTCATGGTTGAACAAACTAAATATAAATAGTTAGTAATCAAGATTTAGAAATTATAAATTGATATTAATGATATAAGATATATGTACCAAAGTAAGAGAATGTTGGAATTTTGTGAAAATAGCATTTTCATAAATATAGGAAATGCGTATTTCCTAATTTTGGACGATAAATAAATATTATAAACTGAGGTTTATATAGATATTTATTTCCGAGTTTGTGTTCTATGTTGGAAGAGCTTCGCAACGAACTAAACCACGTCCAAAACGGAGCTAAGATGAATGAGATAGCGATGCTCCAAGTTTGGTGTTTGATACATTAAATGCTGAAATAATGGGAAAGTAGCATCTTGTCCAACATAGGAGGAGTGATGAAACTTAAAGGGGTATTTAAGCGGGAACACTCCTTCCTTATTGTTTCATGGAAGCACACACTAAGTGTACTCGCGAAGGGTGAGGAGCACCCTAACTCGCACTCGCACAAGCGCGCGCGCGTGGCGTGGGCGATGGGCGCAATGTGGCGCTTTGATGACGCATTTTGCACTTCGCACAGCGCACCAAAGTGAACCAGTATGGCACAACTGTGTGGCGTGACCAGATGGGTTCCCTGGTGACGTGGCGTGCGCGCGCAAGGGTTGGCGCACCAGTAGGCTTGCGCAAGGATGTGAGCCATACTGGTGCACGCGCAAATAGGACTGTGGAGCAAGGATGCGCACGCAAGGGCTGGCGCACCAGTAGGCTCACGCAAGGATGTGAGCCATACTGCGCACGCACGCGCAATAGAACTGTGGAGCAAGGATGTGAGCTTATCGGGGTTGCGCACCAGTAAGCTCGCGTAGGGATGTGAGCCACACTGTGCGCACCAGCAGGCTGGCGTATGTAGGCGCGCGCGCGCGATCTGCTGCTTCCAGAGTTATGACAGATCAGTTACACTTCAGCAGCAGTTGAAACAGACGAGTCAAGGTCTTGACCAGGAATGTAACTGACGAATTAAAGTGCATTAAAGACGTTT